>CM053613.1:20538527-20556490 GCA_028646535.1 Procyon lotor | reverse complement strand
CTGTGGCTGCCGGCCTCTGTGTCTAGAACAGGGCCTGACTCATAACTGATCAGTGAGTGCTGTTGAATGAACAGAGTCTGAGCTTCCTGGGGTCAGGGACCTGTGTTTTTGCTCAGCATTTATATCCCCAGTGCCTAACGCAGTAGCTGGCAGGCAGTGGGCTCTCAATAAATATTTATTGACTGAGGGAAGCATGAAGCTCTGATGAACGAGGTAACTTGCTTAAGGTCATCTAGCTTGGCAAGGGGAAGAGCAAGGAGGCCAATTCGGCTGACTCCGAGGCCTTTTGTTCTACTGGATAGTGACTGACTAATTCCACTTGCCGGAAGGGACTTTTACGAAAAGATTTTCCTCCGGTCTTCCCAACGTGCAGAGCAGAAAATTTACTGCTTTGCACCTAGTATGGCTGCAGGAAATATTTATAATGTTTTAGTCCGGCGTGTTATTGCAACGAAGCCACAGTCGCTTTAGTTCCTCAGGGGTAGTAAACCCGGCATGCAGGTGTCCGCCGGCCCCTCAGAGAAGTAGTGAGCAAATAGCACAAAGCACGCCCGCCTATCTGCAAAGGGCTTTCCAAAATCCGGCCTGAGGCGCTTACTGGCCTCTTCAGTACGTTGACCATGACCATCTAACCGCCCCCCCACCCCTTTTTGGGGGCCGAGGGACCTCTCCTGGAGATCTCCCCTCCACTAGATGGGAGACGGGCAGGGAAATCAGGGGGAGGAGAGCGACGTCCCCTCTGGCCTCCCCTGCCGCCTCCACACCCGGGTCCCGACCTCGGCGCGCGGGAACGGCCGCGAGGGGTCCCCCTCCGGGCCGGGGCCGGCGGGGCGCGCGGGAGCGGGGGGCGCGCGGTGGCTCCGCGCGGGGATGCGCGCGCGCGCCTGCTTCGCCTCCCTCGCCCGCTCCGGTAACTACGTGCTTTCTTTGTCAATGAGGCGCCGCTCTGAGCTGCAGTAACACTCTCGGCCCGGGAGCCGGAGCCGGAGCCGGAACCCGAGCCCGAGCGAGCGAGGAGAGCCAGGCGGACAGGCGGCAGCCGGCGGCCGGAGGGAGGGTCCCGAGCGCGCCCCGCGGCCGCCAGCCTCGCCCCCTCAGTCCGCGGGGGCCGGCCCCGAGGTGGGGGCCCCGGGCGGCGCCCGTCCCACCCTCGCAGCCCCGGCGCGCCGGCGCGGGGCGACTGGCACCGTGGCAACCCCGGCCGGCTCCCGCCGCGGCTCCATGCGGCCCCGGGCCCTGCGCGGGTGAAGCCGCGGCTCCGCGGAGCCCGCCCCCGGCGCGGCAGGACGAGCGAGCCAGTCGCGTCGCCCGGCGCCCCCGCCCTCCGGCGCCCGGGCCGTGGCGGGAGATGCCCGGTGAGGACCGGGGCGCCGAAGGCTGGGCTCCCCGGCGCGGTGCGGAGCGAGACAGCGGCCTGGATGTGTGAAGCGTCCCCATGGCTCTGCAGGAGGCGAAGCCCCAGGGCCCGAGGGAAGCTGGGCCGGCGGCACGGGGGCGCAGGGGCCGGGCCGGCGGGGGAGCAGCCCGCGGCCCGGGCGTGAGGGGCTCGCGGCCGGCGCCGGGTCCCCGGGCCGCCGCGTCCCAGCATGTGCCGTCCCCGCCGCCGCCGCCGCTGCTGCTGGGACTCCTGCTGCTGACGGCTCTCTCCGAGCACTGCCTGGCCGACACGGGTAAGCGCCTGGCGGCTGCTTTGCGCCCACGGAGGTTTCTGGAGGAGCGGGGCCGCCCGTCGGGGCCGGCACCTGACGGGGTGGCGGTGGATGGAGAGGTCTTTGCAGCACCGGCGCTGGGATTTTCTCCGCCCTTTGCTGCTGCCACGGCAGGAGAACTGTCAGAAATCTGTCTCCCGGGAAGGCACCGTTGGGCGGGGAAGTAAAAAGAGGTGCATTCGCATCTTCTTTCTGGACAAGTTGCAGATCCTTCCCAGTGGTCCCGGCAGGCACGCTTCATTTAAATAAAGACATGGTGTGTTAAAGACACCTTAAAAGAGATGTGTTTTAATAGGACACATTTCAGGGTGAGGACATCCACTGTATTTTGGGCTCCCTCTTGGATGTCCACTTTGTTTTAGCTGCATGAAATGGCCAGAGTTTTAGGCAATTCCCGGGTCGGCTTCCCAAATAGCCTTTCCCCCTACATGTTGACAGAAGATCCGTTTCCTTTTGGGATAGAGGTACCTGAAATAATTGCTTGCATCTTGCAAAGGGATCCAGGCACCGATCAAGTATATAACCTACTGTTTGCAGGAGGATAGTTTAAAATAATCACGCTTGTCTTTTAAACGCCCAAGAACCCCAGGAAATAGATTTCTGTAATTCCTCAGGCGATTTTGAGAAATCTCTTATAACTATTTGCCGGGGGTGGGGGGGGGGTTAGGGAGGTGGGGGAGATTACTCTGCTAATGTGCTTTAAACTTACTGTGCGGTCAGGAGTCGTCTTTGAAATAAGAATGATTACTATGGCACTTGTAAAGGTCAGGCTTTTGTTTGTGATGAAATTCTGGGTTTCATTTATCAAGGAATACAGCTCTCACTTTAGCAAATGGGATCCTGTAGTTAGGTGATTTCTAGCAAGGACTAATGAAGATTGCTTTTTTCCCAGCATACTCCTTCCCCCAATTAGATTAAATTTCTAATTATGAAGGATATAGGTAAGAAGGTTTCAGATTAAAATTATTGCCTGTCTTAAAGAGCTTAATTCAAAGCCCCCCCTTTTTTGATTCATTTAAAGGGTCTCTGACATGAGGTGTCTATGTGTACAAGTTACTGCCCAGAAATTTTTCCGTTATGATTACAGTGGTGACAAAGTTTGGTAATCTTTGAATGGGTGCCTGAGACCTGAGAAAAACCTTTGAAGAGTTTAACCCACAGTTTTTGTGCCTCTAGCAGTTTTTGGTGATGTGTATTTGGCATAATGGTTAAAAGGTAAATCCGGAGTCAGACACGTGTAAATACCTTGGTATTCCGTGGATCAGAAACACACTTTGAGTTTTTATTTAAAATAAATCAGATCTCTGGTAGTTTTGTAAACCGTTTATGAGATGTTAATTTTTGGATGCTGTTCATTTGAGTGCATATACCAAAAACTGTTTAGCCATCGGTAATATGTGAAATTTGGAGTTTATGTATTGTTCTTGTTCAGCCTGATGTCGCATGATTTCCTCTGATCAGTTTTGAACTTCTGTTCTTCCTTTGGACCACTGACCCTTATGAACCTGACTTTACTTGGCTCTTCCTTCAGATTGCCAGGGCCTGACTTAGGGGACAGTTGATCTATATCTTTTAGCTTTAGCCCTGATGTCCTTTTTCTCTTTCCTCTTAGTGTGGTGATCATGGGGATAATTAAGAAAGGTGCTTTCCTTAAAATGATGGTAAAAATCATTAACATTGACATTGTTTCCCAAAGTCTTCGCCTCTCATTGGAGTGACTTGTTGCTTCCTCTGTGCTTTTTGGGGGTGCCCTTTCTGCTATCACCCTTGATGACCAATTTCCTGGGTTCTAGCCCACCTGTGGATCCAGAGTGTACCACGGGGCTCCATGGTTTCCTGTGAGTTGGCTGCTGATTCAGGGTCATGACTTAAACCCCGAGCTCCCCGTCCTGCCTCCTACCTGCTCTCATTTGCTCTCCGATTTCCAGTTGAGGCAGCATTGCTTGCTGTAGGGTGGGTGAGTCCTGGGACTAATGCAAGGCATCCCAAGGGATTAGTGCAAAGAAGCAGTGTCTGGAGGGAGGCAGGAGAATGGGTGACACCTTTCTGGGAACTTTAGCTTCTGACAACCTGGTTTTGGACTTTTCGGAGGGGCAGCTGCATTTTGGTGCCATTCCTCGCTGCTGAATGTGTCTGATGCTGAGTTGCATGAGAAGCCAGACCTATGATATTAAGATCCTGCTAAAAGTGCCAATTTGCTGGGGCGCCTGGGTGGCTCAGCGGGTTAAAGCCTCTGCCTTCGGCCCAGGTCATGATCTCAGGGTCCTGGGATCGAGCCCCGCATTGGGCTCTCTGCTCAGTGGGGAGCCTGCTTCCCCCTCTCTTTCTGCCTGCTTCTCTGCCTACTTGTGATTTCTCTCCTCTCTGTCAAATAAATAAATAAAATATTAAAAAAAAAAACCGTGCTAATTTGCTGCAGTCATGCCCTTACTGTGCCTCGTTTTCTAAGTAAGGCTAAGGCAAACATTTATCTGGGTCCGAAACTGGGGGGGAATGGTTTGTTTCAGGAAAATCTGTAGCCGTCGTTGAGAATGTGTGTGCTCCAGGGCCCCTCCAGTGCCGTCCAGCCTTCCTCCACCCATTCCACCTAATGCTTTTGCTTTAACAGTCTTGGGGAATTTGTCCTATAAAGGGAAGGTCCTCCCTCGGACCTCCTCTCCTCACCTCCATCCCCACCGGGCTCTTGCTCCAGGGCAGTAACTTCTGTTTTGGAGATGGGAGACTGGCGTGGGAAAGGAGTTTCTTTAGAGCAGCGAGCTCCTCTGACATCCTTTAGCCTCTTCTGCCCTCAGGGACTCCAGGCAGGGTGCTAAAGACCCCAAATGACTTCCCAGCCTTCTTAACTACTGACCCTCCACGCAGTTCATGTGGCTCAACCTTTACTGTGTGCCGAGTGGGTGCAGGTACAGTGCTCGTTCCTTTCTGTGACCTTGCCTCTCTCGGCCTCAGTTCTCTGACCTGTAAAATGGGGATAATAGCTCTAATCTCACTGGGTGGTCATGAGGATGGAATGAGTTGATACATCTGAAGTGTTTCAAACGGTGCTTGGTATACATAGTAAATGCTCTGGGAATCCTAGCTGTTCTTATAAAACAGCAGAAATGGACTGAACCTTACTGTGTCCAGGTGCCCCGCTGGGGCTGCCGGGGTGAATACAGAGAAGGCAGAAGTAGAAGCTCCTCCAGAAGAGAGTGATGTGCACCCTTGAATTCTGATACTTGTGATCAGAGCTCATAAAATGAAGGAACAGTTAATTCTGGGGAAGCGGTGGCCCCTTAAAGCATAAGTAGGTGCTGGCAGGATTGTTGGTGACATTTCAGGCCTGGGAATAGTAAAGGGCTCTTTGTGGCCAGAGCACAGCTTGCCCATAGTGAGGAATACTCCAGACTTTCTTTGTGCCCTGGGGCTTTCCCAAGCCCTCCTCACAGGCCACCACACCCTCTTTGCCCTTCTCTGAAAGGTCTTCTGCTTCCCCTACCTACTTGTAAGTTCCCTGATTTATCTTTGTTTCTCTCTTGCCTATTAGGATGCCCAACGCAGTGTAGGCACTTATTAAACTTTCAGCCTACTTACACTCCTGTTCCCTCAGTTGGGCTGATTCTTTTTTTGTTTGAATAATGATCTCATTTAAGTAATCCATAGTAAGTTGTGAATGGCTGCTTTAGTGGGGCAATGTATTTTGCATTTTGGAAGAAGGGTTTGCTGTTCCTGGGTCATCTCTAATTTAGCACAAAATATAGGGGAGTTAATTTTGACCTAGGATGTTTCTCTTACCTCTCTCTAACCTTGTACTACGTAATCAACTTGGAGTTCCATTTGAAACTGGTGCGATAGTTCACTTGTTCGTTCCTTCCCTCTGTGTATCTTGAGTGTCTCAGCTTCCTGAGGTCACCAAAATGAAGGAAAAGAAACTCTCATTCTCATGGAACTAGCCCAGTGCTTCCCAAGCTTGACTGTGCATGTGAATTCCTTAAAGATCCTCTTAGCTTGCAAGTTCTGATTGAGCAGGTCCGGGATAAGGCCTGATGTTCTGTATTTCTAGCAAGCACCAGGGGTTCATTGACCTTCACTTGAAAAGAAGCAAGTGGCAGTAAACAAATGACTGTAGGTTGGATGGTGGTAAGACAAGTAAATCAGGGTAAGAGGATAGCAAGAGGCTGGTGCTGGAGGCTCGTGTGTGTGTGTGTGTGTGTGTGTGTGTGTGTGCACCCTCACGCATGTGCTTATTGACAGAGTCGGGAGGGAAGACCTCCATGATCAGAGGACATTTGAGTAGCTACCTGAAAGCGGGGGAGGAAGGTATTCCAGGCAGAGGGGAAAGCAAGTGCAAAAGCCTCGAGAAGAGATTGTGTGTGAGGTGTTTGAGGACCAGCATGGAGGCTTTGTGGGATCGAGTGAACAAGGGGACAATGGTAAGCTGTGACATTGAAGAGCAGGCTAAGTCCAGATTGTGTAGGACATTTTGGCGTGGTGAGAACTTGATATTTTGTTTTGAATGAGAGCAAGTAAAAGGTGACATGCTCTGACTTCAGATTTAAAAGAATCCCTTTCGCTATTGTGGGGAGAAAAGACTGTAAGGTCAAGGGTAGAAACAAGGATACCAGGTAGTATGGCGTAGAGAGTGGTGAGAAGTGAAATTTTGGACATCTTTTGAAGATAGAGCTAATCCAACTTTCTAATAAGCTAGAGGTGGGGTGAGAGAAAAAAGAGAGGAACCAATATGATGCCAAGGTTTTTGGCTCGAGCTACTGGGAAGACGAAGTTGCCATAAAATGAGATGCAGGAGATTGCAAGAGACTCAGGATTGTGGGAGGAAATAAAGAGTTGGTTTGGGGTATGTTGAGCTTAACATGTTTATTAAACGTCTAAGTTGAGATGTTCAGTAGGCAGCTGAATATAATAGTCTAGAATTCCAGGCAGATGTTGGGTCCAGAGTTACAAATTTGGAAGCCATCAGCATGGCATTGGATGAGAAACCTAGAGAGTAAGCATGGAGGCGAGGGGCGAGCTGTGCAGTGAGCCCTGAGATTCTGCAGCATTTAAGGGCTCAAGGGGAAGAACCAGTAGAAGAGACTGAAAAAGTCTGGATGGAGACTAGCAGTGGACGTTGGGTTTGGAGATGTGGACGTTTTTGGTGCCCTGAGAGTAGAGGGAATGGAAGTCTTACTGCAGTGGGTTCGAGAGAGAAAGGAAGAAGAAAAAAAATCAGAGATAGTAAAAAAAAAAAAAAAAAAAGAGAGAGAGAGAGAAAAGAGAGAGACAACTCTTTTAAAGTCTTTTCTGTCAAGGAAAGCAGAATAAGAGGGGTGGTGGGTCAAGAGAGAGATAAGATGGGATATAATTGCATTATGTTTGTACTTCCTCATTTTTTTAACATTAAAGATGTACAGCAAGAGTGTTTGATTTGGTGTTACTTCTCCCAGATAGAGACAATCCAATAAAATGTATTAGGGCTTTTTTTCCTCTCAATATTAATTATCAGCGCTTCAAAGATATTTGCAAGATGTCCTCAATCTTGCCTCTGTTTCTTTCCCCATCCGACACATAAGTAAAGAAGATTTTGGGAATAGTAACACTCTACTTTTAATATTGACATCAAACAGAAGTCGGAAACCCCCTCCCGGCCCCACATCCTCCCCTAAAACTGAATATCACTGTGAAAACATTGAGATACTGTCTTCTGATGACAACCAAAGAATCTCTCAGAAACCGACTTAAGTCTTAAATTACTAGAACATGATCCGAGAATATTCGAGATGCGCACACTTCCTTTTTCATTTTTATTACCCTTCAAGCCTGTATTGTGGTTTTCTTCCTTTCTTTCTTTTTTTTAAACTAACAACAACTCTACTCTTCTCCAGACAAACATGAATAGTTGGAATGATCCTAAAACTTTTTCGTTGCTTGACAACATATTGCAGGGGATTTCTAAACACACTGAGGGACACATTATTCCAGGTCACTAGATGGCTGCCTTGGACGGTGACTCTCTTTGGGGACTTCAGGTCCAAAGGAGCAGTTGGCAGTCTGGGTATTGTGAATATCAGTTATTGTAGCTGATGGGAAGGTGGCAAGCGAATCACATTGATTTGATAATGTTTATCAACTACTGGGCAGAGGTGAGGCCAAGCTCTTCACCAGATACTAGAGTATAGTGAGGACCTAGCTAGGTCTGGCCCCTGGCCTTGAACAGTCTATCGACGAGGATAAGCAACCCTTACTCAGTGGGTGCAGTGGCAACTCAGTAAAATACTTCTGTGAGTTGGTTCAGGTTGGGGGAGGTGACATGACATAAGAGTATCTGCTTTGTGCAAAGAGGCAGTTCCTGATCAGCTGCAGCCTGGGAGGGAATGAGCCCAGGGTGCCAAAGTTCTGCCTTCTCAAGAAAAACTGGATGTTTATTCAAAATCTTGTTTTCACATGTCACCAACTAATTCAGATTTTTGAAATGTCATGCCATACAAAGAAAATATACCCATGAGCCACCGCTTTATTTTTTCTTTTTTTAAGTCAAGTTTATTAAGGTATAATTTACATACAGTAGAAGTCACCCTTCTTAGGTGCTGCATGAGTAGTTTTGACAGAAGTATATAATCATGGATCCACAACCACAGTTCAGATATAGAACATTTCTGTCACCTCCAAAAATTTCCTCCTGCTCCTTTGTAGTCATTCTTCTCCCCGCTACACCTCCAACTCCTGACAAGCATTCATCTATTCTCTGTCCCTATAATTTTGCCTTTAACTGAGGCTCATAGAAATGGAATTGTACAGCATGCAACATTTTTATGTCTGGCTTCTTTGATTTAGCGTAACGCTCTTGACAATTATATATGTTATTGCATATATATAGTTCTATTTCTGTACTTTTTTATTGGAATGTACCCCAGTTTGCTTATCCATTCTCTAGTTGATGGACATCTGGGTTGTTTCCAGTTTTTACCATAAAAGTTTTTGTGTGGGCAGCTTTCATCTCTTGGGTAAATACCTAGCGGTGAGATTTTTGTATCTTACGTTAGGTATGTGTTTAATCTTATATAAAATCGCCAAATTCTTAGGGCGCCTGCATGGCTCAGTCGGTTAAGCATCCAACTCTTGATAGTGGCTCAGGTCATGACCTCAGGGTTGTGAGATCAAACCCCGCGTGGGGCTCTGAGCTGAGCATGGAGCCTGTTTGATATTATCTCCCTTTCCCTCCCTACCCACTAAAAAAAAAAAAAAAGAAAAAGAAACTGCCAAATTCTTTTCCAAAGTGGCTGTACAATTTTGTATTCCCAGAAGCAATGTGTGGGTGTTATGGTCGCCCCTCTGTATCCTCACTGGCACTTGGTTTTGTCAACTTTCTTTTTAAATTTAAATTCCAGCTATTGCAGTAGTTTCTAGTGGTATGTCATTGTACCGTTGGTTTGTATTTCTCCAGTTACCAGAGGTGTTATTGCTGCCTATCTGTTCATTTTCTTACGTGCCATCTGTATCTCTTTTGAAGTGTCTGTTAAACCTATTTAAAAATTTTGATTGTTTTATTATTACTGAGTTTTGAGCTTTCTTTATGTATTTTAGATGCAAGTTGTTTATCAGATATGCTCTTTGCAAATATTTTCTCCCAGCCTGTGGCCTGTCTTTTTGTTGCATTAACAATATTTTCTAAAGAATAGAAGCTTTAGATTTTGATTAACTCTAGTTTATCAGCATTTAAATATAAGCTTTGTGGTTTTGGGGTGAAATAGATGAAAGGGATGAAGAGTACACTTACCTTGACAAACACTGAGTAATATATGGAATTCTTGCATTGCTGTATTGTACACCTTACAACCTTGTATATTAACTACACTGAAATTGAAATAAAATAAATTAAAATTAAAGAGGCTTCATTCCATGTTAAAAAAAAAAGATTTGTAGGTTTTTATATCCAAGTATAGAAATACTTGCCTAATTCAAGGTCACAAACAGCTATAATTTCTTTTAGAAGTTTTATAGTCTTGTTTTTACCTTTAGATCTGTGGTTCATTTCATGTCAATTTTTCTATCTGATGCAGGGAGAGAGCTGAGGTTAATGTCCTTTGCATATGGATGTCTAATTGCTCCAGCACTATTTATTAAAGTATTATATTCTATTGAATTATGTTGGTACTTTATCTGTGTGAGTTTATTTCTGGAGTCTCTAGTTTGTTCTATTAATGTATACTTCCTTCCTTATGTCAATTAAACACTGTCTTGATTTCTCTAGATCAGGGTTTCTTAATCGCAGCACTATTTTGGACTGGCTAATTCTTTGTTGTGGGGGTTTGTTGTGTGACTTGCAGGATGTTTAGTGCCATTTCTGGCTTCTGCCCAGTAGATACCAGTAGCTCCCTCCTTCCCCAGTTGTGACAACTGAAATGTCTTCATATATTGCCAAATGGCCCCTGCAGGGTGAGACTGCCCCTGATTGAGCTTGATAGTAAGTCTTGAAATCAGATAGTGTGAATCCTCTAAATTTTTTCTTCTTTTTCGAAATCTTTTTGGATATTCTAGGTCTTGTGTTTTTCCATAGAGATCTTAATATCTTTTTTTATCAATCTGTATAAAAAGACTTGCTGGAATTTCTACTGGGATTTCATTGGAGAAGATTGATATCTTAACAGTATTGAAATTTTTGACCCATGAACATGTTTCTCTCCATTTATTTAGGTAGTCTTCCTTTTCTCTCATCAATATTTTATAGTTTTCAGCATACAAATTTTGTACATATGTATTTCATGTTTTAAAATGCTTTGGTAAGCAGTACTTTAAAAAATTTTTGTCAACATATAGATAAATGATTTAAAAAAGATTAACATTGTATCATGTGACCCTTCCAAATGCATGTTGTTTCTAGTAGCTTTCTGTAGAATCTTTGGGATTTTTCTTTATTCAGATCTTCATGCCTTTTATTTCTTTTTCTTGCCTTATTGCAGTGGTTACAACTTCAAGTACATTGTTGGGTAGGAATGGGGAGAGTGGACACTCTTGCTTTGATCTCATTCGGTCTTTCACTGTTAAGTATGATGTTGGTTGTAGTTTTGTTTTGCTTAGTTTTGTGGAGGTGCTTTATCAGGTTTAGGAAGTTCCCTTCTATACCCATCATAAATAGGTAGTGAATTTTGTCAAATGCTTTCTCTTTATCTGTTGAAATCACCACAAGGTTTTTCTTTTTCAGTCTATCAAAAGGCATTGGTTGATTTTAGAATGTTGGACCAACCTTGAATTCTTAGGATAAACTCCATCTTAATCATGATATATGTTCCAACTGGGCCTGATTTTCTGATCTTTTTGTTGGGAATTTATAAAGTCTTATGTTGATGAAAAATATAGATTGGTGTGTAGCTTTGTTTTCCTGGTATAGTTTCTCTAGTTTTGGAATGAGGGTAATACTGATCTTGAAAATGGTTGGAAAGCATCCTCTCTTATGTTTTATAAATGTGTTTAGAGGGAATTGGTATTATTTCCCCCCTAAGGCATATGGTTTTATAGATGAGATTGAAGATTTCTTTTTTTAAAAATGATTTTTATTTTTATTTTTTTATTTGACAGAGAGAGAGAGAGAGCACAAGTAGGCAGAGGCAGGCAGAGAGAGGGGGAAGCAGGCTTCCTACTGAGCAGGGAGCCCGACGCAGGGATCCATCCCAGGACCCTGAGATCATGACCTGGGCTGAAGGCAGACGCTTAACCATCTGAGCCACCCAGGCACCCTGAGATTGAAGATTTCTTAAGGGTTTCTTTAGTAAATTATAAAGTATCAGATACCTCTAGTACATTTCCTCATTCTTGGGGCTAACAGTGGATACTTCCTAGACATTAAGACGTTGGTTTGGTTTAGGGTCTAAGGCAAATGGCCTGGGTGAGGGGAAATTGTGTTGGATGTACTCAGGAGACAGGTAACCCCTAGCTGGCTGTTGGGTATTTATCAAGTCACCTCACTTTTCAGGGCTTTAGGTTTTTTAAATCAGTAAATAAGAGCCTAAGGATCCTCTCTTCTTCCCCCATTTCCCGGCCTGTCTGTTTGTAAGCCCTGGACAAATATTTTGGTGGGTTAGACCATTTGCTTTCTTATATCTTCCTACCTTGGTGTTGAGCCCAATCAAAGACTCTCATTCTCAAAAAGGATGAGTTTTCCCATATATTACTCTCATGGTTCCAACTTGAAGCCCAGGTAAACATTGGCTTATCTTTGTCATTGGCTTTTAAAAATGATAAAAGTCACATGTACGCTATTAAATTCAAACGGTACAATGTATATGCAGTGAAATGTAAAAGGCTTAGTTGGCCCCATTGCTATTTCCTAGAGTTATGCTGTCAGACAAATATGAGTTTTCCAGATCCTTTTTTCATGCAAATATCTATATTCAAATACATATCCTCATTTAATTTTTTAAAGAGATTAAGGGTGGGGGTGCCTGGGTGGCTTAGTGGGTTAAGCGTCTGCCTTCAGCTCAAGTCATGGTCCTAGAGTCCTGTGATCAAGAGCCTATGTCAGGCTCCCTGCTCAGTGGGGAGTTTACTTCTCCCTCGACCTCTGCCCCTCCCTCCACTGATGGTCCCTCTCCCTCTCTCTCTCTCTGTCTCTCAAATAAATAAATAAATAAATAAATAAATAAATAATTTAAAAACATTAAAGTGATTAAGGGTGTGATATGCAGAATATTTGTCACTTGACACTATATCATGACCCTTTTTCCACGTTGAGTAAATTTGGTCACAAGAGTATTTGAACTTCTCCCTGAAACAGAAAAGCCTTTACTAGAAAAGAAAACTGTCTTAAAACCACAGACTGGATTCAGACCTATAGAGTTAAAACCTCGCTTTAGACCCTTTCTCCTATTTTCTCTACTCCTTGGCTCCCTTCCTTGGAACAAACTTCCACAGATGCTAAGGAAAAATCACAAACCCTCTTAAACACCAAATAGAACAGGGGTAAACACTGTGTGTAAACCGGCTAATGTAGATGTGAATAAGGCCTAGGAGCTGCCCCACGTATTTAGCCCAAGGACATTGCTGCACCTGCCATCTGTCTGCTCAGGCGTCTTCGCCTAATGCATCCTAACCACGAGAGGAGAATTTGATTTTGATTTATATATGTTAAATCTATTCTTAGCCTGAAATAAAATCTCCTGACGTCAGAAACACAAAATGGCTTGGTTATTTATGCGGTACCAGTAAATAAAAAGGCTAGAATATTTCTAACTTTGCTCTTGTGACGTGAAATGCGGAGTGAAGTGCCCCAATGAAACCAGGACCCCCCTACCTCGGTTTCTCGTAAAGAATGCTGCTTACTCTGTCACTTATCTTCTTATTTACCAAATGTCAACAGCAAACCAAGGAGGGCTGGAGAAAAATGTGAAATCTTCGAAGAAAATGTGTTGAAATTAATGGTGCCGCTTTATAAGTCCTTGTCTAAAAACGCTGAGCAAAAATATCTCTCAACCTATGGACTTCATTATCAAATAATGAGTCTTTGTTTTGAAAAGAATAAGAGGATCTGGATTACGGGAGCATTATTTTGAATATAATTAAACCACATGGAAGTGTATTAAAAAATCAGGGCCCTAGAGCTGTCTCGGGCAGTTTCCCGTTAGTACTGGAGGCAAACACACACAGCAACCCAGTGCATCCTACAGAAACAAAGCCTTCCTTGCAGGGGGATGGACAAGACTTTCTTGTCTCTGGCCCAGCAAGAAAAACAACATTTTAAACAAGTGTTTCCTCCTCCTTTGACTAAAGTGATATATTTACCTTTCCCTCCGGGCATAAGAGTCTCCAAAGTTTGGTGTCGCACCTCATACTTGTTGACGTTCTCACTCTTTTATTTGAATCTCATATCACTCTTGCGAGGGTTAAGGAAGTGATTTGCTTAAGGTCACACTGTGGTCCAGCAATTTTTACATTGTTCTAGGAATTCTGTGTTATTCTCAGTACGATTGCACTACCCTCTGATTACCTAGCTGCTTAACTAAAACTAGCTCAAGTCTGGGGCCTTTGGCCACAGGGGAATCTCATCTGACATACTCATACTAGGAATAAAATATAACCAGGCCGTGTGGACTGTATAATTAACTGACAGAAATACTAGCTAACATTTTGGAGCATTTACTATTTGTATCAGCCTGTTTGATTTTTCACAACAACCCTGTGAAGTAGATTCTGTTATGATCTCCATGTTTCAGATGAGGAAACTGAGGCACAGGGTAACTTTATAGTTATTCATCCAGTGTCACGTGGGTAAATGTCAGAGGTGGGACTTGAAACCGGGCAGTTTGATTCCATAGCCCTCGCTCTGCTTCATGATACTGCCCTCCTCGACAGTAAGAGGCTGAGGTTACTGGCCTTGTGCCTCAGGGACTCTCTCTCTTTTCCAGCAAGTGGGGTCTGTCCTTCTGCCTCTTCCTGTAGACTGGCTTTCTCTGCTGACCTCCAGCCACTCGATCCTCTTGTAACTAAACCTTCAGTGTGCCTTTGCTTGCTGTGGTGCTCACTGTAGCCAGAATTGGCAAGACTTTTCAGTTTCAGGGCCCATCATCCAGTCTCTGTCCCGTTTCTGTGTTTCCCAGGAGGGAAAATCAGACTGCCATCATCTAGCCAAGGGAGTGAGGAATGTACCCCACATCTGATCAGCAGAGGCCAGGGGAGAAGGGACAGGTGGTATAAAAATGGCTTCCTAGGTTGACCCCTCCTCCTTCAGGCATGATCTGTGGTAGAGATCAGTTTTAAATAAGGTGGTGTGGCTAGGGCAGGCCTCCCCAAATCTGTCTCTTCCACAGCAGTGAAAACCAAGTTCCTGTGCTAGTAAGCTGGCTCTACAAAAAACATCGAGGATAAGTGGCCTGATTTATAATGTTGGCCGATTTCCATGGTATAAATACTCCCACCACGGCTGATTTCCGACTACCGATGTGACGGTGGAGTTGGGAGGAGATGTGCACAGTTGGCTCAGCGCCGACGTGATCCTGTCCATCTGTAGGCTCCACGCATGACACATGCAGGGTACCCAGGAAATGCAGGATGTCTCCAAGAAGTTTAAAGTCTAGGCTTAATAGGCTAACTAACTAGGTGGGTTTCGAGGTATGTAAAAGGAAATGCTATTTCAAGGAAGAGAGGGTGGAAGTTAGATTGGGCATGCATAGCCTAAAATAGCTGGAATTATACAGTCAGTCCTCAATGTGCCATCGAGTAGGCACACGGAGATGCTTTCTAAAAAATTACCATTTCCTCTGCCTGTAATGTCTCACTTGTGACACAGAACCAACCCTTTCATGGATTTTAAGATGTCAGGTCTCATTTTCTTGGAGATGCGTAGGTTTTGTTGCTGTCCTTGCTTCCCGAGGTCAGCAGTTCCTTCTTAGTTGGGGTCGTCATCAATGGATTCCTCTCTTCCACCTTACAGACCTAGAGCGGTGAAGGCCATGTGGTCTTCTACGACATGTCTTCCAGCTGAATCAACACTATTATTCTTGGTTGGAGGCTTTTATCTATGGTCGTAAGGTAGTCTCTCAGTTCATGTAATTATGCTAAAAGCTAGGACAGCCTTGTGACTATCACCCCTGATGACACATCAGATGCTTTCGCAGATCGTAAGGCACGTCTCGTTGGCTCTTCTCCCTTGCACATCTGGGAGGTGATTGGGAGTCCTGGGTTCCGTATGCTACTTACAGTTCGGCCGCCATGCCCCGTCTTTCTGCCTGATGTGACGATGTCACTAATTCTGGCCAGCTCTAACGAAGGGTGGGTTGGCCACTGGGAGGTGGAATGAGGAAGTCTTGACAGCGTAGATCTCCTTCAGACATGGAGTTCCAAGCGTCCTACTGATGGAAGGTCAGTGTCTTTACCTATAAAAATAGCGCAGTTAATTTATTCGTTTAATTTCCCAGGGGCTGAGTGAGAGAAAAATTTGACGAGATTCTTCTTTTATGTTTCACTGGAGATTTGTCCTAGTTTGTGGATATGTTGACTTCTGAATAGGAGGACTAACATTTATGAAATACCTACTATACTAGGACTAACATTTATGAAATAGCTACTAGTCACTGGATCAGGAGTTCCAGCTTCTTTCACCCCCATGATGACACTGTGAGGTAATTCTTGCCCATTTTCCTTGGAGGAAGCTCAGATTGAGAGAACACTTAAGAAACTGACTTAGCTAAGGGCACATTGCTTGTAAGTGGTGAAGATGGGATTTGAAACCAAATCTGACTACAATGTAAATACATTTTCAACTATACTCTACAGGCTCCCCCTGCCGCTATTTTATTAAATCTTCAAGCATATGGAAGCGTTGAAAGTACTTGCAATGAACAACCATTACCTACCGCCTGGATGACACAGCTAACATTTTGCTATATTTGTTTTATCATGTATCTTGTCTGTACTTCTATCCACCCATTAATTCCTCTGATTTTTTTATATACTTCAGAGTAAATTGCAGACATCAGCAAATGTCATCCCTAAACACTTCAGTATGCATGCCATTGACTAAACTTCAATATTTGCTTATTTTTAATTTTTTTTGCTTATTTTTAATTTTTAGGTAACTTTTATGTATAGAGAAATATGGAAATCCTAAGTGTATATTCCTGTGTTTTGACAAACACATGGGCTTGTGTAACCCAAATTCTTGTTAGGATTTCGAACATGACCATCACCCCAGGAAATAAGTTCCCTCTTGCTCTTCTGTAGACACTTCCCTCCTTCCCCCTCTCTCCTCATGGTAGATTTTTTTCACCATGGTTTAATTTTAATACCAGGCAGTCTTAAATAACGATGCCTGTTGTTTCTAGATGGACTCTTCCTTAAATGTATTAATTTAGACAGGATTTATGGAACAGCTGGTATGTGGCAGGCACTGTGCTGGGTATAAGGGATATAGTGGGGAGGAAGCAGACATTGGCTCATAGGGAAGAGAGAAACGTCAGTTCCTCAGAGGAATAAGTATACAATTACCAACGGAGGTGAGTGTTGTGAAGGGGAAACCTCAGGTCCTGGGGAGGTTAGGTGAGTAAGGAGGATGGTCAGGGAAGGCTTTCCTCAACTGAAACTTGAGCCAATGTCCGAAGAATGAGTAGGAGATAACAAGGCATAGATTTAGAGCAAAGGGATATGTGGGTACTGTCCTCTGTGGTGGGAAGAAGTGTGGTTTATTCTGGAACCAGAGAGAAGGGGGGGCAGGAATCAAGAGGATAGTGAGTGCTGGACTAGGCAGAAGAGGTGGAAGGGGCCACATCACACAGGAGACTGGCCATAGACTCTAGCTTTTAAATTAGGAGGGATGGGAAGCCATTGCATGACCTTGACATTCAATTACCCCATCAATTGAGTTGGGTGAAGAGAAGACATGGACTATATGCTCTGGAATCATAATTAAAATTAAATAGTATTGGCATGAAGCTTCCAAGTTTTAGGAAAATCCTATTTCATATTATGAACCCTACACAGATCTTTGGGTTCCTTATCATGGTTTCCCTCACCTGTCTGCCTGCCCAGGCAGAAATACCTATGAAACAAAGATCCTTGGTACCTCTAGCTCTTGCTTGCTGGTTCCTTCTATTCTCACTGCCTCCATTTCATTGCCTCTTTCACTGCTGCACTAATTCCCCTCCACCGGATTCGGCTAGAGTCACAGTGACTGCCTGATGGCTTAAATCCTGGAACAGTTGTCTAATCTCATTTGTTCTGTCATTCTGTAGACCCTCCCATGGTGGTGGCCTCCTCCAATCTCATGGATTTAATAACCACCTATACCCCGATGATGTAAAAGACTCTGCATTCTATCCTGAGGTTGAGACCCATATGTGCAACTGTTTACTGGATATCTCTACCTCTGGCTACGACACTTCAGCATTTCTCCCTCAAAGTGAACTCATCTTCTCTGGAGTCTTGCTCCTCACCAGTATTCACTATTTCAATGGTTGACCAACCAGAAATTTGGAGCCAGAAATCTGAGAATCATTCTATATTCTTCTGCTTTTCTCTTTCCTTTCATTTAGTTGGCCGCTAAATCTTCCTGACTTTATTTCTGAATACTGTCATAATTCTGTCTCTTTTCTTTCTTTTTTTTTTTTAATTAATTTTTATTAACATATAATGTATTATTTGCCCCGGGGTACATGTCTGTGAATCATCAGGCTTACACATTTCACAGCACTTAACAGCACATACCCTCCCCAATGTCCACAGCCCAGCCACCCTATCCCTACCCTCTCCCCCACCTCCCAGCCACCCTCAGTTCGTTTCGTGAGTCTAGCA
>CM053613.1:20512043-20538027 GCA_028646535.1 Procyon lotor | reverse complement strand
TTGCAAATGGCCAGATTTTGTTTCTCTTGATGGCTGCATAGTATTCCATTGTATATATATACCACATCTTCTTTATCCATTCATTTGTTGATGGGCATCTAGGGTCTTTCCATAGTTTGGCTATTGTGGACATTGCTGCTGTAAACATTTGGGCGCACGTGCCCCTTCAGATTACTACATTTGTATCTTTAGGGTAAATACCCAGTAGTGCAATTGCTGGATCGTAGGGTAGCTCTATTTTCAACTTTTTGAGGAACCTCCATACTGTTTTCCAGAGTTTGCCACACCTTCTTTTCTAAAATGCACTGGAGCTAATATGTTCTGGAGTTAAGAGGGCAATTCTTTTAACCAATAACTGTTTGGGGGCAATAGGGAGTAGAGAACTCAATTCCAAGCTGGAAGCAAAATGCAGGGAACTTTGCCACTTATCAGCTATATGACCTTGGCTTTGGACTATTCACTTTTGGGCCAGTTATATATATATATTATATATATATATACAAATTTTAGAACTTCCTAAACACAGGTACCTTGTTATACATACATACATATACATACATACATATATGTAAATTTTAGAACTTCCTAAACAGAGGTACCTTGTGTATGCCATTTTTTGTGCATTTCTGTATCCTGGCTCTCCACGGCCAAGGTGATACAGATATTCCTCTGTTAAAGAATTGGTTAAATTAATACATTTAATTAATGTATATGGTAAAATTGGTTTCAGGAATAGAATTTAGTGATTCATCACTTACATGTAACACCAAGTGCTCATCTTAATGCCCTCCTTAATACCCATCTCCCATTTAGCCCATTCCCTGCTCAACTCCTTCCATCAACACTCAGTTTGTTCTCTATAGTTAAGAGTCTCTTATGGCTTGCTTCCCTCTCTCTCTCTGTCTCTGTTTCTCCCCTTCCCTATGATCATCTGTTCAGTTTCTTAAATTCCACGTATGAGTGAAATATATGGTATATGAAATATATGGTATTTGTCTTTTCTCTAACTGACTTATTTTACTTGGCATGGTACACTCTAGCTCCATTCACTTCATTGTAAATGGCAACATTTCATTCTTTTTTATGACAAATATATATAAATATATATATATGTATATATATATACCACCTCCTTATCCATTCATCAGTCAGTAGACTTTTGGGCTCTTCCCATAGTTTGGTTATTGCTGATAATGCTGCTATAAATATTGGGGTGCATGTGCCCCTTCCAGTCATTATTTTTGTATCCTTTGGGTAAATGCCTAGTAGTGTAATTGCTAGATCATAGCATAGTTCAATTTTAACTTTTTGAGGAACCTCCATACTGTTTTCCAGAGTGGCTGCACCAATTTGCATTCCCACCAATAGTGTAAGAGGGTTCCCTTTTCTCCATATCCTCACCAATATCTGGTGTATTCTGTGTTGGTAATTTTAGCTATTCCAACAGGTATGAGGTGGTATCTCATTATGGTTTTGATTTGTATTTCCCTGATGATGAGTGGTGTTGAGCATCTTCTTATGTGTCTGTTTCCAAAGAAGGATGTCTTCTTTGGAAAAATCTCTATTTGTGTCTTCTGCCCATTTCTTGACTGGATTATTTAATTTTTGGATGTTTAGTTTGATAAATTTTCGTTGTTTTTGGATACTAACATTTTCCTCCAGATATTTAAAGGATTAATAAATGATTTCATAATTATTAAAAAAAAAAAAAAAGAATTGGTTACCTCACCTCTGACATTGTCTTTAAGATTAGGTGTCCTGCCCTTAAACTGAACTCTAAATAATGCCAAACGCTGCTTGCATGGAAAACTTTTTCTCCTATAAAAAAACAAATGCTGGGGGTTTGGGGGGCAGGTGTCATAACACCTGTGTTTGTTTGTTTCTTTTTTGGAGGGGTTTGGAAGAGTCTCCAAACTATGCTTCCAACATTGAAACCAAATCATGTCAACATTGACACTTGTGAAACCTGAGACTCTTTAAGGTCCTGGTGTACTAATGTATTGGCTTAATGGCTTTGCAAAATTCTTTATCAGATTCAGAAAGGTGGTGGCTCATAATTTATTGTTCTCTAAAGGGCTTTTTGTAGGAAAGTAAAATAGAAGATATTTACCACCCTACAGGTTCCCACTGAGTGCTCTTTTTTTCTTGCTGGTTTTCCTGGTGATTAAAGGAGGTGACATTTCTTCCAAGATATTTCCCTCCTCCTTTGTGCTTCACAGACATTTTTGTTAATCCACTAATTTCATTAAGAGTAGGCTCTAATGTCACACACTTTGGATTGTGACTTTTCCCAGAACCAAGTAAGAAGGTGAAAGAAAATCAATAAAGATCAGTTGCTAAATCAAGGTCATTTTGCTTGCTTTTTCCTTTCTGTTCTCATTCCTCATTTATTCTCTTTCTTTGGAAAACACCCCTTTTGAATGACTTCACTTGATCATTATCCTAATCCTCTTTCTCGGTTTAAAGTGAAAACCCCAAAGCTTGTTTTTCTAGTGCATTCTCGCCTCTTTTTTTTTCCCCCTTCTTTCCTGTACTTTTATTTCCATGGTAATTTTCTATAAGTCCTCAGGGCATTTTGGGATGAGATTTGGAAGGAAATCTCTATACAGTATAGAGTTACCTTTCACCCATCTCAGAGTAGAGAAAAAAAAACCTTTGAAACAGCCAGGAACAAACCCAAGGGAGTCTGGGCCAGGGGGAGGGGATCACAAAGGCCATTTTGTCTTTTCTCATTCTCCTTTTTCTGTTATCGCTGCCTTTCTGTCTTCTATTTCTCTTTGTTTGTAGACCTCTGCTGTGCCCTTTTTCGCAGAACTGTGGAGGTTAGATGTGGAGCGTGGACCATGGGAATCATGAAGACCAACCCCCTCATTTTTTTGGAAAAGGAAGCTAAGGCTTGGAGAAGTTGGCATTAAAGGAGACAGTGCACTGTTAGCAGAGAGATTTTCCCAAGGTTTGGGACCGCAAAGGGGTGGGCTCCCATGCTGGCACAGCCACTCACCAGCTGGGCGCTCTTGGGCAAGTCTCTCAATGGCATGGCTGATGTATAAGGCATAAGTAAACGGGCACAGTAATATGTCTTGTGGAGTTAGGAGGGTTACGTGGAATGATGAATTTCCTGTTCCTAGGCAGTGCCTAGGAAATGACTCCAGAAAACGGCAACTGTTATCACAGGCTAGTTAGAGGTAGTACCTGGATTAGGTCTTATTAAAGGTTTCTTACTCTAATGGACAATATTAACAGTCTAGCTTCTGAAACACGTGCCTTAATCCATCTGTTATTCTTTCCAAAATTTTCGATCTTCATGGCTTTTGACCTTGAGGTTGGCTTTTCCACTCATGACCTCCTCTTACCCCTTGATATTAATACTGCATTTTAAATTCTACTAGGTCCCCTATGGACCCACGCATGGAACATGGATGGGCAAGGGGATGGGTAGAAGTATTTGACTTTGTCTTTGGAGTAGATAGAGGATCTGAGTCCATGGAGAAGGAACAAGGGAGGTCCAAGAAGGATTTGCAAATGTGTTTGGGATATAGTGAATTGTTTCACAGGCCAGAAAGAATACTGTTTCAAGAAGGCAGAACTAGCCCACTCTGGGAAGGGCTGCAAAGATATGAAATTAGGAGAAATGAAGAAAAGTGAATGAATTTGGCTACCCAAGATTCCTTCCCAGCTTTGCAAGGGCTGCTTTGGTGGAGTGGAGATGACACGAACAGGGTTGTAAAGAGTTAGGGACGGAAGGAGAAGTGGGAAAATGTGGTCTGTTAGCATAGACCAAGTATCTCCACCTGCTGGTCTACAAGTTCTTTAGCCCAAGTTGTTAGAGGCGAAGCAAGAAACACAAAGTTAATGTAGCGTGTTTTTCATAAGTTTAATTTTATTTATTTTTAGTAGCCATCCTGTAATCTGAGATTATACTCTAACTTTTTTGGTTTCAAAATGCCTTTTCTATTATGAAATGATGATGGTTCTTAACCCTAGCTGCACATCAGAGCCACCTGGGGAGCTTGTAGAGACAATGGAGTCCTGGCTTCACATCAGGTGACTGAACCGGAATTCTGGGACAGACCAGGTGCAGGCAATCCCGGGGTGTGATCAGGATTGTGACCGTCTCTGCTAGTGCATGGTAGGAATTCCGTGGTGGTGGTGGTGGTTTTGTTCTAATGTTTGAGTGCTTATTGGGCAAAATTAGAGACTGGAAACTCTTGGTTCATTTTGCCCAACCTTGCTTGTTGTGCTTTGTTCTCAATCTTACTTCATTTTTATTTTGCTGATTTGTAAAACTCCAATGGCAGGGACCCAAGTGCTGGTAACATTACATTACACGTGACAAGGGAGAGTGTGTGATTGTTTTCTTTTTAAGGACTTAGCTCCCCCCGTGCTTCTGCCTGGCATTCAGTGTTTTCACATTTTCAGGAACAGTGCGTTTGTAGGAAGGAAAACTCACTTTTGTTCTCAGATTGCTTATCACCGAGGATTATTGAGAGATCAAGTCAGAGAGGCTTACGTGTGGTGGAGGTCAAGTGTGCAGGCTGTCCTGCCTTTGAGCCTTCTCTTGCCTCTTTGGTAGGGAAGAGGTTCTTGTGGTTCAGCCATGCCTTCTGCTCTAGCGACAGACAGGACGTCTTGTCCTTTCTGACCTTGAGGGTGAAACATCTTTCTACTCACAACTGCAGGTCTGAAATGCAGCACCCCGTAAGTGAAGCATGATCATTTCTGCTTTGTGGTGCTTTTAGTTATTTTAATGTTTAAAGGTCAGAGCAGGAAACATCTTAAATGCAAAGCATTTAATTTCCATTAGAGTTAAAGCTTTCCAAGCCCGTGTTATAGCCAATAAAAATGATGATGTTTAAATCAGCTAGTGTTCTATTTCTTTCATGAATATTTTATATGAACTACACAGGAAGAAAAGTCTATATGTTTACCCAACATTATGTCCAATGGCTATTGGAAACTTGTCTTCTTGGGTTATTATATGAGTAACTCCTGTTCTTTATATCCAAATGGCAAAAAGAATTGCATGTATTATTTTTGGGGCTTGTTTTGCAGATGAAGTATATTGGCTGAATCCTGCTAATATGGGCATTCCCTGAATTATTAATACTCTTACAAACTTGCTATAAATAAGACTGTGTGGGCTGGATGATCCTTGGAAAAGTGACTGGGTTCCACACTGGGGCAAGAAGTGGTGTTTCTGGGTACTGCCTTACTCTAGTATTAGTACTGAAGTACATAGTGTCGTATAGTAATGAGTGTCTTCACAGAGATTTGGGGCAAAGAAACCAGTTTTACTTTACTCCAGAGTTTCCTCAATTTATTTGAACATGGAATCTTTTTTTAAGGATGCCTGTTAACATTCCACCAAGCGAGGGATCTATGGAATATGACTTTTGTTGGACGTGGATTTAGAATAATTAATTCTAGGAGAAGATGTTTTCCCTTAACACTGCTCATTTAGGATCATTATATATTCCAGCTTAGCAAAATATGTAAGTACCCTTGACCCCTGAACAATGGGGGTGGGAGGGGCCGGCAGGGGTTAAGGATACTGATCCCCGAGCATTTAAAAATCCACATGTAACTTCTGATTCCCCTGAACTTAACTACTCATGACCTACTGTTGACCAGAAGCCTTACCGGTGACATAAATAGTTGATTAGCATGTATTTTACGTGTCATTATATTTTGTATTCTTAAAGTAAAATAAGCTAGATAAAAGAAAATGTTTTTATATTATTTAAAAAAATTTTATTAACATATAATGTATTATTTGCCCCAGGGTACATGTCTGTGAATCGTCAGGCTTACACATTTCACAGCATTTACCAAAGCACATACCCTCCCCAGTGTCCATAACCCAGCCACCCTCTCCCTACCCCCCCTACCCCCCAGCAACCCTCAGTTTGTTCCCTGAGATTAAGAGTCTCTTATGGTTTGTCTCCCTTCCCAGTCCCATCTTGTTTCATTTCTCCCCTCCGTACCCCCCCATGACCCCCTGTCCTGCCTCTCAAATTCCTCATATCAGAGAGATCATATGATAATTGTCTTTCTCTGACTCACTTATTTCGCTTAGCATAATACCCTCTAGTTCCATCCACATCATTGCAAATGGTAAGATTTCAGGGTTTTTGATGGCTACATAGTATACAGCATGCATATGTGCGTGCAAACACACACACACACACACACCACATCTTCTTTATCCATTCATCTGTTGATGGACACCTAGGTTCCTTCCATAGTTTGGCTTTTGTGGACATTGCTGCTGTAAACATTTGGGGACATGTGCCCCTTCAGATTACTACATTTGTATCTTTAGGGTAAATACCCAGTAGTGCGATTGCTGGGTCATAGGGTAGCTATATTTTCAACTTTTTGAGGAACCTTCATACTGTTTTCCAGGGTGGTTGTACCAGCTTGCATTCCCACCAACAATGTAGGAGAGTTTCCCTTTCTCCACATCCTCGCCAATATCTGTTTCCTGACTTGCTAATTTTAGCCATTCTGACTGACGTGAGGTAATATCTCACTGTGGTTTTAATTTGTATTTCTCTGATGCCGAGTGATGTTGAGCACTTTTTCATGTGTCTGCTGGCCATTTGGATGTCCTCTTTGCAGAAATGTCTATTCATGTCTTCTGCCCATTTCTTGATTGGATTATTTGTTCTTTGGGTGTTGAGTTTGAGAAGTTCTTTATAGATTTTGGATACTGGCCCTTTATCTGATGTCATTTGCGAATATCTTCTCCCATTCTGTTAGTTGTCTTTTGGTTTTGTGGACTGTTTCCTTTGCTGTGCAAAAGCTTTTGATCTTGATGAAGTTCCATTTTTGCCCTTGCTTCCCTTGCCTTTGGTGATGTTTCTAGAAAGAAGTTGCTGTGGCTAAGGTCGAAGAGGTTGCTGCCTGTGTTCTCCTCAAGGATTTTGATGGATTCCTGTCTCACGTTGAGGTCTTTCATCCATTTTGAGTCCATTTTTGTGTGTAGTGTAAGGAAATGGTCCAGTTTCATTCTTCTGCATGTGGCCGTTCAATGAGAAAAAAAACTGTTAAGAAAATCACAAGGAAGAGAAAATACTGCAGTCTCATACAGTAAAAATTGTGTGTCCAGGTGAACCCGTGCGATTCAAACCCCTGTTGTTTGAGGGTCAACTGTATCTGAACTCCTGATGACTTTGGTCTTTTTATATTACAGTTCAATCTGTGTAATTAATTAGTTATCTTTGCTTATTTATCGGATAAAGATATTTTATCTTTATTAACACTGTTTCAGGCACCGGGGAAGCAATGAAAAGAACAATCGTAATGAACAATTTAATGTCTTTAGATGTCTGCATGAATTGGTGTGGGCTTCATGACCACCGACGTCTGAAGCTGCGTTCAGCTTTGCAGAGAGCTGTCCTTTCAGACTATCTTGTTGGGGAGGGTGAGAATACTGAAATGTGTTTGATGCCTCTGCTCGAGGTGTTCACATCCACAAAAAGAAAATCAGAACAGGGTCTGACAAAGGAATGGTGTGTGATGACACGTTAAGACTTTCAGCCTCCAAGATCTGGATGTTTGCGGATACAGAAGATTTGAAACTCCCTGGAAATCCTGAACTAGCCTCTGACAAAGCATTTGTGACATTATAATTTCTTAATTCAGCAAATCTATGAACTAGTATTTTTATTAACTGCCACACTCAATTAGTACACAAGCCTAGAAGCCTCTTAACATTGTAAATGGTAGTTTTGAAGATCATCAGTATAAATGAGTTTCTGTAACACCTTTAAGTGCCTTCAGAATCACACAAAAATTAAGCAAAGTACAGTGTGGATTTAGCATGAAGTATGTTCTGGGGTAAGATAATTTATGAAATGAATAGCCCATGGATGACAAGATAGTCTTGGAAGAGAACTTTTAAATAATTGTGATAAACAACACAAAATGTACCTTCTTAATCATTTTCTAGCTTTATGGCCCAGTACTGTTAAATATATTCATACTATTGTGAGACAGATCTCCAGAACTTTTTCGACTTGCAAATCTCTAACTCAGTACCCATCAAACAACAGCTCCCATTCCCCGCTCCTGCCAGCCCCTGGTAAGCATTATTCTGCTTTCTGTCTCCATGAAACTGACGAAGCAGCTATCTTACATAAGTGGACCCCAGCAATATTTGTCTTTTTGTGACTGGCTTATTTCACTTAGCATAGTGTCCTCAAGGTTCACCCATGATGTAGCATGTGTCAGGATTTTCTTCCTTTTAAAGGCCAGATAATATTCCATTGTGTGTATGTAACACATTTTCTTTATCCGTTCATCAGTCAGTGGACATTTGGGTTGCTTCTAAGTCTTGGCTGTTGTGAATATTGTAAAAAAACTTCTAAAAAAAATGATGTATAGTTTCTATCATAGGCTGGTAATATAGTTCACTTAACAACCCTCCAGTGATGGATTTATAGGTGACTTACGGTTTTCCCCTCCCATAAACATCTGATGAATGTCTTTCACATAAATCATTGATTATGTCTCTGGTTATTTGCTTAGAATAAATTCCTGGAAGGGAGTTACTGGATCAAAAAGGGTGCACATTTTTATGGCGTTTAGCACATGCTATCAAATTATCTTCCATAAGTGCGTGAACAGTGTAGGAGGGAACTGATTTCTCCTCATTCTCGCCAATATTGGGTATTGTCATTAAGAAGCAAAATAACAGAAGACCTTTGGCAACTTGATAGTTGGAAATGGTATCATCTTCATATTGTTTTAATGTGCATTTCTTTGATTAGCAGCAGAGAGATTGAAGTTTGTTTTTTCGTGTGTCAATTATCTATTTGGGTGTAAGATTCTATGTACATTCTTCACCCATTTTTCTATTAAGCTATTTATATTTTTTAAATTAAGCTTTATATTATTTCCTATTGATTTGAAGACTTCCTTATAGAGTCATAGTGTTAAATCTTTATTATATGTTGCAGTTATTTCCTCCCAATTTATCATTTTCCTTTTAATTTTTATGGTGTTTTTTGACATCTGACATTTAATATAGCCAGATCAATGAATCTTTTCCTTTATGATTTCTTTCCTTGGTGCATTATTGATAAGACTGGTGAAATATTAGGCAAAGCAGGTTTACTTTTCCCTGCTTCCTGCTTCAGAAAGACAAAGTTTTAGCTATGTTAGGTTAGTGTAGGGCATTATACATTTCATAATCAATCATTTATTCATTCAGAAATACTTACTGAGTCCCCATGATGTTCTAGGCACCTGTGTTAGAGGCTGGATTATAATGCATCTGGGGGCGTAATATGGTACCCATACATTATGGGTTTTTAGACAGTTCCAATTTCAAATATTACCTGTTCTGGATTTGATTTCTGAGTGTATGGATGTATTATCCTTGGGTAACGTGCTCATTTGGGAGCTTTCTTTGCCTGCCTACATCTGGACCCAGATGGCAAGTACATCATCCAGGCTGCAGCCAGAAGGGGACCCAGGTCTTGCTGCAGGGTGAGGCAAACATTGCTCCTTCTTATTTGAAGAGGGAGCAGCCTTTGTTTGTGGGACCCAGTGGGACAGCCAAATCCCTGGGGTTGCTCCTTGGCTCACACTGCTCATGCTGGCTCATTCATTTCCTTTCTAAGCTACACAGAAGTCAGAGCCCGAGATGGGACCCTCGTATCCACAGGTATCTTTCTTTCCATAGTTGTCAGGGGAGAGGGCCAAAGTGAAGGAGCTATAAATGCTGATGATTCTCAACCATTAAAAAGACCTTCTTTGAGCAGCAGCAAGCTCCAGACACCACGGGTGAGGACCTACCCTGTGGTAGGGTGGCCACCCCTGAATTAGGTGCCCTGAAACCCCTCCATGTGAGAGAGATCCCTGCTTCTCGGGCCGCAGGACTTCTGGTGGTAACCCTGGGGGATAATCATGAGGGTCCCATGTGGCAGTATTATGCCTTCATTGCACTTGGTTTCAGCCCCTGTGCAGGGGCAGGAAATGAATTTTTAAAAATCACACTGTTGTACCATAGTTGGTCAGCAGCCCATTCCTGAAGCCCTCTCCTTTGGGATTCTATAAATTTTGTAGGTTTTTCCCCTAGTAAATCCTTGTAATTCAAATATTAATTGTGACTTTCTGGAGGAGGAAGTTGAGGCAGACTGACTGTGACTAGTCCATGCATATATGGTTGGTAGGTGGCAGGGTGATTTTCAGCATATTTTGGTTTTATCTCCAGCTGGATGCCAGCTGTATTATGAGACAATATAAATTCAGGGCCTTTTTATTCAGAAAGCCCGCTCATCTGATCACCCTAGACACCCTTGTAATTCAATTGGGTGACATTAGAGGGGTCACGGACTCAGAGCCAGAGCGCTCTGTACCAGCTTTCCAATAGAACTTCCCTCATTCCGATGGAAATGTTTCTCACCTGCTCTGTCCAGTGCGGTACCACCAGCCACATGTGGCTACTTAACACTTAAAATGTGGCTAGTGGGGCTGAGGAACTGAATTGTACATTTTGATTAATTTTGGTTAATTTAAATAGCGACATGTGGCTAGTGGCTAGTGTATTAGCACAGATTTCTGAAGGACAGAATTTATGGGTTTTTTTTTTTTTTAACTGGAATTCACTGTGCGCAGCACAGTTTATATTGTTCTGCAGCACAGACGTGCAACGCGTGCCTGAGCAAACCGCCCGCCTCCCATCAGAACTTCGCCAAACAGTATTTAGCCTGACTACAAGCCGTGCACACTGGTAATTTCTATTTCATTCTGTTCTGTTTCATTTTTTTAAAAGGCTGATGCTGACTTGATACCTTGCTTTTTGGGACTCGTGGGTGGGTTGTGAGCCCCAGGTTTAAGAACATTGCCATCCGTACGTATCTGCCCCACACCTCCAGCCCTTCCTTCTACCTTTTTTTTCCGGTCTCTGCACCTGCCCTCCTTGTAGGGTCTTTGCATTGGCTGTTCCCTCTGCCTACCATGCTTTTCCCGATGTCATCTCATGACTGCATTTCTCACATCCTCAGTTTCTGTTCTAATGTTCACCAAAGATTTCCTCCAGTAACTGCCCTACTGGAGTGCTCTGGGAGGCTCCCCACCCCTCTTATCCTGGCTTGCTTTTTCCTGTAGCAATGTTTATCACCTGATATAGGTATCATTTGTTTATTGTCTGCCTCCCCAGCTAGAATATTATCCCCATGAAGGAAGAAACTGCTTTGTTGGCTGGTATATCTCAGCATCCAAACTAGGCTTTTTTTTTTTTAAAGATTTTATTTATTTATTTGACAGAGAGAGAGATCACAAGTAGGAAGAGAGGCAGGCAGAAAGAGAGGGGAAGCAGGCTCCCTGCTGAGCAGAGAGCCCGATGCGGGGCTTGATCCCAGGACCCTGAGCCGAAGGCAGAGGTTTTAACCCACTGAGCCACCCAGGTGCCCCCAAACTAGGCTTTTAACAAATATTTATTGAATAACTGAGCAGACACAGCCCCAGGACCTTGCTGAGATTTTTTTGTTATGGCTTTATATGCCTAGAGGTGTGTGGGAGCTTTCATTCATTCCTTTGGAGGTACCGAGTTCATCCCAGTAGCCTGGCTTGTGCTCTCGGCACAGGGGATGGAAACGCGGAGAAGGTAGACACATCTTGGTCCTTTTGAAAATTTTAATTGGCATCTGAGACTGTGCTGTGTATGGGTCCAGGAATGCTGTGCTGGAGGCTGTCTGAATAGGCACCAGACAATGAGGGGAGTGGGGTAGAGACTTTGCACTTCCCAAGAGAAAAAGCAGCCCTTCAGGAGCCATTGAGGGGGGGGGGAGGGGCGGGGCCAACACTGCAGGAAGATTTAGGAAAAGAAGCAGACAGAATTTGAAAAAGAATTTTTTCAGAGTTTGAAATTTTTTCAGAATTTGAAAAAGAAGCAGACAGAATTCCGTCTTAGCCGACGTTATAGACTATGAGAGTCTAAGACTAGACTTCAGGACTCAGCTTCTGTTCCAGAAGCTCTTCATGCATCTCTTTATGGTTTTCTTCTGCATTTACCTCTCAGCATTGAAATAAAAAGCTCACCTAAAAAAAAAAAAAAAAGATTGTTGCTTCAGGGCTGAGTGATGAGCTTTATGAGAACTGAGTAATGGGCTCGGCAGATAGCTATCTAATTATAATCATACCTTGAAATTTTTATTAGCCAGTCTTTCTACCTGATGGTTTCTGTTTCCACTACGGATGTGTTGGTGGTTCTTGGAACCTTTCTGAAGGCACAAAGTGTTTCTATTCTTGGTGTGTTTTCCCTCATCTTTCCTTAGGGTCAGATTTATTATTCCTTATGCTTCTCCCTGTCCTTCATTAGAGAGTCATCAGGATGGTGCTATTTTTTTCTCCTTTGTTGAGTGTACACAGTAAATATAATTTGTTGAATGGCTTTCTTTTTTCAACAGCAAGTGTTCAAAGATAGCCGATCACAGGATTAAGCCTCCGTGTAATAAACAGTGGAGCTGAGCTAATACGTCCCAAACATCTGAGCCATTTCTTTATATTGTACACTCGAGCTTTTAGATGCATCAATTTTACAGTACATCATCTGACACTATTCGTGATAAATATTCCCCAGTGATTAAATCATCATTTTATGATCTCATGCACAAGAACGAGCATCCACAAAGCTAACTCCCTACTCATCGAGCTCACATGTTGAGAGTCCCGGTTTGTAGATCAGAAACCTTTTATTAATTTTGATTGAGCTGTTCTAAAGAGGTCATGCGGATTTTCATAAAACAGTTTTATGTAAGAAGTTCCGCCCCTCTCCCCACCCCCCCTTCTCAGGGAGAGACAGAGGGGGGATTGAACCGCCTGGTGGGGAAAACCAGGAAATGGACCCTGAAGTAAAGGAGAAGCTGTGCTTTGATGGTCGTGGTTAATAAACATTTACGGTGAAGTCCTGAGCTGCAACTCTGCAGTTTTGTTAGCATAAACGTTTCATAACCGCAGAATGCTGGATGAGCTCGTGGGGCCGGCGCCGGGCGCAGCGTCTGGAGCGGGAGGAGACTGCGCTTGCGCTCGCTCGCGGTAGGGCCGCGAGTCTGCAGGCGGCGCGGTTTTCCTCTAACGGAGTTAATGCAGTGGTCCCAGCTGGGATTTTGACAGCGCTCCACGGATGGAGCCCGTGGGAGGGTGACAAGGGACCTTCTAGCCATGCGGAATGACTGTTGATTTACAGCCTGACGTGAAGCTAAAGCTGATAGTTTATGTTTTAAATAATGCATAGTTAGCTCTGCAAACCAATGAGCCAGATCCGTCCTCCTGCCAGAGCCCCTCTGGAGGACGGTGGAGGTGCTCGGGGAAGCGCATGAGCTCCCTCCGCTGGCATGTGGGCCCCCAAAGCCCCTCTTCTCAGGCAGGGGACTGCACCAGTTTCGACTGGGTGGCTGCAGACGAGGAAAGGGAAGGCTCAGGGAGCGTGAGGGGAGAGTGGAGAGAGGGGCCGCTGGAGCACACCACGGCGGGGGGGCGTGGGGGGAGAGTATGGGGGTATATGGGCGGTAGTAGATTGGAGAGGAAAGCCCAGCGGGTGGCGAGTGGGTGTCCTGCTACAGGGGCTTTTAGACCTCTGCAATTATGTGATTTCTTGCCGCTCCAAGTGTGGGCTGTGGGCGGGTAACAATAGCATCACCTGGGAGCTTGTTCGAAATGCAGAAGCCTAGGCCCTGACTCAGGCTTCTGGATTCCGAATCTTCACCTTAGCAGGAGCTCCAGATGACTCCTCTGCACATCAGAGCTTGAGAAGTGCTGACTAGGCACTTCCATGTTAATACTTTTCACAGACCCTTGATCAAGCATTAAATGTTAGTGACTTATAAAGCAGATTAGTAAGTCATTTCAAACATGCTGGTTTGCAGCCTGCCCCCACCGCCCAGTGTTTTAGGGAAGAAAGGACAGAATAACAACAACAATGTGAGGTTGGCCAGGAATGGAGTTAGTGGGAATTTTAATGCAGTTTTGGCCATGACACACCATTGCCGGTATCAACTCAGAGTGATGATTTTCAGACTTGAGCAGGCATCAGAACTACCTGAGGGCTTGTTAAAATACCAGTGTTGGATCCCACCCCAGAGTTTTGGATTCAGCAGATTTTGAGAGGGGTGCTGAGAATTTGTGTTTCCTAGCAGGATCCCAGGTGATGCTGGACCTCACTTTGACAAGTAAAAATTTTTTTTTAAGATTTTATTTATTTATTTTGACAGAGAGAGATATCACAAGTAGGCAGAGAGAGGGGGATAAGCAGGCTCCCCACTGAGCAGAGAGCCCAATGTGGGGCTCGATCCCAAGACCCTGAGATCATGACCTGAGCCGAAGGCAGAGGTTTAACCCACTGAACCAACCAGGCGCCCCGACAAGTGTAATTCTGATCATGGCAGTTGCGAGGCACTTGTTTGTGTGATCCCTGCCCCGTGAAATCTATGTTCCAGAGCCAAGCTTGGACTCCTCTCCTGCCGGATCGCTCACCATACCTCTTTGCTACTGATTCTCGGAATGTCACCCATGATCCACCCATACCTGTGGGTTCCCAGAGTCCACTGTCTCGACCTTCTGAATCCTTCAGAGTGGGACACAGGATGGTTTGTGAGCATCCCAGGGCGACTCTTAGATGCATGTACGATAAACAGCCATTGCCCTGTGTGCTCCTATCCAAATGCATTACATTCTTTGTGGCTAGGGTGTGTTCTGCCCTTTCCTTGGCCCTTTGTCGCTTGGCTTGAGCCAGGGCCGCCCGGGGAATGCCCTTCCACATAGTCTCAGAATTCCCTTGTTCTTCCAGTTTTTCTCAGAATCTATGTCCTTCTGACCCCCCCCAGCTGCATGTGGTTCCTAGACTCTTCTTGTCTTTTAAAATAAACTCTTTAAAAATGAGATGTCAGGGAGCGCCTGGGTGGCTCAGTGGGTTACAGCCTCTGCCTTCGGCTCAGGTCATGATCTCAGGGTCCTGGGACCGAGCCCCGCATTGGGCTCTCTGCTCAGCAGGGAGCCTGCTTCCCTCCACCTCTGCCTGCCTCCCTGCCTGCTTGTGATCTCTCTGTCAAATAAATAAATAAATAGAATCTTTAAAAAAATGAGATGTCAGCCCTTATAGCTCAATTAATTGTAATTAATTTTTATTAATTTTAAATTAATTAATATATCATTCCTCCCCAAGTCCCTTCCTCTTTCTGAGTTGAATTTATAGTATATGGCACAGGGGACATATAGTGAGGTGTGGGTCAGTGGACATTGCCATGAAAAACAAGAAAAAGGATAAGAAAAGCTTATGACTTCTCCAAGTTGTTAAGTGTTAAAAACTTAATGGCACGTGACACAAAGCAGCACTGCCCCTAGTGCGTTAGGCATGTGATTAGAGCCCCTATTGGTTGTAGGCTCGTGGATGGCTGAGACTGTCTTATATTCGTCATATTGGTCCCCCAGGTACCTGACTTATAGTAAGTGTTCAATAAATATTAGTTGAATGATGCAAATGTGATTTAATTATCTCTGGGTAAAGTTGACAGCATTCCTTTTCTGCTTTGCTCATTTATTGCATGTGGAAATACATACCCTGCTTTGGATGCTGATGAGAAGGGCAAATAGAAGAGATTCAGCCAGGAAAACGATGATCCTTCATTCAGGCTTTAAATGCACTCAGGTCCCGAGAGGCAGCACTGTTCCTGCAGAATCCTGGATGTGTGTGGGACTCAGAATGGGGAGGAGGAGGGGGATGGGGTGGGGGGAAGGGCTGCCCTCCTGCACTGTCTGTTCCAAGGACATGGGGAACTCCTAAACTCCTCTAGCCCAGAGACACTGGGTCTCCAGTATCTTTGCATTCCAGGTTCTTAGAAGAGAAAGCAGGCTGGGAGTCAGTGCTTGCTGAATGAATGAGTGAGTGAGTAAATGAATGAATGAATGAAACTGTGACTTTGAGTCCCTGTCCATGTATCAAGTCTTGACCTCTTTATGTCTCATTTGCTTCATTTTTAGGGTATGGGTCTTATGGTGTACTCTAGCTTACCTCAAGGAATTTTTGAGAGCCCATGATGACTTAATTAATCTGAGAGCTCTATTTAAAGTGTTACATGTGCTTTATTACTTAGATCATATGAGAACGTTTCCTGTGCTTCTCACAGACAGCTCTTCTTCTTGGTTCTGAAGTCCTATTTTAAAACTTTGTCAGTTAGAGGATTCTTGGTTTTCTTGGTTGGCTCATTCTCTGCTGATTTGCTCTGTATGTACAGCAAGCGAAGTGCAGGTTTTGAAAGTGTTTCTATGTCACCGTGGTGTATGGAGGGATCTTCCTGCTAACACTTGTTTCTCTGACAGCTGTATTTCACACTTTGTACTGTGGCTGTCTTCAAAGAAACTCCTGGCTTATAAGAATGATTTGTTGTGGCATTTCGTTTTGAGACATAAACATTGAAATGAGATAAATACACAGGAGAGACATCTGAGTACGGTAGTAAGAGCAGGAGAAACTTGGCATTTGGGTTTGGATCATCTGTGCTCAAGTCCGGACTCTGCCCTTCATTTGCAATATGTATGATCTTGGGCATTTTTTTTTCTTTTGTAATATTTTATTATGGAGAAGTTAAAAAATATACAAAATATGCAAAATAGTATAATGAAGCCCCCATTCACCCATCACTCCGCTTCAGTGACTATTAACTGATGACCAGTTTTTCAACGGTAACAACATCTACTCTTCCCCTAATATAATTTTTAATAAAATGCAAGGTGTTACATTCTTTCATTCATAGATCTTTCAAGGTGTATTTATTTATTTAGAGAGAGAGTGTATGCTTAAGCAGGGGGAGGAGCAGAGGGGGAGGGAGAGGGAGAGAACCTCAAGCCGACTCCCTGCTGAGCATGGAGCCTGATTCAGTGTTCGATCTCATGACTCTGAGATCATGACCTGAGCCAGAATCAAGAGTCGGATGCTCAATGAACTGAGCCACCCAGGCGCCCCTCATTCATAGATATTTCAGTATGAATCTCTAAAAAGACAAGGATTGATTAGTTAATTAAGTATTTTAAGTGGGCTCTACACCCATCGTGGAGCCCAGTGTTGGGCTGGAACTCACGATCCTGACATGGTGACCTGAGCTGAAATCAATAATCAGACACTTAACTGACTGAGCCACCAAGGTACCCTTTCTTTTTTAATTTTTAAAACTTTAATTTTTTATTTTGTAAAGATTTTATTAAAGGTCTTTACAGAGCAAATCCAGACTCCAGATCCAGCTGCAAGGAGACCCTGTTATACCCTGGGTACCAGCTGTGGCTGGGCCGCAGCTCTGGCTTACCACCCTTCTGTTCTGAGATGGCCGTGGTGGGCAGTGTCTCCTCTTAGGATCCCATAATGCTCATGTGAGCAGGCCGGGGCCTCTTTTTTTTTTTTTTTTTAAGATTTTATTTATTTGGCCAAGAGAAAGAGATCACAAGTAGGCAGAGAGGCAGGCAGAGGGGAAAGCAGGCTCCCTGCTAAGCAGAGAGCCCCATGTGGGGCTTGATCCCAGGACCCCAAGATCATGACCTGAGCTGAAGGCAGAGGCTTTAACCCGCTGAGCCACCCAGGCATCCCAGGCGCAGGCCTCTTAGGGCCAGTCTTAGCACTTGGGTCCCAGGGAAGCATGATCCTCACTTTGATGCCTAACACACCCTGTCTGAACAGCCCACGGCATGCAGCGGTGTCAACATAATAGTTCTCAGGGTCCCCACTGCGAATCAGCAAGTCATCCACAGACTTCATGCATTCAGTCCTCCATCCTTGGAGTTTCCCAGACACCACAACCTCAGAGCCTTTGGCCTCACTCTCCCTGGTGTACTGCAGGCCCGCCCCCACAGCAAGGCCTCCCAGGAGTTTATAACACAGAGACTCAGCCTGGACCATAGCACACAGACCTCTTGTGGCCTCCTTTTCAGCATGGAACTCTGCAGTGCCCTCAGGGAAGCCAGACCTCTTCTGAACCACAGCTGTCGATTCCCAGATCCGCTGGTCCTTCTCACCAAGAACATCCTGTGTCCTGGTGGCCAAGATGATGATTTCTGTTTGGGTTGGTGTACCTTGGACCTCAACTCCAGAGTGACCATCTTCAGCCAGCTCCCGAGTGAGAAGCTCATTCAGTTTGGCTTTGAAGATGCCATTAGCAAAAAACTTCCTCTGCTTGGAAATTTGCACCATCATCTTGCTGCTGAAAGGAAAGCAGATAAAGACATTTTAAAAGCACAACTAAAATGTCATTATCACATCTGAACAAATTAAAAATTCTTAATATCGATAGAATCCAATGTTACACATTTCCTGTTTTCTTTTACACTTTGTTTGAAATAGGATCCAGTAAGCCCCACATCTGCTATTTGTAAAAATTTCTTCTAAGTATCTGTTAATCTATAGGTTCTCCATCATTTTTCTCTCTCTCTCTTTTTCTTTATCATATAAAAGTGCAAGGGGGAAAAAAGCAGGTTGTTTGCTTATGGAACTTGTCAGTTTGGATTTTGCTGATTATATCTTCGTGGCATATTTTGTGTAAATTAGAGGCATGACCAGATTAAGGCTAGGGTTTTGGTTTTTGATCTTGGGCATGTGATTCGCTCTCTCTGACCTCTGTGAAATGGGGTGCCTACTACCCATCTCATAGCTGTTGTGAAATTAGAAAAGAGAATATCCAGGGATGGACCACGTCCACACCTTTGAAAGAGCAGTTGTCGTGATGATTGGATTATACCTTTTGTTAGTGTTTGGGGGCTGGGCCCCAGGGAAGCTACTTCCCTCCCACACTGTTCAGACTTACTATTACAGCGGGTGCTGTGTCAGGAGCCTGAGCCTCAGGTGGGCTAGGGCTCCTGCTCTGCTCTGTTATTACCCTTGACTGGAGTCAGAGTACTTCAACTCTCCGAGCTTTCCTCCTCTCCTCAAATGCAGCTAATAACATATATCCTCAGAATTCTGAGACTAGAGATGATGTATGTAAAGCACCTTGAGCGTAGTTGATGGTCAAGGTTGATGATCTTTGTTATTGATAACTTTTATTTAAAAAATTTTTTTAAAAGATTTTATATTTATTTATTTATTTATTTATTTATTTATTTGACAGAGAGGAGAGACACAGCGAGAGAGGGAACACAAGCACAGGGAGTGGGAGACGGAGAAGTGGGCTCCCTGCTCTGCGGGGATGTGGGGCTTGATCCCAGTACCCCGGGATCATGACCTAAGTCGAAGGCGGCCACTCAGTGACTGAGCCACCCGGGCGTCCCTGTTCAACTGACTTTTGATACCTGAGTTCTCCTGTGGGACTTGGGGGCACTTAGGTTGTAAAGAGATTCTGGGTGTATCTGGGCGGGTGTAACTAAAGCCCTTTTCCTCTTCTAAGCATATTTGGGGATAAAATAACCTATAATATGATCAAAAGAAAGAAAGAAAAGTAAACTCTTTGGGTGCTGTGTATAATTACATTTACTGGTGTACAGACGCTAGAATGTGAATGGAAACATCTGCTTACTTCCACTATGACCAGGAGAAAGGTTGGGATTCTTTTTCCACTGTATCAAATATGATAGGGCTGCAAAACTGGGCAAATACCACCTTCGCCAAAAGATCGAGGGTGACAGCACCAGGAAGGAGATGATGTATCAACTCTTTTGTGATATGCCCTGTGTTTTGATGCACCGAGAAGGGGAAAACATCCTCTCTGGGCGATTCTTAGCTCAAAATGCCCAATCTCGCTCTATCGTGAGAAAACATCAGGCACACCCAGATCGAGGGACATTCTGCAACAGACTTGACCAGTTCCCTCGGCCGATGTCACGGCTGTGAAAGACACAGACCACGGACCTGCCTGTCACAGGTTGGCAGAGGTTAACAAGACTTGAGAACTAAAGGCAGGGTGGGGCCCACGATTGGATCCCGCACGAGAAAAAGAACAGCAGAGGCAAAGCTGGCAGCATTCACATAGGCTCTGTCAAGTCCTTAATAGTAATTTATCGGAGTTATTTTCTTGGTTCGGGCGGTTGTATCACGGTCATGCAAGATGTTAACATTGGAGGAAGCTGGCTGAAGGGTACTGAACCCTCTACTGTTTTTGTGATGTTCTGGAAGTCTAACATTCTTTCAGAAGTTAAAATACGAGACTGGCAGGCATGGCAGCTTTGGGACGTTCCCTGTTTTCTGGGGAGTGGAACGTGCTTCTTTCGCGCTCATTAACTTAGGAGCGAGAAACACCAACGTACCCTTGAGCTAAAGCAGTCAAGATCTATGTGGACTGGTGAAGTTCCTCACTGTAAATCGGCAGGGAGTTGTGTTTAACTCTTCGAGGTTCCCCAGAGACCATCCCAGGAGGCAGGTGTTGGGGGGCGGGGCCCGAGGGACGGGGGACGACCTTCTGGTGGTGTCATCTTTCATCCAGTCTGACTGGATAATAATAATAGTTACCTTCTTAGATGGGTGCCTGTTACCTGTGCGAAACTTGAGTTGCTAAGTGCTTATCATCAATCCTTATCACATCTTTGGAAGGCAGGTGATAGTTCCCCCATTTTATGATATGTCTCAGAGAGACTCATTTGCCCAAGGTCACTCAGCTGGAGTGGAAATCTGACTCCAAAGCTCAGACTCTGACAGCTGAGCCATTCTGCTCGTGCTTCAGGGCGCCCTTCTGGCCGGTCTAATCATGCCCGCGTGTCCCTGCTGGGCCTCCAGACCTGCCCCCTTATCATTTATGCTTGCACCGGATAGAAAAGAGGATTTAGGGGGGCGATATTTTCCTATCCTCTGTTATAGACTTTTATGTAGGCTCCTTGGGGCTCTTAATATGCTTCTGTGGTCAGATATCTTTGGGGGAACGTAGGGATAAAAAACTCAGAGAGCTCTCCACCTTTCCCCAGGCAACTGAATGCATGTGGAGAAAACCACACAACCAGGCTGACTAGTCTCAGTTTATTCCGATTAACTTTAAATGGGCTGTTCAAGCTGCCCAGCAGTGCTGCCCAGGTGCCCTTTCTGGGCACGCACCCACTCTCTGGGGTAACTGCTTCGCACCTTCTCCCTACTTATAACCTCCCCACATCTCCTAAAAAACCCTGTTCCAACAGAGAATTTACACAACCTGCCCCTCCCCTCCCCCACAGCCGCCAAGACCAAGCAGCCCAAATCCTGCCTCCTCTCCTGGCAAGGATGAAGCATCTTTGCCTCTTGTGCACGAAATAGAGGCCCTCCTGCCAGCAGTTCTCCCTCCAAAGATACAGAAAATGGCCAACAAGCACAGGAAAAGATGTTCAATGTCATTAACCATCAAAGAGATGCAAATCGAAACCGTGAGAAAAAAAAGCAACATAATGAGATACCACTTCATGTCTACTGGGGTGGCTGCAGGAAGAAAACCAGGAAATAGCCAATATTGATAAGGATGTAGGGAAACTGAAACGTTTGCACACTGCTGACGGTAAAGTGAAATGGTCCGGCCACTCGGTCCAAACCACCAAACGGTTCAGCAGCGACGGTGCGGACTCTCCCGGTGTGGGTGGGCGTGCGCTCTGTCTACCACGTTAGAGGGACCCCATGTTGACCACACACACATCCCTCCTCAGCTCTGAACCTCTTGCCCTTTCCAACCAGCCTCCTTGGAACAATCTTCTTTCAGACTGTCTCTGATTCCTTTCTTCCCTTTCTCGCTTCTTTTAACAATGGAGGTGAAATTCATGTAACATAAAACTAACCATTTTACTGTTAAAATGTACAATTCTGTAGCATTTAGTACATGCACGGTGCCGTGCAGCTCCATCTACTTCCAGGGCCTTCCTGTCATTCCCGAAGTGTCCCCCACCCCTTGCTGGTGATGTGCTCCCCCTCTTTTCTCCCTTCCCCCTCGCCTCCGGTAACCACCAATCTGTTTTCTGTTTGGTGTTACCTACTTTGTGTATTTTATAAAATGGGCTCATATGATATGTTGACCTTCTTTCACTTCCATAATGTTTTCAGAGTTCATCATCCATGTTATGCCACGTGCAGAATTTTTTACCTTTTATTGCTTCGTAAGATCCCGTCGTATGTATATGGCAGCTTTTGTTTATCTCTACATTCATGGATGGACATTGGGTTGTTTCTACCTTTTGGCTATTGTGAATAGTGCTGCTGTGAACATTCATGTACGTGCATTTGTTTGAGTATCTGTTTTCTGTACTTTGGGGGATATCCTAGGAATGGAATTGCTGGGACATATGGTAGTTCTATGTTTCAGTTTTTGAATCGCTGCCGAACTTTTTGGTGGTTTGGACCGAGTGGCCGGACCATTTTACATTACCGTCAGCAATGTACAAACGTTTCAGTTTCCCTACATCCTTATCAATATTGGATATTTCCTGGTTTTCTTCCCATAGCCACCCTAGTAGACATGAAGTGGTATCTCATTATGTTGTTTTTTTTTCTCATGGTTTCAATTTGCATCTCTTTGATGGTTAATGACATTGAACATCTTTTCCTGTGCTTGTTGGCCATTTTCTGTATCTTTGGAGAAAAGTCTATTCAGGTCCTTTGCCCATTTTTTCGCTGGGTTGTCTGTTGTTGTATTTGAGTTTCCCATTCTCTCTTGAACCCACTTTATTTATTTTAAAAAGATTTTATTTATTTATTTGACAGAGAGAGAGGTCACAAGTAGGCAGAGAGAAGGGAAGCAGGCTCCTCGCTGAGCAGAGAGCCCGATTCGAGGCTTGATCCGAGGACCCTGAGATCATGACCTGAGCTGAACGCAGAGGCTTTAACCCACTGAGCCACCCAGGTGCCTCACTTGAATCCACTTTAATCAGGCTTTGTCCTTATCATCCCACAAAGTTATTCTTATCAAGGTCCCCGTGTCCTCCCACTCGGTCAAACCAGTGGTCAATTCTCAGTCCTCATGTTATTATCTCACAGCAGCATTTAAGGGAGGATCACTCCTTCCTTCCTGAGGCGCTTTCTTCACTTGTCTTCCCAGATTCCATTCTTTCTTAGCTCTTCTCCGTGTTCTTTGCTGGTCCCTCCTCATCTTCATGACCTCTAAGTCTTAAGTTTCCTCACAGCTCAGCTTGCACACCTATCTTTCTATCTCCACTTCCCTGGGTGACCCCATCCTTCCAGCTGTTCAGGCCAGAAATCTTGGAGTTGTCCTTGACCTCTCTTTTACCTCCTCCCCCTGACTCTACCTCCATAATATATCCAGACTCTGATCATGTCTTGCGGTCTTCACTGTATTCACCTGTTCCCAACCACCATCATTTTTCAGCTGGAATTTTGAAGTACCCTACAAACTGGTTTCCTCATTTCTCTCCCTCCCTCTGCCACATGTAGACTGCATGAAACATAGCAGCCAATGAGATCCTGTTAAATTGTGAGTTAGAGCTCTGCTCTGAAGCCTCCAATTGTATCTTGTTTAACTCCAAGTTTGAGCCCAAATCTCTATATGATTTAGCCTTGGCTTCCTCTTTCATCTTGTCTATCACTCCCCACCTTGCTCATACCACTCCAGCCAATGCTGGCGTCCTTGCTATGCCTCAAACCTGCTGAACACACTCCTGCCTCAGGACCTTTGCACATATTGCTTCCTCTGCCTGAATTGCTCTTCCTCCTGAAAGCCAGAGGGCTTTCTCCCTTCCTATCTTTGCCCAAATGTCCGTTTGTTGGTGAAGTCTCTGTTGATCACCTTATATAAAATAGTAACGTCATCCTCCTTCATCTGATCTCCTTTCTTCTGCTTTATTTTTTCCCTTAGCATGTATTTATTGCTTGGTTTCCTCTATTAGAATATCAACTCCACGAAAGCAGGGAATTTGTTTTTTTTGTTTGTTTACTGTTTTAGTTCCATTGTTTACAACTATACCTGATAGAAAAACGGGATACTTGGGGTTTTTCTACTTTGATATATGTCAATGTCCATTATAAATTGCTAAAAAGAGGGTACTTTTGCAATATTCCCTCACCCTCTTTTTTTTTTTTTTAACCCATAGGACCTATGTTTCACAAAATATTTTTGGGAAATGCTGGAACAGACTTTAATTTGTATTTTGTTTTTAAGTCTTATTTAGGGTGATGGGGGTGGTGAATGTTATGTAACTTGAGTCTCTTACCCTTGACTAATAAAGCATTTCAGCATGTAGGAAAAAATGTATATCCAAAAGGCCTTAATTTATCCTGAGGGTATGCTTGGATAACTCATTAGGTAAGATCTGGCCAATTACTTCTTCTTTGATTTTGAAAAGTGATTTTACATTTGAGTATTTCTGCACAGTTTCATGCTTATAAGCAAAGTGTGGGGTAACTTGGAAGTAGTTTCTCCTAGAGCTGTTGCAACCATTGAAGCCTGACCTTTCTCTGCTCTTGTCTCTGTTCCCCAAATGATCTGTGCTGTGCCCTTTGGGAGATCAGCGTCCTGTATGGTCAGCCTAGGTGACCTGTGTCGTGTTCTAGGACTAGACTTACCCTGACTCTGTCAGAAGCAGCTCTGAGAAGGCAGAGGCTCTTTCTGTTTGGTTCGCCATTGTAGACCCAAACACCTAGCGCCATGCTGCTCACAAAAGAAGTGGCCAATTAAGATCTGTTGAATGAAACTTTGAAGTAGCCCCGGGGAACTCTCCTTCGCTTGACTCTGCCTCCTGGTGACTTGTAATTAGGGCTCAGCTTCAATGATGTCTTTGAAAATAGGTGTGAATACATCCTAAATGGAAATCAAAGTACTTTTCCTCCTGTTTCCATGATCTCAGCTCCCAAACAATAATATGGGCATTCTTGGAAAGAGTCTTCAGTTAGTTCGAATAGTTTGTGGTTAAATAGATTTCAACAAAAAAGATCCCATTTGAGCATTTAATTTGAAAGCCACTATATATAATAAAGCAGCTTGCGTGATTGGCATTCTCAGAAGAAAGTTGCTCTGATGAACTGTGTGGCACCTTTTGATTTTGAAAAGATAGAAGGAATGATGTCAACCCGCAGTGTAAATGGTGGCTTGATATTTTATTTCCTAGAAATGGCCAAAAGAAGAACAACATTATTTCTGGAACCTGGAAAAAGAAAAGGTTACTTGTAAAAGCCCAAGATTTGTGTATTTCAGCTTGCTTTCTTACGCATAGAATGATGTTCCCTTTCCTTTTAGCTTTTCCCGGGCGCACTCTGATTTGCACAAGAGTTGCGCTGTATTAATTAATTATTAATTAACCCCGAGTGCAAGTGTCTGAGGATTAGTGCCTTGACTTGCTCTAATTAAGTTCAGAAGATTCAAAGGCCACCTGAATAGGGATGGGATGGACATTTGCTTTCGGAAGAGGCAGTGAAATTTCTTTAGGTGAGGAAGCGAATGGGGATGTCATTTAGACCCCGGCATCAGGGTTGTTTTTTGTTGTTGTTGTTTGTTTCTTTTGGTAGTGTTTTCATAGACGTCACCATAGTTACGGTGTCTCTGTAAATCACACATCTATTCCAGAAAGGAGAATGAAGAAGCTTGTGGTTGCAGGTGGAGTGACCTAAATTTTTATAGTTCTGTAGTTTTTAAGAAACCATTTTTTCTTCTATGCATTTCATGGTTCTTTTAACTAGACTCCCAGGATGGGGATGTTCAGTGTCTAGTGGTCAAATATAATATTTAGTGAAGTCGTATGTTGTGCTAGGTTTTGTCCAAAGAGTATTGTCTAATTTAATTCTGAGGTAACTTGGAGGTCTTGTAGTCTGGGCTCTCCAGAGAGGCAGAACTAGAGGATGCATATGTATGTATGTATCTCCCATTCCTGTACTTACACCTATACCTAATGATATCTGGAAATTTATGATAAGGAAATAGCTCATCTGCTTATGGAGGCTGAATAGTCCAGGATCGGCAAGCTGGAGACCCAGTTGAGCTGATGGCTCCGGTCCCATCTGAGACTGAGTTAAAAGACCGATGACTAGTGTCCCTTCTTGAATGTAGTCAGGCAGAGACTGACTTCTTTCTTACTCAGCCTTTTATTTTATTCAAGTCTTCAACAGAGA
>CM053613.1:20480685-20511543 GCA_028646535.1 Procyon lotor | reverse complement strand
GTTGAAAAGTGTAAATGTAAACTGCTTCTAAGTGTTAGTCTCATAATTAAGATGTCACTGTTTCCGCAATTCACCATTTTTAGCTCTATTAGAGTACTTTTCCCTTTCTGCTTAGAATTATAGCCAATTAGCTCCCTTATTTGCTCAATCACTTAGCCATTTGTCCCCCCAAATCCTTGCTCAGATAGTCCCTCCCTTATACAGATGAACACACTGTAATCCTCACCGGGAAGGTGGTCAAGTGTCCCAGTGAAGCCCACGGGATCTGGAATCAGAGCAGCTGGGTTCCCAGCCCACCTGCCTTTTGCCAGCTGTGTCGACTTAGGCCTAAGTTACAGACCTCTCTGTGCCCGTTTGCTCCTCACACGATACGTGTAGTAATAATCTCTCTCTCACAGGTCGTCTTGAGGCCGAACGGCATTAACGCACGTAGAATATTTGGAACACACCCTGGTACGTGGTCAGCAGTCAATATAATGTTACTCACCATGACGGTCACACCAAGGAGCACAAAATCTGATTAAGAGGTTTCAGAGTTGTGCCTTTTTTCTAAATTATGGTAACAGGAAATGATTACACTCTCACTTTGTGATAAACTTATTCAAACTTCTCAGGCACAGGTCACATTTCTTACAATGAATCCCTTGTCTCCAGCAATTCTGCAATGAGTGCTGGTGATCCACCTGGCTTTCTTGGCATTAGTAAAGCCTTGTGGAGCCTCTGCATTGGGTTTCTCCCCTGAAGTCGGCTTATTCCCACAACCAAGCATGTGATTTTCTAAATGACTTACTCAGCATAGCTGCAAAGTAAACACGTTCCCACTAAGATTGTTTACAAACTAGACACGTGAATCTCACTACATCTAGAGTTGAGATGCTGACCGGAGAAGGCAGGGACAGAACAAGAGGTTCTCACATGCACATTCTTGGAATAAAGAAATACATGTATATAAGTGAATAACTTTCATAACCCAAATTAATCCAGAAATGAGCAAATGAGACAAATTAACATAGGAAAAAGGAGGCACTATTGAAAAAGGCACCAGGACCAGATATATTCAGCTGAGTTCTACCTATCTTTTAAAAAAAAACAAGGTGATACTAACATCAAACTAATTCAGGCCTTTGAGATCTATGAAAACATTCCCGATTCATTTTATGAAACCAGTACTGCTTTAATATCAAAATTGAAAAAAGATATATTAAGTAAACAAACAATAATCAAAATATGTAAATAAATGCAGGGCAGCCAAGCAAATATGTGTGTGGGGGAAGGAAAAGGTTACAATAAAAAGTAGAAACCCATGTATACTCCAAGATCTCATTTATGCAATTCTTTAACAAATGTATGTGTATTTATAATGATAAATTATTTAATGGATAAATGATCAATTAATAACTTAAAAAATTTAAAAGTCCATGACAGTCCACACAACACACAAGCACTGCACAAAACTTACTAGACACAAAAAGAGAATGTTAAGACTTTTCATTGCATTTAAGGTGCAAATAGTATGATCCTAGGCCAAACTCTGCACTCTTAAGTGTTTTTCTAAATGTTATTATTTGCAACCCTAACGTGGTATCATCTACATTGGTATTCATGATAGGCAGAGAGTTTATTATTTGCAGCCCTAACGTGGTATCATCTACATTGGTATTCATGATAGGCAGAGACCTTCCCATTCACTTTGCACCTCACAGAGTATTTGGTTAGATTGAAAAGACAATAGTCCCATATTAGGGACATCCAGACAAACTGACAGCCTCTAAAACTAAGAACAAGCAAAGGAAACCATGTCCCAAGAACTGTTCCCATAAATATTAGTTCCATATTAGGGCAAAAAGGTTTTGTATTCAAAATAGCTTAGGAAATCTCTTCCAAGAGATTCACAGTGCAGACGAGTACCCCAAAGTCTCCAAAAGTCTTATGGTAAACAAATGTTATATTTAATCTAGAAAATCCCCAAACGAGTTGACTGCCGAACTCTTTCTTTTACTTTTTTGCATGATACCAACTACTATCCCAAGGAACCACCGCTCTGAAGAACAGCTAGGGGGAATTCTAACTTAAGATCATTTCAGGGTATAATGTCATTGCCCTTGAGCAATGTCAGATACAGAAAAACCAATGAAGAACTGATGAGTGGACTAAATCCATCCTGGACTCTGAAGACATGCTCTTCGAAATTACACAGCTGACCAATTCTGTGCCAGTATGCTTGTTTCACTGTCTATTTCATCAGACTTATTCATGAACTCTTCTACTGATATTCATCCCTTGAGAGCACATAAAGGTGAGTACTAAGATATCTGTAAAGTTCTGTATAACAAATGTAAGGGACCATCATTATACTGACTGGCTCTAATGCCTTCTTGGGGTATAAAGTTGATTTAGGTAAAATGATAATATCAATAACTTGATTGTTTTCCCCCCTGACTGGAGACATATAAGAAAAATGCTCTACCGGGAAGGCTGTGTGATGCTCCATGGATACTGATGTTCTTTTTACAACTAAACTCTAAATCTCTGCAAATGTTTGTGTGGGGGCCAAGAAGTAGAATATGCTGCCCGTGTTAACGACAAATATTATTATTCATCATTAATTCATATTCATTGATGACTGATGTAGACATAAGTTTTACTGTCATGTTAGTGATATTCATTAATAATGAATTCATTAATAATGAATATCACTAACAGAATTTTTTAATTCAGATGCTTATAAAAAGAAATCATCGACCAATTCTATTAGGACTGAATAATAACTAAACTAACCACCTTTAAGGTAAAAAGTAAGAAAATATTTATTCTAAGCAAATAATTTTCAAACCCTTCAGAAGCGCCAAAACTCAAAAAGACAGTCAATATGTTTATAGCGAATAATTTTCACAAATAGTTTCTTTGGACTAGTGTTTACATATGTGGTCATACCAAGATAATGTTTATTTTTTTTTTTAATTCTATAATTTAGAAGTTTCTGAGACTACATTTTCTCTCATTTGGTATAGAGTGGTAAGATCTATCTATTTTAAGTTTAAATTTATTCCATCAAGAAAAGTTCCACTTCTATCTCCCAATGCCTTGGTTTATCTAGTAATAACCCAAATTGTTAGACATAATTGTTCAGCACTGACAATGGATTTTCCTTCATCCTTGTCACCAGGACAATCTGTGACTAGCAACAGATGAGATGTGTGGCCAGAAGTCAGGGTGCCCATAAAAGGGAACCAGAATGCTGATGCTCTCCCCACCTGGCCTACCCAGAACAGATTCGACTCTTGTCCGGGAGGAGCCTAGGACAGACTGCACACCATTTGGTCGGGGGGGACATGCCATGTGTGTGTCTGTGTAACTGTTATCCACGTGAAAGACAAGAGTCCACAGTAAAAGTATCCTACCACAGATGTGAGACTTATCCTCCCTACACTCATTCCATTAATCTACCTACTGTGTGCCAGATACTAGCACTTCCTGAATGTTTCCTGTAGTCCACTTCTGTCCTGTATACAAATATGAACACATTTCATCCTCACAACACTACTATCAGGAAGATGCTTGTGATGGTTAATTTTAAGTGTCAACTTAAATAGCAGGTGAAACAGGCACAATGGGGTATCTGGAACCACAGGTAGGAAAATAAAAACCAGAGCAACTCAGGGTTGTCTCAGTTCCAGCGGACCTGTATAAGCAGGACATCGGGACACACCGAACACCCACGTGCCAGGCACTTCTAGCCCTACCATCTTGGATCATCATGATAAAGGAAAGGCACACCAATGGGGGGCGCCTGGGTGGCTCAGTCGGTGCATCTGCCTTTGGCTCAGGTCAAGATCTCAGGGTCCTGGGATTGAGCCTGGCTTTGGGCTTCCTGCTCAACGGGGAAACTGTTTCTCTCTCTCCCTCTGTGCTCTCTCTGTCTCTCACTCTCGCTCTTGCTCTCACTCTCAAATTAAAAAAAAAAAATCTTTAAAAAACCCTAACAGCTCTCTCTCTCTTTTTTTTTAAAGATTTTATTTATTTACTTGACAGAGATAGAGTTATAAGCAGGCAGAGAGGCAGGCAGAGAGAGAGGGGGAAGCAGGCTCCCCGCTGAGCAGAGAGGCTGATGCAGGGCTCATTCCCAGGACCCTGATATCATGACCTGAGCCGAAGGCGGAGGCTTTAACCCACTGAGCCACCCAGGCACCCCCAAAACAGCTCTCTTGAAGAGTTTATCTAGCTTTCGATTTTCCATACCTCTTGCTCCAGTATAAATTTAAATGCGCAGCTTTTTGAAGTTAAAACATACATTATTATCCTCCAGATAAATAAATAGCATACACTTCTATCTTCCACCCTGAATGGTTTGTGCTATTATTTTCACAGTAAATAATTATAAGAACCATTGCCCGTGAACTCGTGGCATATATATTGTTGACTTCTTACAAATACCAAGAGGAATTAAATGTTTCTTGTGGCACATTGGTTAGATTGTTAATTATTTGTAATTGAGCCTCAAATCCTGGCTCTTTTCAAAAGTAAAAATAAACAATGACAAACACATCACTGTAGCATAATATAACATATAGCCTTCATTAAAATCTATTTTCTCTCAAACTGGATGGAAATATTGAATAATTTAACCCAAAATCTATTTCAGTAAAGTAAATTTGTTGGTTGAATTGTTTGTATGGTAGTGATACGCATGTCTTTATTTAAAATTTGAGGATTTCTATCACGCAGTTCCCCCTTTACAAAACAGCCAGTCTACTTAAGAATGAAATCTCCAAGAAAAAGTGCTACATATGTGAAAATATGCAACTTAAACCAGTGCCAGAGTTATTGGGAAAAAAATGAAATTTAATAACAAAAGTAAAGATTATTTTATAGCTTTAATTGCAACCTTAGAGCATTTTAATGGTGCTGAACAATGAAACTAATTTTACAATGTCAAAGCGAGTAGAAAGCAAAAGACTAACTTTATTCTGTGAATCCATAGGTCAGGGAATGTTACAGCTCCTGGGCTTATAGCCACTTTACACAGGACAAAACCAGAGCCAATCTTCTTGAAAAGCAATTAACAGAGATTAACACAAAGAGTCTCCAAGATGTAGTCAACTCTGCTGTGATTTTATCTATGTCAATGAACTCAAAGATAAAATTAATGTATGATAGAGATCATACTCAAAGGAAGTCGTAGAGGCTTCATGCATGAGCCAGGAGATCTGAAGTCCCGTCATGGTTCTCCTACCAGCTCCCTTTTAGACATGGAGCAAATCACTCTGCCTGACTGGGCCCCATGCTCCTTGTCTGTAACACAAGGGGGCAAAATCAAGTCCATTCATTGTGGCATGGCTTAAGCCAAGAAATAATTTTCAAATAGTTTAATCCCCCTAGACATAGGTTAATCTTATCCAAAACAAAAAACATTTTTTTTGCCATGTCTTTTAAGTGTCTTTTAATTTCCAGAGTTCCTCCTCTTTTCCTTTTGTTTGCTTACAACCTATCTAATGAAGAACCTGCAGTTTGCACAGTCTGAGCTGGGCTGATGCATGCTTATGGTGCAACTCAGCATGTTCCTCTGTCTTCTGCATTTCCTGCAACTGGACTGTTGGCTCCAGAAATGAAAGTATTTAAGTCCTCACTTTTATTATATTTTCAAATGGAAGTTGATAACAACAGGACAGCACATAAATGTTGTCTGTATGCACACACCCCCTTCCTCATTCATCTAGAGCACTACCCCTTCCCAAAGAGGAATAAAATGATGGCCACGTTCTCTATGAACACCACGGTGCCTATGCCTTAGAGATGCAGATTTTATCCCAGGTCTGAGCTTCGCAATGGTTTTACATTTGCCTCCTTTATTCCAGACCTATAGCTTCCCTACCTACAGAGCAGTTATATAATAAGGTGGGCCTGCCACAGGGAGACTGCCATCAGTATCTATTCCAGGAACAAGGCTTTCGGCAGAAATAATAAAAATATGCTGCCTTAGAAGTTTAAGCCCATCTCTCCTAGAGAAATGAACTCCAGAAGGCAACTTGAAAAACAGCAGCCAGCAGGAAAGGCAGAAAGGAAGAGATGTTACCTAGCATCGTCGTCGAGGAAACAATGGCGCCAGCAGCCATTACAGCTGCATCATCTGCAAAAACGAGCCCTCTGTAGGCAGAGCAGATGTTCCAAAGCTGTGTCATTTGTAAATATAGATGAGAAATGTAAACTGAAGACGTGACCTCACTCACTATCATATTTGAGGGTAACAGCAATTAGGAACATTGAGTGTAATTTGAGCTGAGACTGCAAGGATCTTTTTTCCAGTCCAAATATAACTGCAGAAAACATATTTTCAAAAAGTAAAATAACTCTCACTGTTGCCTGCCACCACACAGTTGCGAAGTGAGCCAGGCTAATTCTGAGGCTCCCCGACAAACATGGCTGATTCATCTTTGCTGAAAGAGCAGTCGATTCTTCAGCCACAGGAGAAATTAAAGGCTGGATTGGACGGAGGTCGGGAAGTAAACAGTTTTTGTAAAAGAATGAATGATTGGGAAGGAAAGGGCAGAGGAGGGCATTTATTATTTTGTCCTTCAAAAATTTCAGGGAATTAGGAATAATGGCTTCACATATCCCATCTCTCTAAGGAAAGTAAGAGAAAGGAAAGATGGTAGACATCTGGGCCTCCATTTCTTGCTCAGAGATGGCTAATTCATCACGTCTCAAAGGTTGGTTGCCTCCAATTGGCAGTGACTGCCTGAACAGTTGTAGAGGATTCTAAATGCAGCCCTGGATCAGTAGGGAAGCATGCTGGGATCAATTAGTAATGCCTGCTATGGGCGCTGTACTTGTGGAATGACAGCTGGGTGGACAGATGTTTAGCATCCTGGAAAAGGTGGTCTCTAAGGTTTCTCCCAGCATCTGGCCTGGGTCCATTCATTTTCAGAAAATGAAACCAGGGCTAAGGAGGTTTAAGTGACTTGCCTAAGGTCTAGCACTGGGCAAGTGTGAATGAGAAGCTGCTTTTGGGTTCCCTCTGAGGGAACTCTTTCCACCACCAGATGTATCGTGTTACTTTTCTGAAGTTTCAACTGAGAGACTGAGAAGGGGAAAAAATGAAATGAGGAGAAGCAAAGGGAGAAGGTGAAAGTATGACCAAGTGAAAAACAGAAACAAATCAGCAGCATTAATAGACATGGGCCGGGAAACATACGTCATTTCCAGGCTATAGGTGGTATGCAAATAAGCTGTTTCCACATCTGGTGAATCAAGGACACCGATGATTTCCTCCTCACCACCCACCTGGGAGAACCTCTTTGTATCACCTGCCCTTCTCCATGTCTGAGTGTCAGCTCTCATGGCCCCAGCTGAGACGACTGCTAATCACGTGATTGTGGCTTCCTGGCCACAGATGCTCAGACCAGGGATGGATAACTGGTCCGATCTGGTCTAATTTAACTTTTCCCCCAGAAATTTGAAGCTGGGAGCTGGAGACCTTGTCATTCCATGTTCGGTGCTTGCCTAGGGAAGTTACAGAAGACAGGAAGCCGTGTTTGGTCTGCATATACACCAGAACAAAGAACGCTGACTTGGAAAGAGAGAACAGAAAAGATGCAATGACCTGCAAGTGTGACCCTAACAAGAGAGAAAGAGAGATTAGCTGCTCCAGTTCCACATTTTAGGCAGACTCGGCCATACTCCAAACCACTGGATTCCATGAGATATCCTTGCATGCTTTCCAAAATAGAGGGCTTTTTAGTTCAAGGTGCATTCTGCTCCTTGCAAGCAAATATAACTCCTGTTTAAGTCAATTAAACCCTGTTTAGTTTCCACTTTCTGAATGTAGTAACACTGCTGTAGAGGAGGGGAAGATGAGAAATGGTGTTTTATTAGGGGTCAAATGTTCTCAGGAAATCCAAATGAATATAACATTTACCTTCTATCCACTAAGTTAGGTATCTAGGCAATAAGTCAAATTAAACAAGATATCAGTTCTTAAAATCTATTTTGATCATTAGCTCCACAGATGACAGTGAAACAAATTTATTTATTTATTACCACGCATTTCTAGACACAACCAGTCTAGAGTCTGTGCAACACAATCCTGAAAATATGGCAGCCATTTGCTATTCACAAGTTCCTAAAAATCCCAGATGGTAAAGCCTTTAAAATCAACTGCAGGAAAAATCAGTGTCTGTCTCCTGAGCAAGATTCTGGGGCCATAAAATTGGCTGGTGGTGTATGAAGAGTTCATAAAACTGTGATTAAGTAAAGCACCTGCAAGTGCTTAGGCAAAGCCTGTTGAAAGACTACTCCATAGGCTTCTTATACGAAAGCAAAATGATATCAAGTCAGGAGAAATCAACTTTTCTAAAAGATAATTCACTTTTGTAGGGATTGGATTTTCAGTGAAGTCCTCCAAATCTGGCACAGAACATGAGAACAGTGAGGGGAAACCCTCTGGAGATGTCACCAAGGCCAGTGCTGACAATGGAGACCTGTAAAAAAGGTTGATCAGTTGGTGGTGTCCATCACACATTCCGGGAAACTAATTCTCCAGACTAAATTTTTCATTCTTTCAGATTTTTTCAGTGATTTTGCATAAACTATCATTCTAATTTTGCTGAGCATATTCTTCCTCTCACTGACTCCAAACCCATGTTTAATGTTTAAACTCCAAGGAGATAAGCCTCTGGCATCTTCCAGGTTGTCAGTCTTTCAGTGAACCCGAATGCCTCAAAAGAGATGTCAGGAACAGGGCAGAGCAGTTGGGTCGCTCGCATGGCAACATGACTCCACTTTCTAGGCAAAGTGCCCTTGTCACTGGTGCAGAGAGAGCTGTAGCTTCATCTCCCTTTGTTTATCTCCTTGGACACCTGTCTGTCCAGAAGCTTTAGACTAGGGTATGAATAAAATTATATGGAACAGTTGGGGCAGTCCTGATTTCCACTTACAGACCATAAAGGGTCTTGTAAAAGGTAAATGACCCATGAATGATCATTTTGTCCAGCTATGGAAGACACCTTTGGAACATCTGTCCAGCACACAGCCCCTTCTCTGCAAAATACGCTCTTAAAAACTTTAAGATGGTTCACTACCATCCCCTATTGCCAGCTGGCCCGAGTGTGAACACCTGCCCCAGGGGAATCCTTCACTTCTGGCCTCGATCCAAGCAGGCTGTCTCTGGACCACAGAAGTCTTCTGTCGGGTGTGTGTGGGACACTGGACTCCATGCTGCCATTTCAGGTTGGCTACTTGTGCCAGAGAAAGTACAAGGACCCAGAGAAACATAAAGAAGAAGAAGAGAGAGAAGCAGAAATGAGAGAATGGGGCAAAGAAAGGGTGACAGAAGGGCAGAGACAGAATAGGAGGTTGGTCAGCCCTTGATATGACGCTTCTCTCACCAAGCCCAGACGTACCTTCTCCTGGGCATGTACCCTCTCTGCAGCCTTCCAGTAAAATCCCCATTTCTGATTCAGCACAAGCAAATGCCACTAGCAACCAAAGGAGTGACCATCCAAGCCTTATGCACACTTGCAAATACCACCCCCATCTCTGTGAGGAAAAGCTCCTACACCTCCAGTAGAAGATTCCACTTCTCTATCAGAGAATCTTCCACTGAGTTGGAAATACTTTATTTACATGTTACCCGTTTTTGTAGTCCCAAACACCTCATAACACCCCAAACTCACTTTTTCTTAAAGATGCTTGATAAGATTTTATTATAAATCTAGACACTGAGAGGAAATCTTCCCAGTTGACACTTCTGACCACTGTGTGGGGAGAACCTGGGAGAAGGCTGTCCTTTTGTCCTCTGTCCCTCATGTCCTGAGGTCCACTGCACCACATTGGCCATGGAGCGCTGTGGGGAGGGGGCCAGGGTGTGACACAGACGAAGGTGACACAAGCTCAGGTTTCTCTCCTCTGTGCAATGGGCTTTTAGTTTAGTTTTTTTTTTCTCTTTCTCTCTTTTCTCTCCAGTTTCACTGGGTATGAACATGAGCTCTGGGCTCTGACAGACCAGATGAAAATCCCAGCTCTACACACACTTGCTGTGTGACCTTGGGCGACTCACTTTACCTCTCTCTGTGCCTCAGTTTTCTCACCTATGAACTACCCTCCTCAAATAGTTGGTGTAAGAAGTGAAAGAGACAAAACATTAAAAGGGTTTGGAATAGAGCCTGCCACAGAGGAGATAAAGAAGATATGGTACACACACACACACACACACACACACACAAATGGAATATTACCCAGCCATAAGAAAGAATGAAATCTTGCCATTTGCAACAACATGGATGGAGTTAGAGGGTATAATTACTCTGAGATCCTAAGTGAAACAAGACTCACAGAGAGGGGCGCCTGGTGGCTCAGCTGGTTGAGTGTCCAACTCTCAGTTTGGGTTCAGGTCATGGTCTCAGGGTTGAGAGATCAAGCCCCGCATTGGTTCCCCTCTCAGCGTGGGGTCAGCTTGTCCCTCTCACTCCCCCTTTGCCTCCTCCCTGGTTGAGTGCCCACATGCACATGCTCTCTCTCTTTCAGATAAATAAATGAATAAAGTTTTTTTAAAAAAGAGTCACTCAGAGAAAGACAAATACCATATGATTTCATTCATATGTGCAAACAAAGAAAAAAAGAAACAAACAAAAAACCAGACTCTTAAATATACAGAACAAACTATGGTTGGGGAGGGGATGGGTGAAAAAGGTGAAGGGAATTAAGAATACACTTACTGTGATGAGCACTGGGTAACTGTATAGACTTGTTGAATCAATATACTGTACACCTGAAACTAATATAACATGGTATGTTAATTACAATGGAATTTTAAGAATAAATAAAAATTTTTAAAAAGATTTTATTTAGCTATTCGATAGAGAGAGCACAAGCAGGGGGAGCGACAGGCAGAGGGAGAAGCAGGCTCCCTGCTGAGCAAGGAGCCCGATGTAGGACTCGATCCCAGGACCCTGGGATCATGACCTGAGCCGAAGGCAAACACTCAACCGACTGAGCCACCCCAGATGCCCTAAATAAAAATTTTTTAAAAGATTAGCTATCCCTTGCAGATAGGTGTGACCATGTGACTAAGTTTTCACCAATGGAATGTGAACAAAAGTAAGGATCTTTTCTTACAAAGAAGAAGAAAATGCTGTCCCTGTACTCTTGCATACCCTTCCTTTGGGCTGGAACATAAGATAATGTAACGGTAAGCCGGCTTCTACTGTACAAACAAGGAGCACGGCTTGGGAGATTGCTGAACAGTGAGAGAAAAGAACCTAGATCTCTGGATGGCTTCATGAAGCAGAACTACCTCCTTGCATTGCACCTCCTTTCTTTGTAATAGTAATGAGACAGAAATAAACCAGATGGTCTGGAAAAAAAATGGCTCTAATATTTATTAATCATGACCACCACCGCAGCATGGAAAGGTAAATATTTTAACAAAATGCTGGCTAAATTCAAAAGTCTAAATGTGTTTATAAAAAAATAATTATGATGCCACTGTAGCATAATTATTATCCCTGTCCACTAAATTGTCAAACATCCAGTCACTCTGAGAAAAATGCCAGGATATCCACCCTTCTTGTCTATTTTTAAACCTAAATCTGATCATCTTTTGATGACGATTTCTCTCAATAATATAATCAACTTAACAATCTAGCCACTGGAATTTTGCCGAATCATCTACCGTGTTAAAATCAGAATATTCTGAGATAGGCCTATACCTACAGCTGTACATTATCAAGATTATCTAGGAGAAACGGCTAACTAGCTTGTGAAAAAGGCCCAAGGCAAATTTCTTACTCAGAAGTTCTCCAGGTAAATGATCACTCTCAACCTACCAGTAGCTAACATTTATTACATATATACTTGCACTCTACCTGGCTAGGCTAAGTCTTTTAGATGCATTAATTCATTCGAGCCTCACAACGATGCTAAGGTAGATACTCATACCCTCATTTTTACAGGTGGGAAAGCTGAGCTCAGAAAGCTGAAAGCAGAGTAGCTAAGAGTTACTAACCTAAGCTAGAGAGGGAGATAAGGCATATGAACTTGTAAAGTTGACTCCAGAGTCTGTGTCCTTGACCTATGCCAATCTGTGCAAGGAGATTCCATGGACAGGCTCTACAGAACACTCCAGCACCAGTGTGAATTTGGGACTTAGATTTTACAGTCATCCATCTTGGGTGCCAAGGCTTTGTGTTTTGTTTCATGAAGGACCAGAGAGCTTAGATTCAGCTGGGCAACCGTGAATTTCAAGGTTGAGATGGAAGTGCACACAGATGCTCAGAAATACCACGAGACCGATTCCCTAATTAACAGGGAATCCTCCAAAAGTCTCCTCCAGTATATTCTAGTTGGACGTTTTGTTTTTTTCTGAAAAGTAATTTTACGGAGGGCCAGCTTCTTACGGATATTTGTTGTATGTGATCTCATTAATCCTCCCAACAACACTTTGACTCAGATATTACTGTCCCCATGTGTCAGCTAGACGCCCATGGCAGACAAGCTAGCATAAGCAGGAAGGGGTTCACCGAGGAAAATAAACAAATGGCTTAAGGAATGGCTTAAACTTCCACAAACACATCTGAAGAGTCAGGATGCTGTAGAAAAGAAGCCAACACAGCCACGCCTTTGCTCTCCTGAAGAAAGAGCCATAGCCGAAGTGTAGCCTTTGATTCTGGGTGCCAGGGAAGTACCTCCAATTGGCTGACCCTAGCTCAGATCCAGAACCCTACCTGTATAAGAGCCCTGGAAAAGTAACTTTTAGTTTTTATTTTATTTTTTTTAAAGTTTTATTTATTTATTTGACAGAGAGATCACAAGTAGGCAGAGAGGCAGGCAGAGAGAGAGGGGGAAGCAGGCTCCCTGCTGAGCAGAGAGCCTGATATGGGGCTCGATCCCAGGACCCTGAGATCATGACCTGAGCCAAAGGCAAAGGCTTTAACCCACTGAGCCACCCAGGCGCCCAATAACTTTTAGTTTTCCAGTTTCAGAGGCCTAGGAAAACACACTTGGAAAGAGAGAGCAGGAAATGGGGTTTCCAGTGGTGATTTGCCCAAGTGGGGCTTGAACTTGGACCACATAACTCTAGAGCCCATGCTCTTAACACAGCGCCATGCTACTCCCAATTGCTTTCTTTGCTGTTTCCCATCTTGGTGGTTCCCAAAAACCTGACTCAGTTTCTGGGAGCAGCCACCCCAGACCTACTGAGTCAAGACTCTTTAGGGTCAAGGTTATCCACGTGCGAAAAAGCTCCACAGTTGACTCAGAGGACCAGCACTTGTTTCAGCTGGTTTCTTACCCACCAGGAGCTCTGAGCTGTCACGTCTCCATGCTGTGGGTGATTTTCATAAGCATCTCAGACTCCTCCTCCTCTCTGGCTATGTCCACGTCCTCTCCAGCATCAGCACACCTCGGCTTTCACAGCTGCCTGCCCCTGTTCTAGGAGCTCTTGTCTTTCTGGTGAGCATCTCAGAAGCCTGAGTTCAATATCAGTGTCCCTAAAATCTGGGTACTTTAGAGACACACAGTCCTGGGATTCTAGAAGCAAGCCTCTCTATGCTGTCCAAGCCATTCCCTATGACGTACACACATGAAAGCTCCTTCTGCAGTTTCTTGGTCCAAGCAGGACCACCAGTTTGCTATAAGCAATCAATTTCCAAAGCCTTCTTCAAAATCCCTTCTTACTTGGTGCTGCACATACATTTCTCCCCTGTGTAAACACAGCACCGGCAGAGCAATTTCTGAAGCAGAGAAGTGTGTCTGCAGAGGTGCAAGGTGGAGAACACAGAAATTCCTAGTGGGGGAGTCTTTTCTACTCGCTTCCACTTTCTGGGGACATTAAGAGCCACATTACTGAGGGCAGCCTGGGGTGGCGGAGATAGCCACCTACATTCCAAACCCAAATCACACTGTGTCCTGGCTATAAATTCTGGCAGCAGCAGCAGCAGGTGTGTGCTGCAGAGAAATAGCTTCTGCAATTAAAAAAGTGACATTTTAATGGATTATGCAAATCGACTAAAGCTCTAAATCATAGAGCTCCTGCCTTCGATGGTCTCAAGAACACAGGCCAAGCCAGAGGAGACAGTATAAACACTATGAAAATTTTATTGCTCCTGATGACCTTTTTATAGTTCACTGTGAAAATGAACATTAACCTTCACTTCCAGAGAGGCCCCTTTCTGCTGCCTAACAAAGGCAGTGGTTCCCCTCTGTAATAATATGTGAGCTTGCTTGACTTGTACTTTTTTTTAAATCGACTATAGTCCCGGTGTGGTACTTTACATCCCTGTCTGTGAATTATTTATTTTATAATGGGATGTTTGTAACTTTTAATCCTCTTCACCTATTTGTATTTCTTGAACACACAACTGTTATCTGATGGTCGGTGGTCCCGTTACCACCAGGAATAAAATAAACTCTCATTTTTGGCCATGGCGTGAGGGGTGAGAATAAAGGGGGGAGCAGGTGCGAGGCCCAATAGGGGTAAAAGGCAAAAACAAAAACTAAACTGGGGCCTGGAATACGGCTTTGGTATTTTCTATTTGCAAATCTTGCAGGGTAGGCTTGGCCTTTCCTCCTCAAGCTGGGGTAAGGAAGGAATCCTTGTCTGTAAGGGCTGTGGGGGAGACAGATGTGCCAGGAATTCATTACAAATACAATGCAGTGAGTATGGAAAGTGCTAGAAGAGCAATGGAAACCCAGTAGTTAGGGACTTCTCAGTGGACAGGCAAGTCACAGAGAAGGTGACATAACCTACTGGTCTCACTTCAGAAAACAAGTCACCCTCTCAATGATCATTTAAGAGCTAAACTCTCCCAAAAAGAAGATAGAACCAAAGAGCAGAAAGGAAGCCATCTGCCCCAATCCTTTCATTTTATACATAAGGGAACTAAAGCCAGAGGTTAAATGACCTGCCCAAGATTACACAGTGTTATAGACCAAATTGTGGCTTCCCCCAAATTCATGTTGAAGCCCTAATCCCCAATGTGACTGTATTGGGAGATGGAGCCTTTATAGAGGTAATTAAAGCTAAGTGATATCATAAGGGTGGGGCCCTAATCCAACTCTTCTTGTAAGGATAACAGTCTAGTTGGATTAGGGCCCCATCAAGGAGAGTCGTTGCACAAGATTTTGGTCTGAAGCTAGGTTGTGTGCGTAGAAAGCAGGGGGCATCACATCCGCTCTGGGGCCCCGGGCTGTGCCTACAGCAGCATGATTTTCCAGCCACCAACTCTGGTAACAGATCTATGATTAGGCAGAGGCCTCGTTCTTCAAGATAGTTTTGGAAGCTATTTCTGAAAGCTCAGAAACTCACTCATGGTTGAGTACTTACTTGTTCGAGGTATTTTATACATATCGTATGATTCAATCCTCAAAAATCTCTTGTAAAGTATGTGTGAATATCTCCGTTTCACAGGCAATGGCAGGTCACACAGCGGGTACGCTACTATTGCCAGGAGTGGGAATGAGAACTGAAAAGTGTCTACCCCCACACAGCTCACTGTCTACACTGATGGGACAATGCAGCTGACTTCCTGATGGGCCCCACTGCCTTCAGCAACATGAGTTTACTCTTCCAGGAAACTCTTGACGAGGAAGACAGAAGTTGCACCTAATTTCCCCAAACTTACTTATAACTGCCTGATTTTTCAGAGTATAGCATCAAATGACTTTTGATATTCCAAGACCCTTTGAAACTCTTGCCCTGTTGTGTCCATTAATCTGAAACTATTACACCTTAAACCTTCATCCAATCCTAATCCAGGACCCTTGAAACCTCGTAAATACCTCAACTATACTTTCCTCACTCCCGAGATGCTTTGCCTGACTGGAACAAGCAATCAACCCAACTTTGTCTTAGTGCAGGTAATTTGATGGGATTCGGGGGAATCAGTATTCAACAAGACCCAAATCTCCTTGTGTCCTTTTCACTGTGCCTTGCTGTTTCCCACTTAAGGTACTGCCACAGCAGCAATTAGGAGTTTCTCCTGGAAATCAAGCTGCTCAGGAGTTTAGCACAGAAAACTGAGCAGGGTCAGACCTCATTCCTTCCAAGGGCCCCCCACCTTTGGGAGGTTCTTCCCAGGTATCATGCTCTCTGTACTCCATCTGCCCCACCTCCAGGCCTTGGTTTAGGGGGAGGTGAGCCCCTGCAACAAACTGGATCTTGGCCTCAGTAGATCTAAGAAAGCAGAACTCCAATATCAAGTGAAGTCTAATTTCAGAAACCCTTCAAATATTTTTATGTTCTTTCAACGGGCCCAAATCAGGGTGTTTTTATAGTTTGACTGTAGCAGAAATGGTGATGAAGCAACACGTCCGCTTGACAAAATATCAGATGGTTTTCTAATACCAGTGCTTTGTAGCCCATCGTGTGTTTTGCATCAAATCTCAATGAACTGAGGCTGCATCTCAAGGAGAGTAATATGAAGAGATAATATTCGTAAGGCTGCCTCTGGCCTGCTAATAAATGGCAGAGCCAGGACCCATTCCAGTTTCTTAACTTCAGATGGAGTCGTCTTTGCAGAACACTTGTGCCATTGGACAGCGGTGCAGAATAAGTAAACAGTATTAGAGTCAGACTGCCTGGGTTCAAATTCTGGTGCTGCCACTTTAAAGCTGAGAGCCACGGGTAAATTTCTGAACTCCCTCGGCCTCAATTTCCTTGCCTATAAAATGGGGGTAATAACCCACCTCTTGGGGTTGTTGTGCTGACAAATTAATAGGTCCTATGCCATACATAATTTACCCTGAACAATGCCTAGCACATGGTCAGTGCTCAATAAATATAAGTTATTGTTATTATGGAGGTCGAAGACTTGAATCTTTAACTTTGCCTCTGAAATATTTGGTAGTCTTGGAATCATACCCTGGATGCCAAAATTCTGTCCATAAAAAAGCAAACCTAGAACTATAGCTACTGGTGGGAAGGATCCAAGAGAAGACTCCTTTTCACTAATTGTTACAAATACTGCTACATTAACCTCCTAGAGAGCACAGATGGTGAAAGAAAGGAACTGTCCCCACTGCTCTCAGACCTGAAATAACGGGAGGACCAGCAGACATTATTGGTGAAGGCTCCATTTGGTGACAGTGGGAACTCCAGAGGGATAATCAGAGGGAAGTGGGGAGGGGGGTTCAGCCGGGGTGGAAAGTAGCTTGGATTTCTAGAAGTTTACAACTGATTATGAGACCAGTGTATATCAGGTGTGGGAGTATCGAGTAGCAGGGATAGGAGAGAGAAAGGTTGTGTTGGCGGCAGAATATCGAGCTGGTTGGCAAGGAGAGACAAGAGACAGAATTCACGGTTGCAGTTCTCAACCTTCACTGACTAAAAGCACAGATAACAGGCATTTTCTGGAGATGTTCCTGGCAACCAACTAAAGAACTGAGTGAGGAGAATATTCACATGTGAAGATTCACTTCAGAGATTTCTGTGCATGGGGTGTTTTGTTTTTAAATACTTGTGAGGAAAAGCCCGGGACCCCTGAGGAGGTGTGACAGCAGGAGCTCTGACTCCAGAGTCCCATGCCCTGGAGTTAGAACCTTGACTCTACCAGGCAGGAGCTGTCTTGGAGCAACTTCCTTAACCTCTCTGCGCCTTGGCTTGATAAGCTGTAAGGATTCCTATTTGGTGGGCTTGCAATGAAAATTAAATGAAGCAACACCTGTAAAGCTGCAAGCAAAAAATGGTGATTACAGTGGAAGATGGCACAGAACTTCTTAAATCAGAAAGGAAAAATTTATACGGTTAAGGAGATTTCAAATCACATTTCTTTAGGCAGTGTTGAAGGCAGAACTTCTGTGAATGTTGTTTGAGCTGAATAATGAAGGTACTCACTCTGCCCTTCTGACAGCCCCTGTTGCATATTAGAACAGCAAGCCAAACTGGGTGTGGCGCATGAAGAATTAATCTTGGAACACTGAAAAAAGTAAACGTATTTGGGAAAAACAAGCAAACAAACAAACAAAAAAGAACAGCAAGCCAAGACTTGGTGAGAACAGGTGAAAAATTGGATGGTTGTATTCATATAATTGAGAGGTGAGAAGAGCTTTGAATAAACCTGAAGCCACTATTGAAAAGAGACCAGTTTAAGCCTCACTCTATTTGAAACTGTCAAACGACTTTTTGACCATGGAGAGAAGAAATCCCAGGAAAAGGAGCTCTCAGGAACAAAGTTACAGACACATCCAGACATATTTCATTTTACATATGGGAATCTTAGTGAAGATATAGGTCATCGATGTAATTTTGACGAATAGATTCATGTGACGGGTTAGAAGTACTAACCCACTTATTTAAAAGAACTTTAAGGTATATTCTATATTTCTTTGTAAAAAAAAAAAAAAAGAATCAGAAAAAGGCAGGAAAAAAAAGGAAAGGAAAGAACCACTTTGGAAAACTATTTGACAGTGTCTACCAAAGCTGAGCATACATACACATCCTATGACCCAGAAATTCCTCTCCTAGAAATATGCCCAATAAAAACGCACATAGGCATACCTCATTTTATTGCACTTCAAAGATACTGCATTCTTAAAAGACTTTGTTTAAGAGAGTGAGAGAGTGGTGGGGGGAGCAGAGGGAGAGGGACAAGCAAACTCCGTGCTGAGCTTGGAGCCCGACGTGGAGCTTGATCTCATGAGATCATGACCTGAGCCAAAATCAAGAGTTGCATGCTTAACTGACTGAGCCACCCAGTTGCCCCCAAAGATACTGTACTTTTTTTTTTTTTCCAAATCAAAGGTTTGTGGCAGCCTCATGTTGAACAAATCTATTGGTGCCATTTTCCCCAACAACATTTGCTCACTTTGTGTCTGTGTCACATTTTTATAATTTTCACAATATTTCCAACTTTTTCATTATTGTTATATTTGAATTGCAGCAATCTCATGATAAAACTTTAATGGATGAGCAATTGCTCCTTATGGATGAGCAAAGAAAGTGGTTTCTTGAGATGGAATCTACTCCTGGGAAAGATGCTGTGAAGCCTGTTGAAATGACAACAGGGGATTTAGGATATGACATAACATTAGCTGATAAAGCCCTGCAGGGTTTGAAAGGATTGACTCCAGTTTCAAAGGAGTTTTACTGTGGGTAAAATGTTATCAAACACCACCGCATGCTACAGAGAAACCATCTATAAAAGGAAGAGTCTGTTGTTATTGTCTTGTTTTAAGAAATGTCCACAGCCAATCCAACCTTCCACAACCACCACCCCGAGCAGTCAGCAGCCACAACACTGACACAAGGTCCTCCACCAGCAAAAAGATTAGGACTCCCTGAAAGCTCAGGGGATGATTGGCAAATTTTAGCAATAGAGAATTCTTAATTGAGGTATGTACATTAGTTTTTTAAATGCTATTGCCCTCTTAAAAGTCTATGGTGCATAAATGTAACCTTTAATTGCCCTAGGAAACCAAAAAATTCACTTGACTCAGCTTATTGTGACAGCCACTTTCCTGTGGTGGTCTGGAATAGCTCCCCTGGTATCTCTGAGATATGCCTGCCCATATACAAGAGAAATGCTTACCCATGTTCACCAACAGACATGTACTAGAATGATAATACACAGGAAAATTCATAATAGATAAAAAAGGAAACCACCCAAATGGTCACTAACAGCAGAATGGATTAATAACTACAATCTATTCATCTAGTGGAATCTTATACAGAATGAGGATGGACAAATCCCAATTACGCCTACCAACACGGATGGATCTCATAAACATAATGTTGAGCAAAAGAAGCCAGACACCAAAGATGTATTTTGTAATCCCATTTATATGAATTTCAAAGGCATTTAAAACTTATCTATGGTAAGGTGAGATAGGGATTGGAAGGAGACAAAGAGGGTATTCAGGTGGGCTGGTTTCTTGATCCAGGTTCTGGCTACATAGATCTGTTCATTTGCAAAAATGAAGCTGTATACCTACAGTTCGTACGTTTTTCTATTATGTATGTTATACTTCATGCAAAGTTTGCATTGAAAAAGGAGAGATCAACTAGCATTTACTATTGCTAGGCACTAGGCTAAGAACTTCATCTTCATAATCTCATTTGACCTTGACAGACAACTATATGAGGTTCGGGGTTATCCCCATTTTTAGAACACAAGAGGACCAAGTTTCTAAAATTATTATTTTCTCAAGGTCACAGAGTTCACAAGCAGTAGATCTGAGACTTGGACCCAAGTCTCACTGACTTCAGTGAGATCACATTATACTCTCTGAAGCATGGTCTTGTTTTGGTAATAAAGATAATTATTTCTTGGATATGCCTGTATTTGGCATTTGTTAGGTTTCTTCACCTCTAACATGGGAGGTACCGATTTCCCCATTAGATGTAATTTTTATTTGGTATTGTAAATAAAATACTAAAATTCCACGACAAATGGCACCCAATGAAATAAGCTCCATGGTCAGCTTGAGAAACTGAAAAAGCCTACAAAGCAAGTGTGCCTGAGGACAGATTAGGGAGAATCAGGCCCATGTATCACCCAGTTTCTTTCAAACAATGGAAAAATGGATGATCTAGAGAAGCGTTCAGTGCGAAGGTTTCCATAAAGCAAACTGACAGCCTCTTTCTGTCTCTGAAGTCCCTCTCAGGGATAGTAGGTAATCACATAAAATCCCTGATTAAAACTGACTTCTTGTGAGTGATGGGATGTAGCCCTATCCAGAAGCCAGTGGAGCAGAATCTCATCAGGAATCAGGTCTCAGCAACACAATCACTGGTGTCACAAGAGGGGGAAAATGAAGATTGATTCATGAAGACCAGAAAGCTCTGCAAAACCAAACTACAAAGTTCTGCATGAACTTCTCTGAAAGTCCTCCCTTTCCTGAGATTCTGAAATCCTTGTCTGCCTATGTGCTTGAGGAGGTCACTTCTCTTATCCCTTTCTTTCCATATAAGCTTCCTCTCTCCCTCACCACTAGTCTCTGGATATCTCAGACTCTGTGGTGGGCTTTGAAATCAGACTATCTGAACTCAAATCCCAGCCCTATCACAGACCTACCAAGTGATCCTGGGCAAGCACTTAACTTCCCTGTGTCTTGGCCACCTCACCTATAAAATGGGGATAATAATAGTAGCCACCTCTTAGAATTGCTGGAATTATTAAATGAGTTAATACAGGTAACATATTCAGAATGCCTGGCATATAGCACTAAGTAATCTTAGTAACTGCAGGTATTATCACTTATATAAAATATTCTCCACATGTATAATTCCCAAGGAAATAAGTTTCTTTCTTCATAACTTTTGATTATTTTCTTCATAGTACATATTAGTATCTCAAATTAAGTGTCTCAAATTTGTTTATCTTCAGTCTCCCACAAAAATGCTATTTCCATGACAACAGTGACCCTATCCTTCTTGGTTACTACTCTATGTCTGGTTGCCAAGTATAGTCCCTAGAACACAGAAGGCTCAATAAACATTATTAAAATGAATTAACTGCAATTACGATTGTCCTAGATTATCTAAAAATTTCAATTTCTGAGACTGGATAAAAAAGTTTGTACAGTGAGAGATAATGTGTTATACAAATTTGTTTGCTTCCTGATTTTCTGATAACATGGGTAGCAAGAGTTTGGAGAGCAGGGTATTCATCTGAAAATATATTTGTAGCTATTCGATTTCCTGAGTTTGAATGACAAAGAATGACTATATTTGAAAAGAAAAGCAAACAAAGCCCTCTCTTTTTTTCTCCCTGGAAATTTCTGTAAGCAAATAGGTCCTTCCAACAGCTCTGTCCATTTTGTCTCCATGTTTCTACTCCTGTTACCACTCCTGACCTGACCTTTAGAGTAAAATTCCTGGCAGAGATGGGACAACAATGTGTCAGCACCAAGGACAGCAACACAGGGGGGTTGAGGCATTTTGAACACCCCATTTTATGGTTCAGAATATGAATATTGCAGATATTCAAAGTTAAGACTCCATATAAATTCCTCTATTTTGCTATGAGCTGCACCGAGTTTTAAAGGAGAATAATTCACGTGTGCTTTTTGTTTGCTTTATTAATGGGGAATGAATTTGACTTCTATAAAGAAACTAAGTTTTTTTTTTTTTAATTTTTATTAACATATAATGTATTATTTGCCCCAGGGTACATGTCTGTGAATCGTCAGGCTTACACATTTCACAGCACTTAACAGCACATACCCTCCCCAATGTCCACAACCCAGCCACCCTATCCCTACACCGCACCCCCCCCCCCACCTCCCAGCCACCCTTAGTTCATTTCATGAGTCTAGGAGTCTCTTATGGTTTGTCTCCCTCCCCATCCCTTCCTGTTTCATTTCTCTCCCCCCCCAAACTCCTGCCTTGCCTCTCAAATTCTTCATATCAGAGAGATCATGTGATAATTGTCTTTCTCTGACTGACTTATTTCGCTTAGCATAATACCCTCCAGTTCCATCCACGAAATCTGGCCATTTGCAACGGCATGGAAGAAACTGAGTTTTAAGGGTCTTTATGAGCCAGTCACTGTGTGGGGGGCTTTATATATACTTAATCTCATTTAACTCTTGTGTCAACACTATGAGAGCACTGGACTTAGAGCCATAAAACTCTATATTTAAATCCTGACTCCATGTTGGAAAGTTATTTAACCCCTCCAAGCTTCTTTTCTAATCTATGAAATGGAGAGAGGGGCACCTGGATGGCTCAGTTGGTTAAGCGTCCAACTCTTGATTTGGTTCATGTCATGATCTCAGGGTCGTGAGGTCAAGCCTGGTGTCAGGCTCCATGCTGAGTGTGGAGTCTACCTGAGATTCTCTCCTTCTCTCTCTGCCCCTCACTTACACACACACTCTCTCTCTCTCAAAAAATAATAAAATAAAATAGAGTCAGTAGTTCCTATTGGCCTGGAAAACCCAGTCTAAAACTCCTCTTTATAATAAATCTCAGTAACTCCATAGTGTAGGTTGAGTGGGAGATAGGAGGTAACAAAGTGTGCTAAGGTAAAATAAATGTGCCAAATTTGAGATTGTGAGAAGATGAGCCTGATACCAGTGAAGGGAGAGTGATAAGACACAGGTGGCTGAGTATGTGGGTGGGGAAAGACAAGAGCCAAATTTCAGAGGGACTGAAAGCCAAACCAAAAAATTCAGATATGTCAATAGCCTTGAAGAACTTCTCTAATGACCAGGATCATGTTTTCCTTTTCTTTCTTAAACTGCCCCCCACCACACACACACACACACACACACACACACGGTACGGTAGCTCTTACTAGGCTGGTATGTAGTAAGTGCTTAATAAATGCACATTCATCAAATGAATGATTTTGAAGTTTAGAATGTAGCTAATGGCCCAAGTGGCATCCAAAGAGATTATAATGGATAGCCATTTTGGGTTAGATCTAACAAGAAGTGGAAATGAGATATCTCTCAGGGCCTAGAAGTTTGTTCAAAAATGGACGGCACAAAACCAAAGTGGAAGAAAGATGGAGATCTTCACTCTGGCTTCAGGAAACAGTAAGCCTCTGCACATAACATTCTCTTTACTCATTTGATCAACAACTATTCACTGAGCATCTATTATGTGTCAGGCACTATGCTAAATAAACCATGCGGCTAGGATACAGAGCTGCCTTCAATAAAGCTCATATTTTAGAGTGTGAATACAGACCCTACACACACCCAAAACACCCAGATAAATAAACAATAAGCATCCTTCATTACTTAAACCTATGAGAGTTTGGATACAGGTCTGTATAATAAGAGATGCCACTGAGGGCATTAGCTGCTTCTTGAGCTTCATCAAAAAAGTAACCAGGGGTGCCTGGGTGGCTCAGTCGTTAAGCATCTGCCTTCAGCTCGGGTCATGATCCCAGGGTCCTGGGATGGAGCACCGCATCAGGGCTCCCTGCTCAGCAGGAAGCCTGCTTCTCCCGCTACCATTCCCTCTGCTTGTGTTCCCTCTCTTGTTGTGTTTCTCTCTGTCAAATAAATAAAATCTTAAAAAAAAAAAAAAAAGTAACCAAAGTTTTCTTGAGTAATCAAAGTTCAGATGGTATGGATTTATTTAATAAGTAAATGTATCTACTCAGTTTCTGAGTTTGGATAGAGAAGTCTATTTGCTGAAGTAAGCTGGATAGAGAAGACAATCAAGAGGCTAACATGGGGGGAAAGAGTAGGATCTTTTCTACGCAGCAGAATGTCAAATGAGAGTTTGTCTTTTAATTGTTCAATGCAGTGGTTCAGAGGGGGGGAAAAACAAGCAAAAGAAGGCCGTAAGTGCTCAAATTTAAGTTTAAAGAGCTCCCAGCTTTAGAGTCAACCACCTACATTTCTTCACAGCGTTCTTTGAGAGTCATCAGAGCGAAGAATCAGCTCTCCAACCTCCCTAGTCTCACAGCGTAATGTAAGGAAAGGATTAGGATCTCTGAGTGGTGGTCTTATAAGGAGTGTACTGTGCATGAAAAGTCAATCCCCTCCCATGATCCCTTTGCAGGAGGGAAATGGGCACTTTCTCACTGTGACAGATCACCTCCAAAGATGCTGCCAACAATTCCTTCCCTCTCCATATGCAAAAGACTCCATCAACATGTGGAGTCTTTTCCCCCTCCCCTGAATCTGGGCTGGACTTATAATCACTTTGATTAATAGTATGTGATAGAAGAAATGTTCCAGGACTTCTAGCCTAGACTTTAGAGTCCTGGCAGCTTCTTCTTTCTTCTGGGAGGAAGCCAGTTGCCATATAAAAAGTCCAGCTACCCTGAAACCTCCATGCTATGAGGAAGCCTAAACTACCAATGTGGAAAGACTATGTAGAAGAGAAACCCATATATATTGCGTTAGTTGAGCTAATCAAGCTTGCCCTCAGCTGTTTAAGCCATCCCAGACATGATGAAACATATACTAGCCATGTCCACTATGCCCCCAAGGAATAGCATACATCAGAAGGGTATAAAAGACCCAGCCAGCTGGATCCTGATTAAGGCAAACTACACATCATGTTCCACTTAGGGCACAAGGCACTGCTGAAAATTATCCTCTCAATGTAGCCATCAAGTTCAGACTGACAGAAAAGATTATAAAGGGGAAGAAGGGCCTGGACAGGCCCTGTAGAATGCTGGTAGAGACAGAGGGTGGAAGGAGCTTCTGGAGGAGTTCCTAGATAACACTAACATTCTCTGATACCATACCCAGTTCCATTAACAAGAGTAATTTATGGTGTTGAAGTTAACCCTTATCGAGAATTTACCAAAAGTCCAGAACTTTTCTAAATGCTTTCTTTTCAAGCTTTTCAAATGATCACATTTAATTTTCACAAAGGATACCGTAAGGTCACCACTATTAGCATCTCTGTTTTGTAAGTGAGGAGACCAAGGCTCAGAGAGGTTACACGACTTGTCCAAGATCACAGCAACTGGCAGAACTGGAACTCGAATCCAGGTCAGTCTGGCACCACAGCTCAAATAAACATCAAGATCTAGCAACTAGAGTGCAATAACTGTTACTTTAATTGCATATTTAAGTTCTAATGGACTTTTAGTTTGTGTGCACATATTTATTCAACACAAACTTCACTGGTAATTTTAGAAAAAGTTTAATTAAATATAAAATGTGTCTGTACAGAGAGAATATTGGTCTTTTAAGGTTGTGTTCTTGTTTATATTTTAATTTTCAAAATTTATATTTGTAACGTAAATGGAAAGAAAGGAAAGTATTAACAAATAGGTTGCAATCCTCTACCATTAGAAATACTAAGAAAGAACAAAATGAAAAAAGAGGATGTTTAAAAGTTTTAGAATGCTTTGCAGTTTTGACTTCAGACTTCAGTTAAGATTCTAATTCCTTTTGATGACTTCGGAGGATCAAGTGATAGGTCTTTGAAAGTGACATCACACCTAAATGTGGCCACAACATCTGGGCTTTTATATGGGTTGCAACAGTGTCTTTTTAGTTTTCTCAGAAAGAATGTCACTTCTTATTAATAAAGGTATGTATTTAGGTGTGGCAATTTAAGTTACTTGTTAGATGCTGGGTCTGTAATTTAGGCTTTACTTTGGGATTTACTGTTACCCAATTTTTGCTGGGCAGTATTCCGAGTACTAAAGATACAACAATGAATTTTTTAAAAAATCACAGCTCTTGTGGCATTTAGTGGGGAAAAAAAAAACCAGTTGATTAGGACACAAAAGTGGTAAAGGTCTATGAAGATGACAAAGTAGCATGATGTGCTAAAGAGCAGCAGGCTACCTTAGATTTCCTAGGGAGGGAAAGCTTCTCAAAAGAGGTAACGTTGTAGCTAAGATCTGAGTTATAAGAAGGAGTAGCAATGAAAAGATTTGGGGAAGAGATTGTAGGCAAAGAGAACAATAATTATCAGGGTTCTGGGGTAGGAATATGGTCAGTGTGTTTAAAGCACCAGAAGTCTGGACCAAGGAGGATGGGGGGAGGGAAGCTTCTGTTTCTGGAGTATGTGGTGCAAAAGGAAGGAATATACAAGGTGGGATTAAAAAGGACCCTTATGGGGGCGCCTATGTGGCTCAGTTGGTTAAACGTCTAACTGTTCATTTTGGCTCAGGTTGTGATCTCAGGGTTGTGAGATTGAGCCCTGTGTCAGGCTCCACGCTTAGCAGGGAGTCTGCTTGAGGAGTCTCTCTCCCTTCCCTCTGCCCCACCCCCGCTGCTCTCTCTCTAAAATTAGTAAATACATCTTTAAAAAAAATCATAGGCCCTTATGGTTACCACAAGGAGTTTGGGTTTTATTTTACTGAGATGGGATATTATCAGAGGCTTTTAAATGAGGGAGTGATAAAATCTGAGCTGTTTATTTAAAAGATCACTTTGGCTGTATTGTGAAAAATGAATTGCAGTGTTGGGGGGACAAAGACAGGGGCAGAAGCAAGACAACCTGTTAGGAAATTATGACAATGGCCCGGCAAAGTTTATAGTAATTGAACACGAGGAATAGCAGTGGAGATGCTGAGAAGAAGAGATGCAAGCCATCCATACTGAGATGCAAAGAACATGTCTGGGAGAACTCAAAAGCTGTGCCTTGGGCATCTTAAGCCAAGACATGTATTAGCCTAGAAATCAACATTGCCCAAAGGATGCCTCCAGGGTGCTAATGGCTGCCACCAATGCCCCTTCCGGTGCTGTCCAACCCAGAGATCCCAGGATCCTAAGCCCTTCCTTCACAGATGTTATAAGGAAGCCCAGTGACTTCAGAGGTCCTTTCTCTATAAGCAAAAGAAGTTCTGAGAGTTTTAAAGTGACAATTGCATTCTAACTTCTGATCTCTGGAAGTGGCCTACAGCGGCCATTAATACACTTGACAGTAATCCCCAAGTACTAGCTGTGTGTGACTCTCTTTACAATAACGTAGAGTTCTCCTTTCTTTGCACTTAATAAAGAATGCATTTATTTCCTATCGAGATCACTCTGCTTCAATATTTGGTTATGATTAAAAGCGATGTGACTATAAATGCAGATAAATGATTCACAGCGTAGCCTACCAAATTACAAATTCCTTCCCTCTCTTCTTGCTGGAAAGCTGCATAAAATGTCTCTGCACGTTCGTTCGTTCAGAAGCCTGAGATTCAACCGTGCACCTGGGGAGAAGCATCAGGCCAGAGTGTCTCCTGTATGGATTTGCAACACAATCCAAATGAAATCTGGCTTTTGCAAAAATTTCCATTTTCACTGGCCACTTATCACCCTCATTCTCTAAAATACAATTTCCTCTTCTGTGATGCCAACTGGAAAATCTAAGGCACTTAGAAACTCTTTGAAGGTCCAGAAAGCCCTCCTGTTGCCAACTGCCTTTGAAGAGTGTCTGCAAAGTCCCTGATTTACACATATTTGCTGCCAGTAATTAGCTATTTGGCTACCTGTTAATTTATCTCTACTGGACCTAGAGAAGGAAAAGAGAGCATGCTGGTACTTAGAGTGTTCTTTTACTTAAGCCTTCCAGGGATTCTTAAAAAAAATTTTCCTAATACCATGCAAATCCCCAGTCTTTATGTTAGTGGAATAATGGGCTTATCTTCCATGAGCCGATCTCGCTTTTCCATCAGGAAAGGAAGACTATTTGTTGGCTTTAAGCTGTTGGATCCATAGTTTTGGGTTTCTTGGCAAGGTGGTTTACTTGCATTGGGTTCAGAGTAAAACATATCCATACAATTATTTTTTATCTTAGTATCAGGGCTCATCTGCTACAAGAAACAAAACCAACTCTGATTAATGTAAATATTCTGAAGATTTAAAGGAAGCCTTTTAGGAGCTCACAGACTGAATGAGAAGGGTAACGAGGAAGCAGGCAGGTCTGGAGGCTCCAGAAGCAGTCTCTTTAGCAGTGGCTCTCATCCTGACTGCACGCTGAAATCATCGGGGGAGATTTCAAAGCTTTTAAAGAATATTGATGTCTTGACCCTGTCCTCTGAGATTCTGATTTAACTGGCCAGGGATGGGACTCGTCTTGTTGAAGATCTGCTGTTGGAAATGACTGATCTCCAACCATCTTTAGTCCTCTAATCATGCTGTTTGAGATTGCAATCTTAGGGCATGGAGGGTACTATTGGCCCAGTTTGATTCATATGCCTGCCCCTTGGTGAGGGGAAGAGAGGGTATCTGGTTGCCAGCCCCACCAGACTGTAACACTGGAGAAGAGGTAGTTTCCCTAAAAGGAGACTGCAGTGCTACTTGGAGAGCAAACAGAGGTTAGGCAGTCAAAATGTCAAAATGATGATTCTCCATCTTTTTCCCCAGATCTGAAGGCATAATTTAATTGATATACAAATGCATGGGAAATAGTCCCTATGATTCTGGAATTTTGCATCCTTTCCAACAGACCAGGGACTCACAGAGATAGAGGTAAGATGCCCCTGATCATTGCATTTATGTGCATAGTCAAGTTCACTGTCCCAGATGCAGCTCAAATGAAAAACTCACCATTGGTGCAATGAGCCAAGCCCCAAGGGAAGGACCAAGACCTTCTGCCACCACTTTCATTACTGGAGATGACTGTCAGACAATGAGGAACCCTGTTCTTTCTCTCTTTACTTTAGAAATCATGACAACTGTATTGACTCCCACCAAAAGAAAACACTGTATTCTCCTGATGACGAACATAAGCTGTAACTCTCTCCCCCACTTCTGCACTATTACTGCAAATACTACTGTTGACCACGCTGGAAAAACAGGGACTCCAAACAGCACTGAGAACTATCCACCAGAATGACTGGTATTCATCTGATGACAGCACTGCAGGTGGAGAGAATATTGAATAGAGTATGTGGGACTGCTTTTGATAGGAAACATTGTTCCCATGCCTGGGACAATAAAATCTAATCTTGCTAAAGAAGCAGAACTAACACAGTGACCTATGCAGCACAATTATCAAGGCTGTTGACATCTCTGGTCATCTCTGAGACTGTCTTGTGTATGAAAAGAAGTCACGCTTTCTCTGAGCAGCCGAAATTACACAAGATAGAACCCTGTCCATGGCTAGTAGCTGTGTGAAATTCCACTTAGGAACAGATGAGAGGGAGAGAACCTCTTTAAATCCTATCCCATTGTACACATACTCTAATCTCCATGTTTCTTCTTTCTAGGTCTTCTTAATCTGGGGTCCAAAGACAGCCTGAACTCACAGAAGTCAAATGCAAAATTTTGCATCTATGTGTACCCCTGGGCAGAGGTGCCACAAATCCCATCAGATTTTTGAGAGGTCTGGTGATCCACAAAAAGGCTTAGTCCCACAGCTCTATGGAAACTTGACCTTCTTCTCCGTGCCTATTCTGACTGCCTTCCTAGACCTCATCCTCTACAAAACAGGTCTTGTCTCCAACCCATTTGAACTTCTGAGAGAAATTAGGATCCTTCTCCGGCACTTGAGGGCTGGGTCCTCTCTTCCTTGGTAGTGGTCTGTAGCCGGTCAGAATCGGAGGACCTGCAGCCTCAGAGAACCTCAAGGGTCCACCACTTGGGGAGAGAAGTGTCTTTATAAAGTGGGATGACACCATCCTGTTTCAGACAGCTATTGCCAGCTATGGCCCTCAGAGATACTGGAAAATAAAAATAGTAATAAGAAGAATAAAAACTAAATGAAAGGGTTTTGTTGGGGGAAGGATGTATATTTTAGGGTTTGGTTTTGTTAGTTTGGGCGGCAGAAGTACTCCTGGATTCAAAACCCAGTACGGACAACAAAACAGCCAGGTAGGAATTGCAATTCTCAATCTTGGCTGGTTGGAACCATATGGATTGGGTGTTCCAGATCTTTCTTCCTGGACACCCCCCTCAAATTAACACTAGTCCAGCAATTTCCTATGTATCCTTTTATTCTTTGGTCTTGCATCACATACTGCAGTGTCATGTGAATAGTGAAGAATAACAAAAGGATCCAAAAGCCCCATGGGACCTGCTGAAGGCCAGCTAGCAGTTTTCATGCAGCACCCTACAGGGTGAGAAGTAATGGCCTGGACAGTTCCTCAAGAGCAAGACTCTTGAAGCCTCTCTTTATACTTATGCTTGCAGTCACTAGTCAGCCATTCAGAACACATAGATTCAGCAAAGATTATGAATCGGGCACCAAGCCAGACATAAACATTTCAAGTGTCAATGGGCTCAGGCCTCAAGAAATTCAGAATCTAGTTGAGGAGACACACACCTATCCCATTAGCTACAGTGCACTGTAATAAGTGAAATGGCAGATGGGAACAAAGAGCAAAAATGAACTGAGAGGGGAGAAGGCTGATTCTATTATACAAGCACCAGATTCTTGCTATTCAAAATGTGGTTGACAGGCACGCAGGGTGGGCATTACCTGGGGGGCTTGTTAGAAATGCAGAATCTCAGGCCTTGCCCCAGAACTACTAGAGCAGAATCCTCATATTGATAAGACCCCAAGTG
>CM053613.1:20458827-20480585 GCA_028646535.1 Procyon lotor | reverse complement strand
AGAAGTCCATTAAGTAGTTCTACCAGCTCTGATACCACACTCAGACCCTTCATGCCTGGTCTTGGGTAGGAGAGAGGGACAATAACCAGTGCTCCCCACATTCTCAGGTGCCACTACTCAAGTCCCAGGTCGTGCGGTCAATGGCAAAAGTGGGACTGGAACCCCACTCTCCTGACTCGCCCCGAGAAGATGTAAGTCTACAGAATGGTTATGAATACTGACTCCAGAGTCAGACAGACCTGGGTTTGGATTCGAGTTTTGCCACCTATCATCTATCTGTATAACCTTAGGAAAGTCATGTAAATTTTTCTTGACGTCTCTCAAATTTGGCGCTTGTAAGAAGTAGTACTTATCTCAATGACTGTTAGGAGAATATTGAGCTATTGTTTGTAAACTGTCTAGATCACTGAGTGCCTGGCATACCTCAAGAATCAGAAATGTTTGGTACTTTCATTACTTTTGCCTCTTGCAGCAGAATCTGGCCAGCTGTACTGAAACCTACTTTCCATCACTCCTGAGAACACTTCTAGACTACATTTTCCAGACCTCTGTTCTGTTTGGAGTGGCCAGTGGGATGTAGTTGGAAGAGACAAGTGCCACTTCCAGGCCTGGCTCACCAAAACCTCCTGTGTGACCCTCCACTCTCTTTCCCCCATGTGCTGCTAGGTGGAATGGCTTTGGAAGTCATGGGCTGAAGCTGGCAGCCCCTCCATCATCCTGGGCCCCTGAACAGCTGTATGGGGCAAAGCTATATCACCTTCATTGACACTTGGACTGAGTTCAAATCCAAGCACTGTTGCACACAGACTGAATGATCTTGCATAAATTATTTACACTCTCTGAGCCAATCTAGAAAATGAAGATAAGAATAATACGTCGAAGAAGCTCTTAGGCAGGTAACATGGGCTCTTATAAGCAAATGCATCAGAGAAGTAAAAGCCGTTATTCTAGAGGCAGTTTCACTTACTGGTTAGGAACCAGGCTTCCTGAATTCAAGCCTCTGATCTGCTACTTCCTGGTTTGTGACCTTAGGCAAGGTAATTAACATTTATGTGCCTCAATTTCCATAGCCATAAAATTGGGAAAATAATAGAGTCTACCTCATATGGCTGTTGTGAGTTCTGAAAAAGTGGATATGCATAGAGCTCCTAGCGCTGCATCTAGTACACGGCAAAGCAATTAATAAGAGTTGATGGCCATCACTATTAAACAAGACATCATATTAAATCAATTACCCAAAATTTCTTGCTTTGCCCATTTTGGTTTCCCTTCCTATTAAGATATACAGTATTTGACAAATACAAATATTTTTTTAAATATTTTATTTATTTATTTGACAGCGAGGAGAGAAATCACAAGTAGGCAGAGAAGCAGGCCGAGAGAGAGGGGGAAGCAGGCCCCCTGCTGAGCAGAGAGCCCAATGTGGGGCTCAATCCCAGGACCTTGAGATCATGACTTGAGCCGAAGGCAGAGGTTTTAACCCACTGTGCCGCTCAAGTGCCCCAATAAATACAAATATTTGTGATGCCTAAATAAGGAGACTTAGTCCTTTCGCCACCCTTTAATATCCATTCTTCAAGAAAACTGAGGGGAATATACTTATATATGGACTGTCTCACATTTAGGAATTACCCATAGACTAGAGCAGCAGTCTGTAAATAATTATGATAAAAGTGTGATTCATTTTCCTATGGTTGTCTCTGGGTTTAAGTACCACAAACATCATAGACTCACTACTGCAGGAATGGGTCAGCACGAAATTGAAAAGATTCTAAAATTCTAAGTCTTTGTTTCACCAATTAGTTGAGATTCTGAGATGTTAGGTGTTTTGATCAAGATTACAGCTAGTTATAAGAGGATGGATCAAAATCCAAGTTTCTCAATGCCCAGTTCCTGAACTACTCTCATCCTCCTCCCCAAGGGACAGCCAAGAGAAAAACAAGAAGCAATGGAAATGAAAAGGAGGAAAAGCTCTGAAAGATCATTCTAGATTTAACTTCCCAGATTTCAACTACTTGTAAGACATAGAGTTCTTACTCATCAGTAGGCTCCCAACCAGCCCTGATCAAGTGTGGGTTCTAACACACCTTATCTCGGGTTTTCAACTTCAGACCACTATGTAAGTCTAATAGTGCAGAGGTTCTCTACCTTGACTGTACATTAGTGTCACACGAGAAAACTTTTGAAAACACTTATGCCTGAGCCCCATCCCAGATTAATTAAATCAGAATCTCAGGATGGGACTCAAATATCACCTTTTTTGAAGTTCCCAAGTGATATGAACATGCATTTTCACTTATGAATCACAGCTTCAGCTCCAAGACTTTTGGTGGCTCGTGGGGGTTGGTGGCGGGTGGAGAAGAGCTTCCAAAACTAAAATGCTAGGGTTTTGCTAGAACATCCTACACCCCAAAACTCCATGGCATCCACTCAATAAATATTCAAGAACTGTCAGCTGCTAAGGATACAAGAGCAATAGACCACAGTCCATGATATCTAGGGCTTGCCATCTAGCAAACTGCTTCCAGCAAGTGGACTGGACCTCTTGGTCAGTACATGTCCCCTCTGCACCTCCAATTTGGAGGGGCAGCACTGCCCTCTCCAAATTAGTCACCATGGTCCTAAATGATGATCTACAGCCACAGCCAGGGAAAATACATGGTAATATCGTTCTCAAATGACTCTGTCCTTGCTAGAAACTGACCTGAAAACTTCCACATCTAGAAAAACAACCAGCCTTTTCATTATTAGATGTTATCTTTTCCCCCTTAGTGGGCCTCCTAGAGGTCAAGGCAGAGTGGAGACATGCAATTTATTTATGACTGGGTGAATCATCAATTACTATGGAGATCCATGTAATACTCTTGATATTCATCATGTGCAGGCTCTGTTGAAAATGTTTAAAGGCACTTGATTTCATGGATCCACAAAGTGTTTGATGGCAATGTGATGGTTCCAATAAATAAAACCATTAGGAAATGATGGGCTAAAGTAAGTCTTAGCTAGAACAAGGCTGAGAATACCTGATCCATCATCAGTAATCAGGTTTCTGTGACATATGTAATCATCATCAGAAATTGACTTTTACAGGCAGCTCCTTGGTTGAATTATTCACAGATCCTTCTTCTTCTTCTTGTTTTTTAATCTGTTAAGACCTTGACATTTGAAAGATGTTAAAAGAATTTCTGGACATACACAACGATTCAAAGGATAATTTGTCCTTCATGAGATGACAAAGTAGAAAGCTGTTACGGTGTCTCTCCTATCAAAAATCATTAACCTTTAATAAAACATTGTTCGGACTACCATACCACTTAGTACAGAGACTTAATTAAATTAATTATGCAAACTATAATTTCACAGATAAAGTAAATGTGTAAGTATTTTTTTTAACAAGCTGAGTAGCAGCATCTCCAGAGGATTCCTTCTAGACCAAATTTGCCAAAATAAAAAAAATGTCAAATGTCTTAAATCAACAGAAACAATAATAAAAGCAAGTAAGGTATGATCCAAAACTAATCTTACAAGACACAGAGTCTCAAAAGCTTTGTTAACTCAAAAGAGCAAACTGGCAAGAAAACCAAATACTCCTCCCTTTAGTCCTAGTTTTCCAAAGGACAGGTTGCATTAGGACAAGAGACCCTTACCTGAGGATGGAAAGCACCAAGGCTTCAGTAAAAAATTAAGCCCTAATTTGGGTCGTAAGGTTCAAGATGCTTGGCTGTTGAGTAGCAAAGAAAAAAGCCGTGTCTGTGCTGAGCCACTGGCAGCTGTCAAAGTCAGGGAGGTAAGGGAAGTCTTTTGACTCAGGGAGATGAAAAAGGGATCCAAGCATACTGGGATTAAGTAGAGGAGGGGAATTTGATCTGAAACAATGGCTCTGATTTTCTGAAGACCAGACAGAGCATAGTGCATGACTACTACTTATTTTAAAGATGTAGGAAGAAATAAATTATCAAAACAATATTGGGCAGCGAAGTTAGGATACTACAGTACACTTATAAACTCCAGAGTGTGACCGGAAAAAACAAGTGGTGGGGTGAGTAAGTACAACAGTGATACAACAATGTGATATTGTGATTTAGAATAAGAAATATATATTTGGTCTTCATTCATTCTTCCTGGCACAGAGTTCCTAAAACCCTTGGAATTTCCTAAGTGATGACAGAAATATAAGTGATGACAAAATATAAGTTTGTTATGCTAATGGGGTGATTTTGGGCATCACCTAAGTTTGAGGATTGTTGCCAGGAAACCAACCATGTGATTAAAGGATTGGAACTTAAAGTTCCACTTTCTGACCTCCGGGAGGAAAAGAGGCTGGAGGCTGACTCGATGGCCAATGACCGATGATTTAATCAACACGCCTATCTAATAAAGCCTCCATAAAAAACCAAAAGGATAGGGTCCAGAGAGCTTCCAGGTTGGTGAAACAGAACACTTCCACATGTCAACATGCCAGCCCCGAGCTCCACAAGGACAGAAGCTCTTTTGTAGAGAGCCTTGTCCTATGTATCTCTTCATCTGGCTGTTGATTTCTATCTTTTTTTAAAATTTTTATTTATTATTTAACAGAGAGAGTGAGAGATCACAAGTAGGCAGAGAGAGGGGGAAGCAGGCTCCCTGCTGAGCAGAGAGCCCGATGCGGGGCTCCATCCCAGGACCCCGAGATCATGACCTGGGCCAAAGGCAGAGGCTTTAACCCACTGAGCCACCCAGACACCCCGATTTGTATCTTTTGATATCCTTTGTAATACACTGGTAATCTAGTGAGTAAACAGGTTTCCTGAATTCTGTGAGCTGCTCTAGCAAATCCACTGAACCCAAGGAGGGGGTCATGGAAACCTTTGATTTATAGCCAGTTGGCCAAGAAGCGCAGGTGACAACCTGGACTTGTGACTGATGTTTCAAATGGAGGCAGTCTGGTGGGACTGAAGCTTTCACTGATGGGATCTGATGCTTTCTCCAGGTACTGTATTAGAATTAAATTGAATGGTAGGATATCCAGCTGTATCAGAGAATTGCTTGGTGATGTGGGGAAAAACACACACATTGTAACTGGAGCCAGAATTTTTAAGTGGAGAACACACAGAACCACAGAAAACCTAATTTACAGCTTTACCATACCAGTAGACTATCACAGTATAGCTACAGCTAGTGTTTATAGAATACCCACCTCTTTCAGTCACTGTATAAAGCCCTAATATGGATAATCTCATTCTTACAACTGTATGGAGACAGTGGTCATGATTCTCATATAGCTGGAGAAGCCAAGTTACGCGGGACTTAAATAATTGCCCAAAGTCATTCTGACTTTAAGTGGTGGGGTTGTGTTGCTCATAATAACACATCACACTGTCTCCACTACAGAAGAAATAGCCACAACTGGATATAATGAAGACCCACACCTTGTGACACAGGTACCAGGAGGGAAAAAGACAACAACGCAGCAATCCTGAGATTATAAGAGGCCAGTGGTTAAAGACAATCTTCACGTAGGTATCAGTCAACATTGCAGCAGAGTTAGTTCAGGAGCGAAATCAAAGAGAGGTCTGGAGACTTCCACTTAACAGTGTTCTAAACCGGAAATTCAAAGAGAACCTCCACAAGCTGCCCCCCAAATTAGAACTAAGGTTGAAATTATAAGAATGACCATAGATTTCACCTTTCACACTTAGGGAAAAAAAGAGGGTCTGGTAAGCACTTACCCAAAATGAAGCCATATGCAACCCTCATAGGATGGATGGTCCCTGATTAAGAAGAATATTTTTTAGACCCCAAAGACCAAGATCAAATGGCCAAGATAACTCCTTGGTTGGAAAGGTAACTAACCACCAGAAACAGAGGAGTCCCAGGAAAAAAAAAAAGAACCTACCTGCTTCCTTGCCTGTCTTGACCAGCTGAATACCCATTCCACCTCACTGATCTCTTTCATGCTCTCTGTCAACCCCACCATTCTAGATCAGTTGTTCTCTTTAGGTGAATGTATCCAACTCCGGAATAGTTGGCCCACCCATATCACCCCCAAAGTCACCTACTCAAAACCGGCATATTCGTCTTCCCAAAGGGGACCCCTGCGTGTAGGAGTCTCCTGCACAACAACTTACGATCCCCTTGTCCACTCCTCAAATAAGATTGTTGTTACCACTGAACTTACAGAAGAAGTTCTCCAAGACATTTATTATAGGAAGAATCTCCTATTCTTGAAAGATGACATTATTAACTAGGTTGTTTTATAAAAGTAATGGCCTTGACTCCCAAAGCTGAAAAAAACACCACCAGAAACAAGGGATGTAGGGGGGATAGAAGGGATAGAAAGGAATAAGAAGGGGGGAGAAGGGGAAAGGAGAAGAAGAGGGAAAGAGGAAGAGAGAGAAAGACAGAATAAAGGAGGATGAGGGGAGAAGGAACAAAGGAAGGAGATAAGGAAAACGTAGCCGGATAATGGTTTACTTCTCTAATGAAAATATCAGGAAAATACTGAACATGTAACATCATTAGTAACCAAGTAGAGTTTTCTCAGCTGTAAATCTAGTACAAATTTTAAAAAAGCAACTGTTTTTATAATGCAGCATGTTCAAATAAAGTTCTTAGATACACATAATTATTAAATATGTGCCAACAAAGGACTCAGTGAAATGTAGCATTAATTTTTAATTTCTTTTTTTTAAACTAGTGTAGAATTTGACTTAGCCTGGTGGAAAGGAAAAGAATACTTACTGTGAAGCACTAGTTTTAGACCCCTTGGAAGCAAAACAGCAAAGGTCTGTTGCCATCATCTCTATTTGACCATTCTAGAAATAGTAATAGAAAGCTATTGAAGAAAAAAAAAGCGCAAAGATGGCAAAGGAAGAATAATGCAAGTATCACCATTTCCAGAAAACATGTTTATATTCCTAGAAAATTAACCAGAAACCAGACTTGCTTGAAATTGAGTAAATAAACACAATCCACAAAAATCAATAACTTTTGCTTATACTAGTGCCAGACAACTTAAAAACAAAAAGTCAGGGCAAAAATATTATTTGCAATAGCAATTTAAAACATTAAATACCTGCATATTCATTTAACTTGAGACACACAAGACTTGAAGAAAATTATAAAACTCTGTTAAGAAAAATAAAGAAAACCTGGATAAATGGAGTGATGCGTCCTGCTCTAACAGTAAATTTCCAACTTCTTCTTGGAGGAAGAGGAAGGGGCAGGGGAACTGGGCAGTATGGGGGACATGGGATGGGTCCCCAGGCTTAGGAGGGACAGTAAAAGGCACAGATCTGGTTCAGGTGATGAGACTATGTCCTATGTTGACTTATAAATTAATCCAATATTTATTAAGACCTATTGGAACACTTTCTAGAACCAGACAAGTACACAGTAAAACTCATCTGGAGGAATAAGGAATAACAAAGTCTTAAAAAAAAAAACAAAAAACTAAGGTTAGATCCATCCCACCAGATAGTAAATTATAAAGCTTCAATTACTGAAATTGTACAGGACTATATTAAAAACTTATCACTAAGCTAATATACATCTCAGAAACAGAATTCAAACTAGTAAAGGAATGTAATAAATGACATATTAGAAGCAACACAAAAGTGGAAAAAAGACAACAGACATATGAAAAGATGCTCAACATCACTGATCATCAGAGAAGTGCAAATCAAAATCATAATGAGATATCATGCCACATCTGTCTGGAAGCTGGTATCAAAAAGACAAAAAATAGGGGCGCCTGGGTGGCTCAGTGGGTTAAAGCCTCTGCCTTCAGCTCAGGTCATGATCTCAGCATCCTGGGATTGAGCCCTGCATCGGGCTCTCTGCTCAGTGGGGAGCCTGCTACCCCTTCTCTCTCTGCCTGCTTCTCTGCCTACTTGTGATCTCTCTCCTCGCTGTCAAATAAATAAATAAAATCTTTTTTAAAAAAAGACAAAAAATAACAAGTATTGCCGAGGATGTGGAGAAAATGAAACTCTTGTTTCCTTTTTCACCAGTTTACCAAGGTAAATTGGTATAGCCACTGTGGAAAACAGTACGGAGGTTCCTCAAAAAATTAAAAATAGAAATACTATACAATCCAGTAATCCCACTACAAAGAAAACAAAAACACTAATTTGAAAAGATATATGCACCCCTGTTTATTGCAGCATTATTTACAATAGCCATGATATGGAAGCAGCCTAAGTGTCCATCATGAGATCAACAGATAAGCAAGATGCGGTATATCCATATTGGAATATTATTCAGCCATAAAAAGAACAAGATTTTGCCATTCATGACAACACAGATGGACATAGAGGGCATTATACTAACTGAAGTAAGTCAGTCAGAGTAAGACACATACTACATAACAAACAAATGAACAAATAAACCAAAAAAGCAGTTTCATAAATACAGAGAACAAATTGATGGTTGCCAGAGGGGAGGGAATGGAGAGATGGACAAAATGGATTAAGGGGATTGAGGTACAGGCTCCTCATTATGGAGAAAGTGACGAGGATGACAAGTACAGCATAGGGAATATAATCAATGATGGTGTAAGAGCATTGGATGGTGACAGATGGTAGCTTCATTTGTGAGCACAGCATAACACAGAGACTTGTCAAATCACTATGTTGCAAACCTGAAATTAATATAACACTGTGTCAACTATCCTTCAATAATAAAAAAAAAAAAGTGGGAAAAAGAATTACTGTTAAATGCCAACTTAAAAATGATTTATTGTGCCTTAGGTCTTGGTGATACAAAAATAACAAATCTCAAACAGGGCAACAAATTATGTATTAAAACTGATTTAAACTACAGTTGACCCTTGAGCAGCATGGGTTTGAGCTGCAGGAATCCACTTACCCATGGATTTGCTTCCATAAATACTCTATGGTACTATACATGTATTTTTTCTTCCTTGTGACTCTCTTAATAACATTTTCTTTTCTCTGGCTTACTTCATTATAAGCATACAGTATATAGTACATATAACATACAAAATGTATAAATTGACTGTGTTATCAGTAAGACTTCTGGCCAACAGTAGACTTAGTAGGTAAGCTTTTGGAGAGTCAAAAGTTATACGTGGGTTTTCAGCTATGCAGGGTTGGCACCCCAACCCTGGGTTGTTCAAGAGTAAACTGCATTTGTATTAAACTATCTGATAAAGATGAGACAGTGGTCTTACTACTCAATAAACCAAGGAGAAAAGATCAATGGGAAATTAATAATAAATATAACTGATAAAACTTTCACTATTCAAAACAGTATATGTAAGAACTGACAAATATACACAAGAAGTCCAGATTCTATTCATTAAGGGGGCCAGAGAAGATGGTCCACTTAACCCAAAGGAAATCTAAATGGGGAGGGGGGAGAAAGAAAGAGAAAGACAAATGTACCAGCCCTAGCCATTAAAGCAAAACAAAGTAATACAACCTTTAACATGTTTCTGAATAAATAACTATAAATGGGAAAACTCAACGCTGGTACAGTTACACAGGGAAAGAAGTGAGTTGCGGATGGTGGATTTAGTGGAGGATGGTAATGGTGCCATGTCCTTAAGTAGCAGCCAAGGCAGATTCTTCCTTCCACGTGACACCCCAGGTGGGAGCTGGGCTTCTGATGGGGGTAGCACACGGCTGCCAAGCACGAGAAGTGAAAGCACGCCAGCCTTGGCAAACAGTGGCCATCCCTTTGCAGAGTTTGGCACAGAGGGATTATGAGGCCCCAGGAAATAGCAGAACCAATAATTTTCAAAGGAACCACATAGATTTGGGCAATGAGCATCTTGCTGTGTTCACATGGACCGAGTACGGAGGTCCTTCCCCAAAATATACACATAACCCCTTGTAATTCTGTTACAACCTTAGGGATGAAAACAACACCCCAAACAGAGAGTTCCCCTATGACCCAAGAATTACACTTCTAGGAATATACCAAAGAGAAACAAAAACATAGATCCACACAAAAACTTGTCCATGAATGTTCATAGCAGCATTATTCATAATAGCGGAAAGGTGGAAACATCCATCAATTGGTGAACGGTAAACAGGGTGAGGCATAGCCACACAAGGGAGCACTGTTCAGCCATGAAAAGGAATGAGGTTCAGGTACGTGCTACAACATGGATGAACCTTGCAAATATTATGCTAAGTGAAAAGATGGTCACAAAGGACTGTGTATTGTATGGTTCCATTTAGTGAAATGTCCAGAATCAGCAAATCCACAGAGACAGAAAATAGACTGGTGGTTGCCTAGCACTCGGAGGCTCAGGGTACTGCTAATGGGTGCAGGATTTCTTTTTAGAGTAATGCAATGTTCTAAAATTGTGATGGTTGTATAACTCTGTGTGTATGCTAAGAGGCACTGAATTATACACTTTCAAGGGTGAATGGCATGGTATGTGAATTATATCTCAATAAAGTTGTTTTTAACAAACCCACATGTACACCATTAATATGAACCCCCTATCCACCCCAATAAATGGAGGCTTGCAGCCAAATTTAATTTGATTTAGGAAAACAAGCTAATAGGATGTTTCTGGTAGCCCAGTCTTTGGAATAAGTTCCTGTCTGCTACACACATCACAACATTTCTGTGGTGACCCTAGTAGAGTTCTCAGCCTCTCTTGGACCTAACAGTCCTACCTTTTCCCCTTCCTCCCTCCCTCCTTCCCTCCCTCCCTCCCTCCCTTCCTTCCCTCCTTCCTTCCTTCCTTGTCTTCTAAAATCAGCTTAATTCTCTGTCGAAATGGGACCAGCATTAGCTCCTGTTTTCCCTCCCAACAATTCTGCCAAAACCACACATCTCAATTCAATTTCCACACCTAGCGCTATGCTCTTAACAGGAGAAGAGGTCTGAGAATCACAAGCTCTCTCTTTTATGCCAATACAACAAAAAAGCCTTCTCTTATCCCCCAACGCTGCTTTCATTTCAGATTTTCTAATTCAATGTTTAAATTCCCCACTGATTCCCCAATCTATTCCTGGAGCTTCCTCCCCTTTCTCTTCGTCTCAACCACTTCAAGGACCAGCTTGTCCCCTAGGCAGCCCAGACCTCCTGCCCACTGCGGCTTTACTTTTTGACCGAAGATTTCTTTTCATCCTTTGCCAACCTCTCTCCACCTGGATGTCCCCCAGTCTCATCCCTCCACAAGCCATCTGTAAATTCCATGTTCTGGCTTTTCTTCCTAATGCTAGCCAATCACAGACCCTCAAGAAAAGACCAGGTGGTGGCTCCCAGCTGGTCTGTGTGTGGCGTGAATGCCCTCTCACCTTGCCTCAGGGTCTCCCCAGTTGCCACAAGAACAGCTGAGGGCTCCTGCCCCAAGCCCCCAACACTTCCAGGCTCCAGTTGGCAAATCCACAGAGCTTTCCACTTCCGTGCCCTTGGCCATGCCAATTCTCCACCCAAACAAAGGCAAAGAGGACAAAGACACCATAGTGATCTCTGTTGAAAAAGAGAAATCTGAAGTTTTGCAAATTCGTAGATATCCCATTAACTCGTTACCTGCCTTGGGTTCAAATACTGGCCCTGTCATGGACTGAGTGAGTGACTTTATGATCAACATGCTCATTAACCTCTCCAAGTCTCGGCTTCCTCATTTGTGAAAATGGGGATAATAATACTATGAGGATTGAATGAGGTCGTTCCAGTAAAGGGCTTGGGACTGTGGTCATTCCATCAATTCATATAAAGCAAAATCATAGGTTACTAACTCTTTACAGGAAGGACATTATAAAAATCAGATGAGAAAATGCCATTACTATCTGTGACCAGCTCTCTACAAGGACAGAATGGAGAAGTCCAATCTACCCTCCCTTGTTGCTATGCAGCCTTCGGCAGGCAGAGCCTGATAGCTCAGAAAAGCTGCTCCGTGTGGGTATAACAGCTCTGCAAAGCCTGAAAAACCTCTTTCTCTCTGTTCCTCCCCTCAACCAGTTCAAGCCAATCCGTTTCTCCCAAGACAACACTGCAGTCCCTGCAAGACACAGCTTTGCAAAAATCCTTGCCCATCGTGCGGGCTGCAAAGCCACCCGTGCCTGGTAGGCTGGAACAAAACTCACTTCTCTCAGAACCCTGTTAGCAGGGTTTCTGTTGGCAGCTGCTGCCACAGGCTTGCAGGTGGTGGGGCGATGGCACCAGGTCATCGGTGAGCTCAAGGTCAGGGCAATGTGCCTCCCTCGGAAGACAATGGATTGAATGTTGTTGGGGTAATTTTATCCTCTGTGCCCTTTTATTGTAAGGGAGTAAATTCCGGAGAAAACTTCAAGGCTTTCCTTCTATGTGACAAGCCAACACCCCCTCTGGCTGAACCCTGGCCTGCTGTCCAAATGTGGCTTGTCCGTCCTACCCACAGCACACAGGCTCCCACAGAACACACTGCATCAGTACTGCAGGTGCCCTGTGCCCCTGGGGCCATTTCCTGGCTCCGCAAACATATGCTCCTGCATGCATTTGTGCATTCAGCAAACATGTAGCATGTACTGACTGTGGGTCGGACACAGTACTGGGGGCAAGGGATAGAAAGACAAGTAACACAGTCCTTTGAGAAGCTCACAGATCAGGCGAGGGGACTGAGGAAGCAGGAAACTGAAGGGTAGAATGTGCTCAGAGCAATCTAAATGAGAGACCCTCACCTGGTGCCCAATGGTTCCCGAAACAAGTGGCACCTTAATACAGCTCAAAAAAGTAAAGAGGTAGCCAAAGAGAATTGTGTGCAAACAGGTGTGTGTGTGTATGTGTGTGTGTGTGTGTGTGTGTGTGTGTGTGTGTGTTCCTGGGTACTCCACACAGGCACACTCCATCACAAATTATTCATTATGGTGCCTTTCTAAAAATCCCACATTAAACATCTTACATCTTGAAATGTATTATGTTCCATCCCACTGGGCAGAAGGTCAGAGAGAACATTTCTGTGAGTCAGACCTCATTGGATTTCTACATCTTGTTAACTGTACATTTATACTCTTAGAGATGTCGGAAAGAGACTGCCTGGCTCCCTTTCCTAGTGCACCTTAAGTGAGGGTGACCCTTCTACCCTCCAGACACACTACCCTCCTCCCATTGGGCCCAGGTCCCAGCCAGGAGGCTGTAGGGGGATTCCTCCAAGGAAGGAGCTGACTTGGCTATCTTCTTAGCTGACGGAGCTCTGATGCATTACTGCCTTCCGCCTGCTTGCTGACTCCGAGCTGCCAGAACTTTATTCTGGGCCCCCAAGCCTCTGGGCTCCAGTTTACCAGCCCGAGATCTGGAATCTGTATTCATCCATCCATCCATCCATCCATCCATCCATCCATCCATCCATTCAGTCAAGCACTTATTTATTGAGCCCCTGCTCTGTGGCTAGTACTGTTCCAGGTACCAGGGACACCTAATGAGTGAGGTACACAGGTCTGCTCTCATGAAACCTGCACTCTAATGGGAGAAACAGATAATAGATAACATACAAATGAGAAATTTTTACACAGTGGTAAATTCTATGAGAAAACACAAATAAAATAGGGCAATGTGTTTCAAAGTAACACTGGGGAAGTTATTTTTAATAGGCTTCACTAAGGTGACATCTGAGCTTAGACCTGAGCCATGAGAAGGGGTGGCGGGAGGACGATTGGGGGAGGATAGGTAGGTGCCAAGAGACCATGGTACAGAGTGTGGATTTCATTCTAGTACAACGAGAATCCACTGGCGAGTTTCAAGCAGAAGGGTGACATGATCTGATTCAGCGCATCTAAAGGGCTCTGGATTCTGGACCCTGTAGCACCAACCTGTTCCCCCTTTTCTTGAATAATCTCTCTTTGGGTTGCTCGGGTTGAGCTCTCTAGTCCACTCTCTGGCCCCAGCCTCTCTGCCATCCGCAGTGAGAGATGAAGGCGAATCTTCTCAGTGAGCACACCACCCCCTTTCATTCATCGAAATGCCTCCTTCCCTGATCAGAACGCCCCCCCCCGCCCCCGCCGCTGCTCATTAGCTCCGTCCCCTGACTGCGGAGTAAACTTCTCCTTCAAAAAAACTGCAAATTCTCATTCCCTTTAAAGCCATCCACTTGGCAGCTTGCCACGTTCTCGGCACAGTAACAGATTTCCGGAGCGGCGCTCAAACTCGCCTTCTCCCCCTCTGCTGCCGGTCAGGCTGTGGCTCCAGCCAGTTGCGTGGGGTCTCTGAGTTTCGGAAGACCACTTGGCTAATCTAGAGCAAAGCTTCTCAGCCAGGGACGGGCACCTGTGGGGAGTTTTGTAAAGTTCCAGATGTGCCCAGGCCCACCCCAGATCTAATGAAGCACAACCTGGAGCGGGCGGGGGGAGGTCTGTATCTTTTTAAAGTTCCCCAGGTGATTCTGATATGTGCCTCTGCTTAAGCTCCATTACCCTGGCAGGAGATGGGCTGTAGGTATGTGCTCAGCATGGCCAGTTCTTTTTTGGAACAAGGCGAAGTAAGAAATGACTAAATATGCATCTGTACAGTAACAAGCACAGAACCAGGAGAGGCAGGAGGCGAGAAGTGGGAATTGGTGTTAGTGGGGCTATGCAGCCCTGACCCCCTCGGCTCAGAAAATCACAAGAGAATGAGACATGCCTGCTTCTTCACCCTCATCGCTTTAAATGTTTCCAGTTCCACAGCTGCAACCAGCAAACCCACACACGCAGAGTTTTCAACACCGCCTGCCCTAGCGATCATATTTTGCCAGACTTTCAACGGCCTTGGCTATTCTCCTGAAAGTTTAAAATACTGCAGCCCTCCTTAATTAAAAAAAAAAATGTCTGTGACACCAAATGATTAGAATTCCGACACCATTCCTCACACTGTAGTATTTCCGAGTTAGACAAGCCCTAATACCCGCTGCCTAGAAAAAGGAGGATCCACACAAACTGAGCGGTAACCGGTCACAGGCCACTTGGCAGGTGTTTGTGGAGCACCTGCTCTGTGCCTGTTTCTTCTTCTTCTTTTTTTTTTTTTTTTTTAGAGAAACATAGTGAGAGAGGGAACACAAGCAGAGGGAATGGTAGTGGGAGAAGCAGCGGTCCCACTGAGCAAGGAGCCCGATGCGGGGCTCGATCCCAGGACCCTGGGATCATGACCTGAGCCGAAGGCAGACGCTTAAGGACTGAGCCACCCAGGCACCCCTCTGTGCCTGTTTCTATGCAGGACATACTCAAGTATGTTATTTCATTTAATCTTCCAACCCACTCCTCAAGGTGGTTATCAGTATCGTCTCTCTTTTCCAAATGAAGAAGTCAGGAGGCCCGGGAGGTTAAAGGGCTTCCCTGTGGCACTGCATTCATGCCCAGGTGGAGTGTTGAGCCCAGCCCTGAGTTTAAAAACGGGTGTTCTTTCATGTTGCTCTATTGGTAAGAATCTCTCATGCGGCAGGTACTGTGTGGGACGTAAGTATGAATCAGCCTCCGTCCCTGCCCTCATGTTGCTCACAGAACTGCAACAGGCAAGAGAAATGAGTGTATGACTAGGGCATGGAACTGAACGTGATCAATGCTGCACGTGCCCTGGGGCCAAGGAGGTGGGCAAAGCAAATCCAACTCGGGACAAATTTAAGACTTCGAAGACAAGGTGTCATCGTATTTAGGACTTTCCAAAAGGAGATTAAGATTTGGCCAGTGGAGAAGATAGGATATCTAGTCTGGATAAAGAATATGCAGTCAGCTAAGATGGGAGAATGAGAACATGCTCAGGGAACGGGGGATAATCCCGCAAGAGTAGACCAGAGAATGGGTAGGAGACCAAGTGGGTAGAGAGCTTTGAATGGCATTATCTGAAGTGGAAACCATATTCTTTAGGCAAAGGGCACTACAGAACACTGTTGGCCAAAGGACAGAAATGATAAACAGAGGCCTTGAGAAGATAATTTTCTTCTGGCCAAACTACTGATAGTTCCTCTCACCAGTGAAACTTCACACAAGCTTTTCTCTCTTCCTTCTTTCAATGTGGGGATGACTTCTACACAAACTTTGGGACTTACTTTGGGCATCACCTACTCCAGGAAGGATCCCCTGATCTCCTAGGATTGGCTCAGGTGCCCCTCCTATGAGCTTCCTCAGCATTTAATACACTATATTGAAACTTCTAAACTTGCTTCCTGCCTTTCCTACCAGGTGGAAGTTCCTTGAAGGTAGACACTATGATTATTCACCTTTGATTTCCCAAATCCTTGATTTCTTGGCATATATGAGATGCTCAATAACTGTTTGATGGTTAGTCAAACAAATCAAACAAGCACCAGAGAAGTCTCAAAAAGACACTACGGCCACAGTCATGCAAGTCTTAACTGCAGGTACAGTTAATTAACTTGTTCTTTCAACAAACATTTCTCATGACCCTATTTTATACCTTGCACTGTATTTCAAGTTTGGAAATTTATGGAGTGCTTGATTCCAAAGGCAGTCACTCTCTTGCCTGTGGTCACATATTAGAATGTGAATGCCCAAAACACCAGCTCCCACAGAGCCTAATGAGCCTAAAGCCAGTCTTACTAGGAGTCAAGTGTTATCAGCAAGTCCAGAGAAAGCCCTGCTCTCAATGCAGCCTTGGAAATGCAGCCGTGGGGGTAAGCAGAGGCATGGTGGGAAATGGGTAAAGCCACTGCAGCAAATCTTTCCAAAGCACTGATTTTACTTATTAGATTTTACAGTATAGGAAACTTGAACTTTATGCAAAATGTGCACAGAATTTTAATAATAAAAGTAAAAGATTTTTTTATATGCAGAAAGCAACTATTTGGGGCTGTCTGCACTGACCTCTCCAGAGTCTGAGATCCCTCTCCTCTGTTCTTGGAGTGTGTGGCAGAGACTCCTGGCTGCCTTCCTTAACACCATTTCTTTTCTCTCCTATATTAGAATACTCTGATTTTAGCTAGGCAAATGGCCCCTGGAATTACAGTTCTTGCTCTCCTTTTTTGTGTGCCCCTAGGACTATGTTTGGTCAATCAAATGTAGGTGGAAGTGTTGTCTGTCATTCCCAGAAAGTGTCCCTGGAGGGAGGAGGCACTCTGTTTTTGTCTCTTTCTTTTTTTCCTGCTGAGAAGAATGTAGATGTGATACAGAGAGTTCAAGCAGTCATCTTAGGTCATGAGGCAGCACTCTAAGGATAACTGAGCAACAGAACAGAAGGAGCCTACTTTCGAGCTCTGGGTTGCCTAACTCCAGACTTTTTACACAAGAGAACAAAACCTTTTATGTTTAAGCTATGGTCCAGTAGCATTCTTGAATACATTCAGGAGATTCTGACAGGGAAATCAAGGGTTCACAGACTCACAGAAGGGATCTCAGAAATCCAGCTCCCTGTTCCTGCCTACCATAGCCCATACCAGATCTGCACCTGCCTAAAAAATTCTTCGATAGGAATGACAGACTTTGCTGTGAGTTAACATGTGAAAGCAGGTGCAAATAGGGTTTTTTCTCTTAACAGGTAGTAAGAAAAGCTCCTCTTAGAGAGAGAACTTCTGTTGTTGGATGAAGTCTTTATTGAGCCCTTGGGCTAAAAGTTGTATCCTCAAAGCTACAGTAAGGCTTCCAAGAAAGAGGACAGCTACTCTGCATCATTGAGCATCAAAAATTAGAAACAGGCATGGAAAAATCTGGAGTGAAGGGACTGAGGAGAGGGAAAGGGGCAAGTGAGATGGGAGAACACCATACCCTGCACCACTATTCCAAGGCAACCTCCAATTTTCATAAAGTCTACCAAAGTTTCAAATTGTTTGGCATGATCGCATGACTTGTAGCTCCCCTGAAGTGCCTAAGTGTGTCATCAAGGGTGACTTGGGGGAAGAATCCAAGGAGCAGGCGTTAGAGACAGAGATTCTGGGATCATGGGTCTAAAAATGTCCAAAGAAGTCTTGAAAAGGGCTTTCAGCTCCCCTATGCCATGAAAAGCTGGGGGGTGGTAGTAGTGGTTAAAGATATTTCACTTAGAATGCAAGGAACCTACTGAAACACCTGGCGTTACCTGGACACCTGTTCCAAACCACTAAATCAAAGTGCAGCAGTACTATACTTGTTCATTATCCTCTCTGCCAGACATCAACTCTGCCTCCTTCTTCTTGCAGCCAGAATCTTCAGTGGAAGTGGCATTCTAGCATTAAAGACTCCACTCAGGAACCCAGAATAGCCAAAACAATCTTTGAAAAAAAGTCAGAGTATTCACACTTCTTGATCTCAAAGCTTACTACAAAGCTAGGTAATAAATCAAGACTGTGGTAGTGGTATAAGGACAGACATACAAATCAATGGAATAGAACCAAGAGTCCAGAAGCTGTTACACTTTATGATCAACTGATTTTTGACAAGAGTACCAAGACCATCAATGGGGAAATAATCATCATTTCAATAAACAATGCTAGAATAATTGGATATCCCCACTGCAAAGAATGAAGTTGCACCCCTACCTCACACCATATACAAAAATCAATTCAAAATGTATTACCAATCCAAAAGACCTAAAACCATGAAGCTCTTAGAAGAAAACACAGGAGTAAGTCTTCATGACCTTGGATTAAGCAGTGGCTTCTTAGCTATACCAAAAGCAAAAGTGACCCCCAAAAAAGGTTGACTCAAACTTGACCAAAATTAAAAACATTTGTGCTTCAAATGATACCATCGAGAAAGTGAAAAGACAACAGTAGGAGAAAATATTTACAAACCACCTGATAAGGACTTGTATTCAATAAAAAGACAAATAAATCAATTTTTTAAATAACCAAAGGGAACAAGGAGATACCATGACACGCCTATTAGAATGGCAAAAATCTAAACACTGACAGCTCCAAATGCTGGCACAGATGTGGAGCCACAGGAGCTCTCATTCATTGCTGGCTGGACTAAAAATGGTACAGTGACTTTGGAAAACAGTGTGGAAGTTTCTTACAAAAGTAAACTTACTTTTGCGCTATGATCCATCAACTGTACTCTGTTACATTTACCCAAATGAGTTGAAAGCTTATGCCCACACATAAAAACCTGTACACAGATGTTTATAGCAGTGTTATTTGTATCTGCCAAAACTTGGAAGCAACCAATACATCCTTGAGTAGGTGAATGGATAAACTGTGGTACATACAGACAATGGAATATCACGCAGCACTAAAAGGAAGTGAGTGATTAAGCCATGAAAAGACATGAGGAACCTTAAATGTATATTACTGAGTCAAAAAAGCCAATCTGAAAAGGCTACATACTGTATTATTCCAATTAATGACATTCTGGAAAAGGCAAAACTAAGGAGGCAGTGAGAACATCAGTGGCTGCCAGGAGTTAGGGGGACAACGAGGTTGAACAGGTGAAGCATAAAGGCCTTTAGGGCAGTGAAACTATTCTGTATGATAGATACTATAATGATGGAGAGATGGTATTTTACATTTGTCAAAACTCATGGAATATATAAACACCAAGAGTAAACCCAAATGTCAACTATGGACTTTGGGTGATAATGATGCTCAAGGTAGGTTCATCGATTATGACATATGTAGCACCATAGTGGGGTCTGTTGGGGGTGGGACTATGTGTGTGTGAGGGCAGGGAGTATATGGGAACTCCCCTACGTTTAGTTCAATTTTGCAGTGAGCCTAAAATAGCTCTAAACAATAAAATTGGCTTAAAAAATGTTAATGAGCAAAGGAGTGGAACAGACAGTTCTCCAAAGATGCCATAAAGATGGTCAGAAAGTACATGAAAAGATGCCCTACATCACTAGGCACCAGGGAAATGCAAACCCAAACCACAATGAGATACCACTTCACATCCACTATAATGGCTAAAATCAAAAGGACAATAGCAAGTATGAATGAAGATGTGGAGAAACTGAAACCTTGACATACTCCTGGTAGGACTGTAAGACAGTGCTTTTGGAAACTCTGGGAAACTACTGGCAGTTCCTTCAATGAGTAAACACACAGTTTCCATATTACTCAGCCATTCCACTCCTAGAGAGAACTGAGAACATGTCCACACAAAACCTTTTTGTGAATGTTCATAGCAGCATTATTCACAATATGGAACTGCAACATGGAAACTACCCAAGTATCCATCAACTGATGAATGGTTAAGCAAAATGTGTTCTTTACACACCGAGAATATTATTCAGCAATCAAAAAGGAACAAAGTACTGATATTGCTAAAAAATGGGTGAACCTTGAAAACACCATGCTAAGTAAAAAAAAAAAAAAAAGTTACACACAGAAGGCCACAGATTGTATGATTCCATTCACACGAAATTCTTAGAATAGACAAATCCACAGAAACAGAAGGTAGATCAGTGGTTACCCAGGACTGAGAGGAAGACGGAATGCAGAAACTACTAGTGGGTATAGGGTTTATTTTGGGGATGATGAAAATATTTTAAAAATGAAACGGTACGGGTGGTTGGATAACTCTATGAACATATAAAAACCATCCAACTGTACACTCTGAAGGAGTGAATTTTGTGAGATACAATTGTATCTCAATAAAGCTGTTATTTAAGAAGTCAAAACAAACAAACAAACCCAAAAAACCTCCATCGAGGCCCACTGCTGCCCAGACCCAATAGCCACCCTAGCTCCCCCTCCTGACACTCACTTTTCTACCTTCCTGAGGGCATTTTACAAACTATTTGTTGATATTCCCAAAACATTTTAAAAAGAAAATAAACTCGATCTCTTCATCCCACCGGAGACCAGGGAGCAGTAAAGTATACCCACGAAATCACAGCGGCACAGAAGCCGGAATTATGATCACGTAGCACCATATTTCAGCTGAGAAGAGTTCATTACAATATGTATTTTTGAAGCAGTGCTGAGAATGATCATCCACACTCACCAAATGTAATCTTCTCGCTGCATACATGGTGTTTTTCTCCCAAGTTTTATTAATAACACACATCACTCACCAGCACATAAAAGAGGAACAATGGGCAGGAGGGGAGAGAGAGGCCGGCCAACAGAAGGAGACAAGCGCTCTGACAATATGGCTCCTCCTGGACCATGTGACAGCGATGGAGCAGAGGCCACAGGTGTGTCCAGGGTCTGGGACGACAGGCTCCCGACAGCTGTCACGACAGGTGTTGGGACGTCGTGACTCTGGAATGTTCTCCGCCAGGACTTGGGATTCCCCTAACTACAGGGAATTTGGAACTGATTTCTTTTTGATAATTTTTTTCAAAACGTATCACACTCTTAGAGGTAATCGGGGCTGCCCTGGAACGTCGACTGCAACACAAAAATGTTGGTGCCATGGAAACTACCGACAGGAGAAAAATATGAAAATGTACACCCTTGTGAAACTTCCTAACGTGCTAAAATCAGCAGTTCTCTTCGAAGAGCCAAGCGTAATACTTGCCAATCGATCTGTTTTGGGATCCAAATGGCTTTGCTCAAACCGCTATCGCCTCACTGGGCGAAAAAAGCTTTGGCACTTAAAAAATGATTAAAAACTCCCTGCTATTTATAATGATGGAGAAATGTCACTGAGAAATGTTTTTTCAGTGGAAAAATGGGGCTGTCTGGAAAAGGCTGTAGATACTTGTAGAGAATTAATAACAGAGTGGCTGGGAGCCTTCGCTGCCCTCCTCCAAGGGAGCTCAAGAGACAAGCTTTTGTTGGGGGGGGGGGTTCTTTTTTCTTTTCTTTTCTTTTTTTAACTGCAGGATTCCTCACGTTCCCATTCACCTGAACTCTGGGAAAGGCTGAGACAAGCAAGCCAGGCTCCAGACTGTGAACATGGTTCTCGCTGCAGCGTCTCACCAATTTTTTTCTCTTCACTCTCACAATAAAGCCAGCATCTCTCACC
>CM053613.1:20423265-20458327 GCA_028646535.1 Procyon lotor | reverse complement strand
AAAAAAAAAAAAAACTTTTGGAAGGGTGTTTGATATTACTGCCATGAATGGAAATTGGGATCATTTGCCACAAATAGAAGGTAATCATAAAAATGAGAATAATGGTAATGACTTGGTAAATGCAAGCCAGACATTGTTGCTTGAGGAAGGCTCTAAGGCTGGTGTCCCTGGTGTCTTTTTGTTTAAACATATGATTAGCCAGCATTAGAGATGTACTAAAAATAAATAATCCCCAAACTGAGACTTGTTCCTGAAGGTCATTAGGATTGGAGCAGGAGTCACTTTCTTAGTCACTTTCCCTCACATAAAAAAATAAATCTTTAAAAAAAAAATAAACCACTAAGAAAGCAAAACAAAATAAGAATCAAATCCAAAGCCTCAAAATCTTTCAGTTGAGTCAGAAAGAGCTCAGTGCATCAGTGTCTCTTAGGACTCGGGTTTAAGAGACTCTCCTTAGCCCACAATTGTCCTCACCCAGGTCCTGAACCCAACTTACAAGCCAGGAATGGAGTGAAGTGTGAACAGTTCTTCTCTTAGCTTTTAGAGAGGAATTCACTTCATTTACTACCTAATCCCTGTCCTGAAGAAACCCCCACTTCATCTTTCATTTCTGCTTTTTAATTTTCATAAATGATGAGAAGTCTAAGAAAGCTGTTTTCCCAGCATTTCATCTCTGGAAATCTCTTTTGCCCACCATCTCCTCTCTGCCTTCTTGGGTGACCATCAGTGCTCACAGGGTTATACTGAGGCATTTAAGGAATCAAGAAAACCCCCACAGATTTAATTCGATTCTATGTAGGTTGGAAATAAATTGCATTTTGTTGTATTCTGATATTTTGAGACTTGCCAGTCCACATATGCTTTATAGGATTATTAGAATATTTGTTGAATAAGGACAGCTTATTCCCCAGGCGTGCTAAATAACAGTTGTGGTTCTAAGAAATACCAATCAGAACTTAAAGTACTGTGGAAATTAACACTGATTCCTGTGGGTCTGTTTGTTTTGTAGGTGGACATTCTGGAACATTCTCATAACGTCACTGTTGGTTATTATGCTACCAAAGGGAGGCTGGTGTATTTGCCTGCTGTAGTGATCGAAATGTTGGGTGTTTATGGGGTCAGCAACGTCACTGCTGATCTGAAGCAATATACCCCAAACTTGCAGTCGGTGGCGGTCCTTGCCTCTCCATGGAATCCCCAGCCCGCAGGCTACTTCCAGCTGAGAACAGGCAAGTACCTCAGAAAGAAAGGGTTCCTGTCCATTCCAGGATCAGGGGCAGTATCAAAGGACACATGTTTAAATAGTACGAACTGCTCTGTCATTTCTGACAGTCCCGTGTACCTTCCTCAAAGGGCCCTGCTAATGATCTGTCCAAGTTCCCCGCACTAAACCTAAACTTCCCAACCCTGGATTTATTAGAAATAGTCCTTCGCAGGGGCCTTCCTTCTCAATGTATATAATTAGTACTTTATGAGCAGCAAGCCCCATATTTTTAATCCTTTTCTGTATTACTTGTAGATACTGATAAGAGCTGAATCTCTTATCAGTATCTCCATACTGATATCTTCTTATCAGAATCTCCATAAAATCTATGCTTTGGAGCAACACGTTCCAGATGCCCCCAAATCAGAATCTCTGAGCTTAGGCCTTGGAATCTTTCTCTCAAGCTCCCTCGTGATTCTGATCAGATGGTTGGTAAACCACAAGAGTGGGGAAGCCAAGAGAGACTTGACCAACTCAGTGATACAGGTCAATTGACTTTTCTCCCCCCCGCTCCAAAGAAAGAGAGAGCATGATCCCTCCTTGATTGTTTTTTTATCATTCTTGGAGCAGATGTCTGCATAAGTCCAACCGAATGATCACAGAATCTTTTCCATCAGGGGGAACCTTAGGTTTGATCCAGCTTTTGATTCTTCTCTATGAGAAGTCATTCTAAGGCCCACTTCCAACACTACAACCAAACCTGGTCAGTCCTTATTTGCCTGACTCCTTGGATGCAAAACTGGGCTGTTTTACATGATGAGTGCTGTGAAGTCCAAGGGACTAAGACCCACAACTCTAGTGAGTGCCAATCCATTACTCTCGTTCTAGTGCTGCAATTCGTGAGCCAGTCCGACAACATCCAGTCCTGCAAGTTTGCTCAGACGATGGAACAGAGGCTGCAGAAGGCCTTCCAGGATGCTGAGAGGAAAGTCCTGAATACCAAAAGCAACCTGACAATTCAGGTAAGGAGGAGGGCGCTTCGACCGTACAGTGGACAGAGGCCAAGCGTAATGCGAATGCTGGCGAGAAGTGACTTAGTCTCCTGTCTCAAAGCTGCCTGGTGTAAATGTAGCTTTGTAGTTAGGGCAGGTGGTGTAGACAGGAAGAGGCGCCACTCTGGGCCCCCTGAGTCGAGTCAGCCCCAGCACTGATAAGGATGTCTGCAGGATGGCCATGACAGGAGGGATGCTGTTTTGCTCTATACTTGCTATGATTTGGGACTTTCTATTTATTTTCCCAGGTGAAGCTTCCTCAGGCCTTCCCAATACATTTGATATTTTGTTTTATTTTGTATTGCTTGTTTGTTTAGACAGAGAGTGTGGGTGCACATGAGTCAGGGACAGGAGCAGAGGGATTGGGAGAGAGAATCCCAAGCAGGCTCCATTTCCATTGCAGAGCTGGAGGCGAGGCTCAATCTCATGACCCTGAGATAGTAACCTGAGCCAAAATCAAGAGTCAGATGTTTAACTGACTGAGCCACCCAGATGCCTCAATATATTTACTCTTTTAAAAATTTAACTATGTATACCATATAAGATATAGTTTCATAAAATGAATCAAATGTCTCATAAAATGAGTTGATTCTAAATAGCTAATGCATCAAGATTTGCCTATCCTGTGATTTGCTTTGAGTTATTTTCTAGACATCTATATGAACAATCACCTTAATTTAAACAAATACACACACACACACATTTTATATTTGGGGCTCACCATATACCAGGACTATGCTAGGTGTTTGAGAAATATCTTGCTACATGAAACTCAAGACATCCCTCTGAAATATTATCACCATTTCACAGAAGACGGAACTGAGAGTCTAAGAAACTTCCAGAAAGTCACACAGTTGGTAAAGAAGGAAACAAGGACTTAAGTCAAAGCCCATAATCTTATCCACTATGCTGTACTATGGAACTTTTGGCAAACATGTGACTTTTTCCCGGGAAAATCCCACTCCTGGTATGACTATATTTCAGTTTCCTAGACTTACAGTAGACATGCTACCAAAAGCTTTTCTCACTTTTTTGCAATTATGTAACTAACAACCTATTAAAGACAGATAGTTTTTTTTTTTTTTTTTAAAGTAAACTCCACACCCAACATGGAGCCCAGTGTAGGGCTTGAACTCTGAGATCAATACCTGAGTCGGACATTCAATTGACTGAGCCACCCAGGTGCCCCACGACAGATGCTGTTTAATTATATTCATTCAACCCCCAAATTTCTCTGACTAACTGCACAACCCAATGTCTCTGTTTTTATTGAACTAAATCCTTTGCAATTAAACCCAGTGGTTTTGAAATTGACATTTAGCATAAGCGAATTATCAGCAAGGCCAATATAATGTAGAAAGCATACAATTTAATTTGAACAAGCAGCTTTCCTTTTCTAGATTTATCCAAATTCTGTGTGGAAGTATCTCATTATAATTCAGTTCGTATTAGATTAAGATCTAAAAAACATGTCACAAACATAACATTTATGTAAGAGGGATGACTCAGCTCCCTTGTGAGAGATCTTTTTCTTTCTGATTGGATTTGTGATCCTCGCAGGTGCATGATTCTAGTTCGGGCTTGGCAGCAGAGCATACTCTGATTGTTTTCAGGAAGCACAGACCCATTGAGCACCTGCTATTTATCAGGCACTGGGAGAGACACCAAGATAAATAAGCTGCCTTTGGCCTTAAGAACACTCTCTGTGTTTTGTGATAGTCATGGGGCATGAGATGAAAATTTGTAAAGAGAGTAACAAAGTTTCTTTGAAAAAGACTATTACAGACAATTTAAAAATAGATTTAAATGCTCTTGAACATTTCAGCAGCTCTTGAAATGAATGGATAATTGGGTGAATTACTTCATTAACCTTGTTCTGCTTTTTGCTATGGCTGACAAGAAGCCCAGAACAAATTTGTTTCTGGATTTTGGAAACTTCTAGGCCTCTACATCATGCATATATGTAGCTATGTGCTAACCATCCCCCTGGGCTTGTTCCAGAACCTGGTTGAATAATTAATAACTTTCCATTTTATCGTATTAGGTATAATTTGGGGGACACGTTGGATTCTCTCTGGATCACATGAATATTTAATTTGTTCAGAGAGTTGATGAAAAAGTAACAAGAAAAAAAAGCTTGTATGGCATTGGTATAAGGGGCTAGATGGCAGTAGACTCAATTAGGATCTTTTTCATTGTGAATGACAGAATCCAAGGATATAAGACCTAAGCAAAAAGAAGTAATTGACTCCTATAACTAAAAGGTTCACAGCATATTTCCTTCAGGCCCTATTTATTTGTTTATTTATTTATTTATTTATTTATAGATCACAAGTAGGCAGAGAATCAGGAAAGGGGGGGGGGGGCGCGCAGGCTCCTTGCTAAGCAGAGAGCTTGATGTGGGGCTCGATCCTAGGATCATTACCGGAGCTGAAGGCAGAGGCTTTAACCCACTGAGCCACCCAGGGGCCCCCAGGCCCAATTTGATTCAGGTGCTTATATGATTTCTTCCAGAAATTCTCTCTTTGTCACTTGGCCTTGCCCTGACGTGGCGTCATCTTTAGGCCTACCGGGATGGCCCCCTGGCACCTTCAGGTTTGTCTCATCCTTATTGCTCAAAGTCTTATGGAACCAAAGTGCCTTTTTTGGTGACACTCCAGTAAAAATCCTGGAATTAGCTCTCATTGGACCTGCCCATTTCTGGAGCAGTAACTGTGATCAAGGGGGTAAAATGTCCAAATCAACCAGGTCTGACTATTCCCCCTTCTAGAACCTGGCTGGGGCAGCCCCACCCAAACAAAGCACAGAACCCAGTTGGAGAGAAGAGGTGTTTCCCTGAGGAAATCTCTTTCATAGAAGAAAGGAGAATGGATTCTGGGTAGGCAAAACAACAGCCCTCCATTCTGCCAGACTTTTTTAGGTCTAATTAGCTAAATGAATTGTGGCATGAATGAATGGGAAGTTAAGAGATAAGGTCAGAAGCCACAGGAGCCTAAGAGCGAAGAGGTAGCAGGACAGTGCCCTCTGTAGGGGCTGCTTCTACTGGGGACAGGCCATGACTTATAGGGGAACACTGAGATGACCTTGGTGAACGTCTGTAAACGTCTTACTGGCCAGTGAACGTCTTATTGATGAAACTAGTGTTAAGTAGCCACCAAGATTGGTCATGCTTTTCTTGGCTGTAAAAAAATGAGAATATTAAGACCAAAAAAAAGGACAATCTGTGTTCATGGATTGGAAGACTTGATTTTGTTAAGATGTCAATCAGTACTGCCAAGAACGATCTACAGATTCTGTGCAATCCCTACCAAAATCTCAGTGATTTTTTTTTTTTACAGAGTTAGAAAAATCCATCCTAGAATTCATGTGGAATCTCAAGGAACCAAGAATAGCCAAAATGATCTTGAAAAAGAAAAGCATAGTAGTCAGAGGTTTCATGCTTTCTGATTTCAAAACTTACTACAGAGCTAACATAATCAGAACCATGTGGTGGTGGCGTAAAGACAGACATAGAGACAAATGGAACAGAAGAGACAATGCAAGAATAGACCTTTGCATATATGGTCAAATGATTTTTGACAAGGGTGTCAGAACCACTCAATGGGGAAAAGATAGTCTTTTCAACCAATGATACTGGAAAACTGGATAGTCACAAATAAAAGAAGGAAATTAGATCCTTATCTAACACCATATACAAAAATTAACTTCAAAGTGGATCAAAGACCTAAACATGAGAGCCAGAACTATAGGACTCTTAGAAGAAAATAGAGGAGAAAACTTCATGATACTGAATTTGACTAAGATTTCCTGGATAGGACACCAAAAGTATAGGCAACAAAAGAAAACATAGATAAATTGGACTTCACCAAAATTAAACACCTTTGTGGATCAAAGGACACAACTGATGATCAAAAAACAACCCACAGAACGGGAAAAAATATTTACTGATCATATATTGGATAGGGGGTTAGTATCTAGAATATATAAAGAACCCATACGACTTAAAAACAATCCCATAAAGAAATGAGCAAAGAGCTTGAATAGACATTTCTCCAAAGATCTGTAGATGATCAATGAGCACATGAAGATGTTCTTCATGACTTAGTATGAGGGAAATGCAAATCAAAACCACGAGGTACCACTTCACATCTATTAAGATGGCTATTATAAAAAAAGAGAATAGCAAGTGTTGGTAAGAACATGGACAGATTAGAACCCTGGACACTGCTGGTGAGCATCTCAAATGGTGTAGCTCTGTGGAAAACGGTATTACGATTCCTTAAAAAATTAAACATGACCTAACAATTCTGTTTCTTCTGGGTGTATACCCAAAAGAATCGAAACCAGGGACTTGACCATATTTGTACACCCACGTTCATAGCGGCATTATTCACGTTAGGCAAAAGGTGAAAGCAACCCCAGTGTCCATCCCACAGATGAATGGATAGGAAGTGTGTTATATCCATACGATGGGATGTTCTTCCTCTCTAAAAAGGAAGGAAATGCTGACCTGTGCTGCAGCATGGACGAACCTGGGGGACATTATGCGGTGTGAAATAAGCCAGTCGCAAAGGGACAAATACTGTAGGATTCCACTTATGAGAGGTTTTAATTTTGTCAACTTAATAGAGACACAAAGTAGAATGGTGGCTTTTAGGGTCTGTGGAGAGGAAGAAATGGAGAGTGGTTTAATAGGTACAGAGTTTCAGTTTGGGAAGATGAACAAGTTCTGGAGCTAGATGAGGACGATGGTGACCCAACCCTGTCGATGTGCTTAGTGCCGCTGAGCTGTGTACTTAAAATGGCTAATGGGATGAAATGTATGTGTATTTTGCCACAATTTTTTTTAAGTTACAATTTACCTGATCAAGTGTGATATGTGTATAGGTATCCGTACAGCAAGTTCTATAGGATTCTTTGGGATCCAGTGAGACTTAGTTGTGTCGAAAAGCAAAAAATAGAATGTTAATGCTAGAGATAATGGTTGAAAAGGTATTTTAGTTATTATTTTTGTAGGTGGCAGGACGGAGAGGTCTTTTGAAGTGTTCAGAAGGAAGCACCTTTCTTTTTGGTACCAGGGAAAGAGGCATGAATACCCGTGGCTCAACAACTCTCCCAAAATACTTTCAGAGAGAAGAGTTGACCAGAAATGTTGACTCTGTGTATCATGAATCATGGGACTACAGGCTCTGTGGGAGAGGGTTAAATAGCAACTTCCACTTACGGGGAGAAGTGGGAAATAATGTGAAGAGGCTATTCCTGACAATCTCCCTAAAAATAACATTTAAAAGGAAAGTTGCAGGGGTATTTATATCTGAATGTATAAGGGTCCAGGAAAGACAGGATTTCAGTCAGCTCCCTATAGGAAGAGAGGGCACCCACAGATGAAGGTAATTTGAAGAAAGTCTTTTTGTTGTTTTTGTTGTTAAAAATCCTACCTATCCTTTAGAAAGAGAGAGACACAGCGAGAGAGGGAACACAGGCAGAGAGAGTAGGAGAGGGAGAAGCAGGCTTCCCGCCAACCAGGGAGCCCGATGTAAGGCTCGATCCCAGGACCCTGGGATCAGGACCTGATCTGAAGTCAGATGCTTTATAACTGAGCCTCCCAGGCGCCCCAAGAAAGTCTACTGAAAGGGACCCTTTGCAGAAGTGTAGGCAGGCTCTAGAGAAACCACAGGGCGAGTGCACTACCAGGGGTTGTGAGTGTCGGGGCCGGGCGGGCGAGGAGAGGGAGCAGTTTATGGGAAGCCAGAGGCCAGACTTGCCCTATAGGAGCCATGCTGGGGGCAGGGCATCCCTGACACCAGTTCTTGGACCTCACTCGCCTCCCACTCTCCCACATCCTCCCGAGCTCCTTTTAGCTGAAGCCCGAGGGAAAGGAGCCCACGGAGGTGGTCCACAAGGGTCAGCCTCTGAGGATGCGGAACAAAACGAGGGCGGGTGGGTGGCGGGTGTATCTGGAAGGGGGAGGTGCAGATGCCAGGACCGAAGCCCACACTGTCTCACCCAGTTGAACGACTTCCTACTGCATCCGTTTTTTGAATCTCATCTGTGGGATATTTTTGTCCCTACATTGACCCAGAAAACAGCATTTTCCAGTAGCTAAAAAACTGACTTCGGTGAAATTCGAGAAGAAAACCACACCGTCTCATGGTAATATTTACATATTCATATGTTGGATTTAATAGGTCACAGGGAATGTAATCGCTCTCTGAAGAGGCTACTTTATATTTCTGAATTCCTTTTGGAATCAGGTTTCATCACTCTGTCTGTTCCCTAAGTATGGTGATCAACTGTGTGGGAACTTAAAGATTCCCCTGGAATTTAACTCGGGCTTTCTCTGAGCAGTTGGGCCCTCTTAGATGTAACATTTCTATGCTCTGTCTTGTATTTCCAGAGCCATAAAAGTAACCTGAGGCTCTTTAGCCCCCGGAAAAGATACGCACACCCATTAAAAACCTGAAGTCAGACTGCCTGTGTTCGAATCCTGCCTACATCACTTATTAACTGTGTTATCGTGGGCTGGTCCCTTGATCATTCTGGGCCTCAGTTTCCTTCTTTGTAAAACGGAGTCCTAACTGGATGGTCCTCACAGGGCTGTGGTGAGGCTTGAATGAGACCACGTGCCCTGAGCACAGTGCCCAGCACGCAGCGAGCAGTCCACAAATGATGAGTGTTGTTATTCTTGTCTCTTCCTTGCTCTTTTTTACCTCCCTTTCATTTCTCCCCTCAACTTCTGCTTACACTTCTCCCACGGCCTCCATGAAACAGACCCTCATCTTATGTGGCATGTCTCCCCCCCCTTCCCTCCTGTGTCCGTTCAGATGGTGAGCACGTCCAACGCCTCCCAGACAGTCACCTTGGTGTACGTGGTGGGCAATCGGAGCTCCTTCCTCAACGGCACGGTCGCCAGCAGCCTCCTCCGCCAGCTCTCGGCTGAGCTGGTTGGGTTCTACCTCACCTACCCGCCGCTCACCATTGCCGAACGTAAGTATATCCATGCCACACGGGCTCGCCTTTTTCCCAACACCCCTGGGGCCCTTTCTCCATTTAATGAGTATCTGTTGTGCTGGGGACATACTAACTCTTTTATCATAAAATAATTGGAATTGGTGATAAACCGGGACTGAGTTGATGACAAGTTTATTGCACATGGGAAGTAAGCGCTCGCTCCGCACCGTTAACCTTCATATATCTTCCATCATCAAATCCCCACCAAGCACCCTGTAAGGGTACAAGGTGAACCCCACTTTGCAAAGGAGAAAACTGAAGTTCGAAGAGGCTCACGAGATGCTCACTCTCACGTAGCTAATGAGACATGGAACCTGGGGTTTGAACCCAAGTAGGTTGCCTTTGAACTTGCAGGAACTGCCCCGTAGAGCATCTATATGTCCCTGGGGCCATCTGGGCTGCGATGGATTCCCCCACTTCTGCCATCGGCAAATATTGCCTGGCCTCCGGCCCTCGCCCTCGCTATAGGTATCACAGTGCAGCTCATTTGCAAATCAGCATCGTGACTTTGCTGGATGAAGTCTACATAGTCAGTCCTCTGCCTGTCTTCCTCGGTCCTTCAGTTACATAATCCTCATTACCATGCAGCAGGCATAGACTCCAAAGACAACGCAGCCTACATTTTGTACCCAAACACTTACTTGGTAGCCAAAGGAAGTCAAGATTGGTGCTGTTAAATATAATTGTTAATACATTTCTCAAGGTCACTGGTCACGGTTTTTTTTTTTAAACACGTATTAGCAAGATTGCTTCTATTTCCTTCTGGGGTTACATTTGATACCGTGAATAAATAAAAGGATGTGTGTGGATATCCCTAGCACAGAGTAGCCACTAAGAAATTTGTTTTGAATGTTTAATGGCAGGCTTTTGTGAATTTCCATGTTGTAAGGAAAGATGACTCTGGATTTTATGGAAAAGATGATCTCGTAAACGATGGCATTCATTATGTCACATGACAGCCATGAAGAATTTATTTTCTTTCCTCTTGATATTCTGATAATTACAACAACTAAGATTTATTGAGCACTTACTAGGTGACAGGCACTGCACTAAACCCTTTCCATGAATTAATTCTGATGGTCACCATACCTGCAAAAAAATATGGGGACTATTTGTCACAAACATTTAGCTAATAATACACTTAGTCCTTGACATTGGAAAAATCCATTCAAGAGATGATCATTCCTAAAAACAAAGTGATAGTTGGGTAATTTTCACAAAGAAAGCTAGAGTTATTTCTAGCTATGAGTCTTGATAATGAAGATGTTCCACTTAGGAAGCTTTTGATGGAAAAAAATAGAAAGAACAGAAATCCACAAACCCTAGAAAACTCTTCCTCTGAAAGTTAGCCCTTTCCTGAGTGTTTTACTTTCCAGAACAGCAAGATAGTTTTATATGTCCTGGAGTTCCCCGAGAATGTTAAAGCCGAATTTAGCTGTTTGATATTTTATCACCTATGTCCATATTCCTTAATAATATTTGCATATAAAACCTGTGAAAGTAACTTGGTGTGTTTCTTATTTGCTTTAGCACTGGAATATCCTAACCTTGATATATCAGAAACAACCAGAGACTATTGGGTAATTACAGGTAATCTCTTATTTTGTTCCCTTTCCCCCATATCAGGTTGGTTTGTTTTTTTAAAACAGCATGTCAGAAGAAGACACCAAAATTTTTAAAAATAGTAGTTATTATAATAAAACTGCATGCCATTCATTGATAGGATCAGCAGCTTTTCTTTGGTCCTGTCTTATAAGCCCAGGAGTTGCTTCCATAGGACCAGAAGGGGTAAAGAAAACTAAGAAAAGATACCACTGAAGGTGAATCTTATTAGATAACCATTCAAAACAATGACCTGTAAAGTCCACTGGCCTCCTCTTTACAAAACGTAGACCCATTAGAGGGTATGGCAGTAACCTGCAGATGTCTAGGGTATGTCCGTGGGAATGGTTGTTTCTTTAAAGATGGTAGGCCTTTCCGCACTGCCCTACAAAACCCCAGTGAAAGGCAGAGGAATGCTGGGCACGCACTTTCCTCTCTCCCCTGGCACACACCCCACACCTACACTAATCCTGGTGGAGCCCAGGCGTGTCCTGACAGTGAGGGTGGATGGAAGTAGAAGGGTGTTTGGGTGACATTTTCTATTTTTCCTTGACATTTCCCAGCTGAGCTTTATGAAACAGCAAAAAAAAAGTTCTTGTTTGTGTTTTTCCAAAGCCAGACAGTCGCTCTGGAAATCTCACAGAAACAAGGGTTGGGAACAGAGAAGACAGATGTTTGTGGGAGACAGGACCAGCCCAGCTGTCCATGGCAGTGGAGGGTCGTGGGGGATATTAGCTTGGTGGGGCTCCCATAACAAAGTACCACAGACTTTTGGGGCTTCAGCAGCAGGAATTTATTTTCTCATAATTGTAGAGGCTGGAAATCTGACATCAAAGTGTCAGCAAGGTTGGTTTCTTCTGAAACCTCTCTCCTTGACATGTAGATGGCTGTCTTTCCTTTACGTCTTCCCTGTGTGTGTCTGTGTCCTAACCTCCCCTTCTGAAAAGAACACCCAGCATACTGGATTAGGGCCCCCAACCTATGACCTTATTTTACCCTAATCACCTCTTTTAGGGCTTTGTCTCCAAATACAGCCCCATTCTGAGATATGGGGGGTTAGGACTTGAACATGTGAATTTGGGGAGGACACAGTTCAGCCCATAACAAAGAGGGAGGAAGATCCGACAAGTCATGGAGTGTGTGCGTGGGCAAGCCTGTCTGCAACCTCCCTCCCTTCGTCCCTGCCCCATCCCCTCCCTCACGTGCGGTCCTGAACAACAGCTGCTGCCTAGAGTCCTACCAAAGGAGCCCACCCCCTGCTCAGGGAGGCCTGCTCAAGACCTCTCCGAAACTGCAGAAAATTGCCTTTCTCTCTCCCCCACAGAGCTATGGCTATGCAGAGATTATGTTACCTGCTAAGAAGGTAAACTAAGGAAATATGTTTTAAAAGGAAAAAAGGGGCACTTGGGTGGCCCAGTCAGTTAGGTGTCCATCCGAGTCTTGGTTTCGGTCAGGTCATGATCACAGGGTCGTGAGATCAAGCCCTGCATCGGGCTCAGGCCTGGCCTTGGAGTCTTGAGATTCTCTCTCTGCCTCTACTACATATGCCCCTCGGGCACTCCCAGCCTCCCTGGTGCTCTCTCTCTTTAAAAAAAAAAAAAAAAAATAGGGAGGGAGGGAGGAAGGAAGGAAAAACCCTAGAGTTTATGCCCAAGAGGGAGATGCATTTTTGAATCAGCAGGTTGTGTAACATTTCCAGAACCATGTTTCCTCCACCAGGAATGCTGCTCATTAACTTAGCAGATGTCTCTGTTTCTATGAACTGTGAGGTTTCCATTCAACGGTAACACACCTGCCCTTAAACACAGGCTACCCTTGACAACCCCCCTGTGTACCTGGATCTTACCCTGCCTCTGTTTTAATGACATGACCTTCACAAAGTCATGCTGGGACGTCACCCCTTGCCCACCCGCCAGTGTAGCCCTCATTTGCTTATGTTGTTGCTGTTACTGCTGCTGGTGATCAGAGTCAACGGGGGCCCTTGTAACCGTGTTTGGGGCTGGTTGCATCAGTGCCGGCGGGAGGGACTAGAACCAGTCTCAGTGTGACCCTCCTTCCTTTCCTTTGGCTCAGGACCCACTTGCGACACTCATGGCAGCCACGTCTGGCCTTTGACCGTCATTTGCAGAAGGGGTGGGAGATTGGGAACTGAGATGAAGATAGCTTCGTTCGGCCAGCTCGGAGGTGCAGCTCCTTGCAACCCCTCTACCCTTTGCTCCCAGATATCGGACGCGGGCACTCTGTCTTCTGCTCATTGCCGACCGCTCAGCGGATGGGGAGCCACTTTCCTTTCTGTTGTTGGTATTAGGAAATCCTGATGTGTTTCCACCTGCTTTCCCACTAAACTTATATTAAATATGTTTTGAGGTGCCTGAGTGGCTCAGTTGGGTCAGCATCCGACTCTTGGTTTAGGCTCAGGTCGTAATCTCAGGGTCCTAAGATCAAGCCCCAAGTCTGGTTCTGTGCTCAGCGCAGAGTTTGATTGGGATTCTCTGCCTCTCCCTCTGCCCCTTCTCCCACTCCTGCTTTCTCGCTCTCTCACTCTCTAAAACAAATAAAATCCTTTAAAAATATGTTTTTGCCCTCAGTACACTTCTCCCCTTCCTGAGCATGGGTCCCTCACTGGTGGAAAAGCAGCGGCTTAGTTAGGGTGCCCCCTGCGGCCCCCTCTGCTGCCCAAGGGTCCTGTGGTCAGGGTTGTACGGAGGAGGCAGGAGAGAGACGCAGACTTAATGTTCCTACCCCCCAGAGGTCAGAGCTCATCTTAGGTTTATCCACGTGTCTTTAGTGCACCACCAGGCTCAAAATATCCCAGACCCAGCAGTCTCAGGATTTCTTCCAGTCTTAGCCTGGCTGTTGCCAACCTTGTGTGTCCTTGAGCAGGTCACCCAGGCCCTCTGGGTGTCACGCTGTCACCTGTGGAATGAGAAGATAGGAGCTGAGCATTCTGGTTCTTTTGGGTCTGAACGTATGGGATTCAAAGACACATAGAACAACTCAGCTTCAATACAGGAAGCTGAAGCAGGCCAAGTAGATTGTTGGAATTTTAGAGCCCAGGGCAGTGGTCAATAAAGAAGGACAAAGAGGCCAGTGATGTAATAACACTGAATCTTCTGACGAGTCCTGTGATCACAGCTGGGGACTTGCCCGCTTCTTGGAGGCCGAGTCAGTGCTGGCTAAGGGTGGGTGGCCAGGGTCCCCAGCTGATGTGCTGAAGGGCTCCTGTCTTCCTGGGCACCTCGGCTGGCATCCAAGCTCCCCTCCTGCTTCTGGGCCGCTTCGAGAGATGCACACCCCTTTCGAACCCCTTCCAGGCGGGCAGAGAGGGCTGGGAGCCCAAGGCCCGCTGCACTTCTCAGGGGAAAGGAAAGGAGCCACCATCCTGGAACACAGTTATGTCTTCCTCTGGGAAAAACGTGTCTAACCAAGAAGGGGCCCATTCAAGCAAATAGCAACAGCTAGCATTTATGGGCATCCTGTCAAGTGCCTTGTAGCTCTCTGCTCAAAGCCTTTTTTTTTTTTTTTAAATAAAAGTATCTTTTCCCCACAATGACACAATCAGGAGTAGATTATGATCCCTGTGTTTGCAGAGGATGACCCGGGCGCCAGAGGAACTAAGCGACTTGCCCGAGAGTATTCAGCCACTGGGGGAGCCAGGACGCAAAGCCAGACCCCTGGCTCCAACCCCCAGTTCTTCTCCAGCTGCCTCCTGGGGAGGACACGTTCTCTTTGCAGACAGAGCGGTGAGGCACGTGGGAAATGTCCGGCTGTAGGTTCCATGTAACTCTGCAGGAGGTTCCCACAGCCTCCTGCACCTCCCTGAAGACTTCAGTTTGGTTTGTGTTTTGTTTTCCCTCAATTTAAAAAATTGGGGTAAAATACACGTGACATGCAGTTTACTAATTTAACCACGTATAAGTGTACAAATCAGTGGTATTAAGTACATTCACAGTGCCGTGTAGCCGTCACCACTCCCTATTTCTGGAACTTTTTCATCACCTGGGGGCTTTGACAGTTCCTTTCTGTTAATGTCTGCCCTTGAGTTATCACTGGGATTCCCTTAGAGTGACCCGTGATGCTGAGCTTTGACTGTCCTGTGTCCCCACTCTGGTAGTCAGGAGAGGCCAATTTAGAAGTCTTCTTTTGGGGGGCATCTGGGTAACGCAGTTGGTTAAGCAGCCGACTTGATCTCAGCTCAGGTCTTTTTTTTTTAAAGATTTTATTTATTTGACACAGAGAGAGCACAAGTAGGCAGAGAGGCAGGCAGAGAGAGGGGGGAAGCAGGCTCCCTGCTGAGCAGAGAGCCCGATGCGGGGCTCGATCCCAGGACCCTGAGATCATGACCTGAGCCGAAGGCAGAGGCTTTAACCCATTGAGTCACCCAGGCGCCCCTCAGCTCAGGTCCTGATCTCAGGGCTGTGAGTTCAAGCCTTGCATTGGGCTCCATGCTAGGCATGGAGCCGATTTTAAAAAGGAAAAAAAAAGAAGTAATCTTTCAGCAGCGGTTCTCTAACTTTACTAGAGGCACATCTTTGATGCCACGGGAACGTGGCTCTCCTCTCTGGGGCCGGGAGGTAGGCTGGCCCTTCCCCGGCCTGACAGCTGTATCAAGGGGGATTCTGAGGGGCCCCTCTGGGGCTGGCCACAGAGGGGATGGTACCGACGTGTCTTCTCTCTGTTTGCAGGGGTTTTGCTGACAGATGAGCTAGGAGTCCCTCACAAGGGCCCTAGAAAGAGAGCTGCTTTATGTCCTCCATGGGGATTATTGGGCAATTGTGGCTTTGAAGAAGTAATTTCAGAGACTCAGCTGTAGGTTTTGTTTTTCTCTTGATTGGTTTCAGCGTCATCTTCTGGCTCGCCCTCTCATCTGTTGCTTATCCTGAGCCTGTTGAGAACGCGCTCACAGTAACAACTTGTGCTTTCTATTCGAGCTATTTCCATATCCCTGGAGATGGGTGGTATGAACGGGCCTTGGCTGGACTGTGGTAGAATAAATTCTGTTGAATGAAAAATCTTGTATTACATCCCCAGCCCGTTGTAAGTTTGTGTCTCTTGAAAAAGATGAGAAATTTTTTTTTAGCATTTTTGACTTCAGGGCTGACTGTGTTTGGAGGCAGTTGTCTGTGTGTTTGGGGTGCCGTGTGTTTCCCACGGGACTTGGAGGAAGGACTGGGCTTTGTGGGTAGACAGCAAAAGGAAGTCACTCCCATAGTAAGTGACCTTTCAGTCCTGGGATGTTCCTGGTGTTGTGGCCATCTCCACACAGGCAGGAGCTGTGGCTTGGAGGCCCATCATTAACCCTTACCTACCCAGAGAGCCCAGGGTATAGAGGAAACCCAGCCATGCAGGAGGGCTGGAAAGAGGAGTTTCATTTACCTTCTGTGCCCCAGGCATTGTGCTAAGCTGCTTTATACCTGAAAGGCTGTGGGTCACTTTCGGGGTGTGTCCCCAAAGGACCCCTAGAGCAGGGAGAGATGAGGACACGGAACAGGGTGGCTTGTCGAGGTGTGAGGAGCCGAGCTGCAGATTGGAGCTCTGATTTGTTCGCAAAGCTGCTGAGAAGGGAAAATGCAGTAAGGGTACCCCTGAGCCAGGCCCTCCGAGTGGGAACCAGTGAAAGACGCAATTAGTCATACCTGCAGCTAGCCTGTATTCCCATACGGCCTGTAACAACACAGAGCATCTTAAATAAGGTTTGGGTTCAACGCAACAGCATTAGGCGTGTCCCAGCTTGCGGAGGAGAGAGCGCAGGTTTTGCAAGTTACATAAGCCTGGAAGCTGCATGACCTTTGACAAGTCCCATAACCTTCCAGCATCCGTCATATGAGGACAGTGATTCCTACCTCCTGGGGCTGTTTTGAGGGTGAAATGGGGTAAGGATGGCTAAGCCCCAACACAAGATGGGGCCCACGGACCTTTGTGGCTGGTGCAGGCCCGGGGCTGACTGTAGTCCCTGCATCAGCGGGGAGTCTGTCCTCTGAGCTGCCCCCTTGCCTTCTGCCTCCACAGTGCTCCAGGGCGTGGACAATTCGCTGGTGGGCCTGCACAACCAGAGCTTCGCCCGGGTCATGGAGCAGCGCCTGGCCCAGCTCTTCATGATGTCCCAACAACAAGGCCGGCGGTTCAAACGGGCCACCACCCTGGGAAGCTACACTGTACAGGTGGGTGTGGGCTGAGCCATGGGCTCTTCTAATAAATGTGTGGGAGCATCCTGAGGCTGAGTAAACCATGCTGCATGCAGATAAGCACGGCTCTTAGATCTGTAGGGGTTCATGGTCATGACCATCGGAATCGTGGCAGAGGGGAAGAGTAAGCTACTCCCCTGACTGTCTCCCTCCTAGATTGTAAGGCTTCAGAACAAACTCTGTACATGGGCACATATTTATTAAGCAAAAGTTATTAGTAAGCAAGCATTGCTCCCCAACCTGTTCGGGAGACTGGCTGGAGTCCCAGAGCTCAGGGCCATCCACTCCTGTGGGCGGCAGACACACCAACCAATTTTCCAGGGGCAGGATTCTGTGATCCTTAATTAGCCAGTTTCAGCCAATAGAGCCCTCTATGTTCCTAATGGACGGGGGACCACACAGGGACTTAGGTGAGGGAGCCATAGCAGACATCACTGCCCAAATCCCCGTCCCATTTCTACTGAATGCCAGCAGGGACCGTCTTGCTGCCACTGCTGCACCTTTATGGAAGGGCCACTCTTGAGATGCCGGGACACCCAAGTGGCTGGAAGTGCCTGGGAATTCATGAGCGGTGGGGGTGTGAATACGACAGCCCTCTTGCTTCCTGCCTAGGGTAGTTCCGAAATGTATGTGTTCAGTGATAGCCAGAGCTTTCCTGTGGAGTTAAGCGTTAGCTACCCGCTGTGGTAACTGGATTAATAACGTACCTCTCGCTAGTTCCCTTCCACCCCCATGGGTGGGTGGACCTCCTGTCAGTCGGTTCCTTGTGCCTCCCAGCTAATCGATAAGCACTCAACTCAGAGTCTGTTGCAGAGGGAACCCGACAGACCCCATGGCCATCCCAAGGTAGAGGCTCCAAGCTTCTTTAGATTCTTTATTCAGTTCAAGCCAGAGCGGGAGCATTTCTAGCACATTCTAGCCAATCCACGTATCTTGAATACCACTAATTTCACCGAAGATGAGAGCGGATGGCTAATGTTCGTTGTGCTAAGTAGCAAGGCGCGGTGGAGCAAGGGGTCAGCGTCCAGAAGCAGTTCTGGTGGCTGCCTCCAGAGTGCGGGCTTCCTAACTGGAATCTAGCAGACTGCCCCTGGGGTGTGAACTCGTGACTGGGGATTGCCACGTGGAAGGTGTAACTTAACCCAGACATATGCGAGCGATATCACCGTGTCTAAGAGGAAGCGGTTTAAAGGAAATTACAGCCATTATTCCAGTCTGTCTGCCAACCGTGTCCCTAGGCAATTTTGAAAGTACAAACAACTCGTTTTCTGGAACACACTCCCCTGCCTGAGTCAAGCATCATGGCCCTGAGGGAGACCCAAGGTCCTCCGCTCACGGCTGGTGAATCTGGCCCCTTGTCCCATTAGATCTTGCTTTCGGTCTGGGTCTCTGCGGTCTGTGACAGCCTGGGACCAGGTAAAGTCAGGGTTAAGTTCTTGTGCCAGGGTATGATTTACCCTCCGTGGGGTCCGTGTGAGCCCTGTAATTCACACTTCTCCAAATAACAGAAAGGAAACCGTTGGGACTCAGATAGTGAAATGGGATTTGCCTCAGCTGAAGGGGGAGAAAGAACGAACCTACAATCCTGGTGTTATTTGTAAGCCTAGGAAACCTAACACATTCTACGTGTTGAAAACAGCCCAGCGAGGTAGTTTTTCCTCATTTCTTCTGAGTGCTTAATGTGCGTGGCCCCATAGCTGCCTGGAAAGTCTGAGTGAAGTAAGTAGGGATTTATTTCTGCAAATCCCTAGTTTGCAGGGGCTGTAGATCACCTTCTCACATCACTTTGGAGAAATCTTGGTGAGAAGAATTTGCTACGAAATTGAAATTGAGTGAACTTATTAAATATTTGAATGCCCATTCACCTTCTACATTTCTGTACAAACACTGTCTTTACCTCCTCTCCCAGGAGGGAGAGGAATGATGTGCCCGAATTTCCCAAATAAAATTCACTCTCCATAGCCCAGGGGCCTTTTTGCTGGGTTCAGATAATTTTAAAAGATGAGCCACTTTCATGACTATGGAAATGTATGTGTCCAGAATGTAAAGATATTTCTCTAGTGAACATATCTGAAAAGTTGAGTCTGAAGAAGAAATACATATGACCAATAAACATTTTTTAAATGTTTAACTCCATTTGCCATTGAAGTAATACAAATGTTATCTTACCACAAGTTATCATTTTCACCTACCAAAGATTTATAATGATACTCTCCTGTGTTGGTGAGGTTGCAAAGAAATGGGCCCCTTCAAACACAGTAAATGGTATGACCTCTGTGGAGGGTAAGTGGGCAATTTAGACGTGAACTTCCTAGATGGTCACAAATTTAGTCCTGGAAATTCATTCTGAGGAGATAGAGGTGAACACAAAGATGAGAAAGTAGAGCAGTATTTCTCAGAGTCAGAAAAATGGTCCTATAAGGTGCCCTGGGGCAAAGCCCCATCAGTCTGGGCAAGGCTTCATCCTATAGCCCCTTCTTGAAGATTCCCAAGGCCTATTGGCATATCAAAGACTCTAAAAAAGAAATTCCTTAATTTTGTTCAGCGCACTGCTTCATAAACTTAAGTGCCAATAAGAACCTTATTTTTAGTAATACTTATATTTTTCCAACATTTTATTATGAATATTTTTAAACTCACACAAAAATGAAAAAATTGTATACTGAACACTAATAAACTTACCATCTAGGTTCTACAATTAACAGTGTACTATGTTACCTTTTCATATTCGGTAACATATTCATTTCCATACCATGGATCAGTTTGGACTGATCTAGAACTTCATATACATAAATAAATTCTCTTTGATGAACCATGAGAGACTGTGGACTCTGAGCAACAAACTGAGGGTTTTGGAGGGGAAGAGGGTGAGGGTTGGGCGAGGCTGGTGGTGGGTATTGAGGAGGGCACGTATTGCATGGAGCACTGGGTGTGGTGCATGAACAATAAATCTTGTAACACTGAAAAAATAAACATAAAAATAAGTAAGTAAGTAAATGAATAAATAAAAATAAATTCTCTTTCGTATGAAGCTTTTTTGACTCAATGTAGTCTTTTTTAGGTTCATGATGTTATGTTATTCAAGAGTTTATTCCTTTTTATCACTGAGTAATCCCCCCTTATATGCATATACTACAGTTTGCTTACCCATTTTTCTGTTGAGAGACCCCTAGACCTCTTCTATTTTCAGCTATTATAAACAAAGCTGCTATGCACATTCTTCTACAAATCTTTCTATGGCCATATATTTTCATTTCTCTTGCATGTGTAGGAGTAGAATGGCTGGTTGCCAGGATTGCTGAATGTTACCTCAGTGACAGACTGTTAGACCTTTTCCCGAAGTTTACCATTTTCACTCCCACCCACCAGACATAGAGTTCCAGTTACTCCTCACACTCATCAGCACTTGGTGTTGTTGGCCATTATTTCAGTCATTCTGCTGGGTGATAGTGGTGTCTGTGGTTTTACTTTTAATTTCCCCATTGAGCACTTTGTATATGCTTCTTGACTATTCAGATACCTTCCTTTGTGAAGCGTCTGGTCATATTTTTTTTAAACCCATTTTTTATTGGGTTGTAGTAGTATCTTTTTTTGGTTATGTATAGCAGACACACACAGGAGTATAAAGTCATGTAGACTTCAAAAAACACTAATAAAAGGAAGCCACAACCCAAAGCATAAAAACATTTCCCTTACCTTACCCCAGAAGACTTTTATGTGTCTTCTCTGATTATACATACTCTCTTCCTTTCTATCAGAGTTGAGTGTGCTTCTGAATTTTAAGTCATGCCTATATTTTCTGCATAGATTTTACCATCCACATGTGTATCCCTAAATTCCCTAAATGATGTATCCCTAAATACATCATTTGGTTTTGCCTTTGTTTGAATTTTATATTCTGTGATTTGTTCCTTTTGCTCATTATCAGACTTTTATATTCACCCATATTGATACAAGTAGCCATAGTATTTATATTTATATTTATATAATAGTAATATTTATATTACTCTATAATATTTCATTGTGTGACTGTACCATAGCTTATTAATCCTTTCTACTGTTAGTGACTTTTGAATTTTCAGGTTTTGTTTTTTTTTTGCTGTTGTGACCAATATTGCTATAAACATTTCCGTGATATCTTTTTAATATCCTTTGAAGCTCACAATCTGTAATCTGTAATATACACTTTGGAAAATGCTATACTATAATGTTTATCAGTTGTTAATTATAGTAGTGAAAACTTGATAACAAACCATTCAAAAATGAAGTGTTAGTTGAGTTTATGAGGCATGCATATAGTAGAACATTATGTAGATATAAAAATTTATGTTTTATGTATTTATAATGATCAATTAACTACAATACTAAAGAAATGAGTAATAATTCAAGTGTTTTACAAAAAGTGATTTGTTAAATAAGTTTATGAGGTGTGCATTGGAAAGCTATATAGAAGTAACCACTTATGCTTTTGTTGCATTTAAGGTCGCATAAGGATGCAAGTAAAAATATAGCAATGTGTGATTCTATATAGAGAATACGATAAATAATTTTGTAAAATAATAGATAAAAGGTTTGTGTGGAAAAAACAAAGAATAGAGGCAAATGCTCCAAAATAATATAATTAGCTTGAGGTGGAGGGATTACAAATGGTTCTTATTTTGTTTCATTTTTTGATACTTTTCTGTGTTTTCAAATTTTCTGTAGTGAATATGTATCACTTGTACAGGGAGAAAAGGCAACAAAGGTTATTTTAGAAAAGGAACTTTGAGTCTTCGAGTCTTGCTTTTATCTGAGATCTTTTGAATTACAGACATATAAGTTCTTTTTTTTTTCTTTCTGGCAATTGCAGGAGTTTGAAATTAGAAATCTTGTTTGAGAATAACCTAACATGGCCTGAATTAATGTGCAGGCCTATTTCCAAATGAGGCCAGAGTTCTCTGGAGGCTGGAAGACATCACCATTTCAGCATTTTCTTCTCCAGTCTCAAGCTGTTCTTTCCAGATGTTCATATTTTCAAACCCTTTTTCTCCTCCCTGTCTCCCCCCTCCAGCCACAGTCGGGCTTCTTGAGAGGCTGGTGATAGGGAGGTTCGCAAAGTTTGATGTCTAAAATATACATCGTGGGTCCTGGTAACCATGGAAGGCTTCGGCAATCAGGAGAGTGCCCGCAGATTGCCCAGGTGATTGCAGGTTGGTTCAGGATGCCCTGTAAACATGGCCTTTCTTTTTCCGAAAGATGGTAAAGATGCAGCGGGTGCCGGGACCCAAGGACCCAGCGGAGCTGACTTACTACACCCTGTACAACGGGAAGCCTTTGCTGGGGACTGCAGCTGCCAAGATCCTGAGCACCATTGACTCCCAAAGGATGGCCTTGACCCTGCATCATGTTGTCCTCCTGCAAGCTGACCGTAAGGGAATAGTCTTTCCATTCATTATTTTTAATGCCATTATTTTTAATGCCATTAATGCCATCACAGTGTTTCTTAAAAATTGAAGTGATGCCCCAAACTGATGTTAATGGACTTGGACCTAAACATAGAACATGTGTTCTAGAAGGTTCTTAAATCAGTCAGCTATTTCCTGTGTTGTTTGAACCTATATGTTTTGGGTAAGGGATATGTTTTGGATGATGATGATGATGATACTGCTTTGCCCCACGTCCTACCCATTCTTTCTTCTAGAAAAATCACCATGGCTGAAATTGTATTGTCTGCTGGGGAGTTAAAGATAATTTGGTTCAATAAGCATTTACGGAGTCCTGTATGAACTGTGCTTGGTGCTGGCGGACATACAGAAGTGGGCAAGATTTGGTCACTGTCTTTAAGGAGCGGAGAAGGTGTTAATACAGATACAAAGGAGCAGAGTGTGGGAAAGTGCAGGGAGGAGGCAGGGCGATCCAGGGCTCAGGGGAGGGACGGTTTGCTCTAAAGGGCCACACAGAAAGAATGAACAGAGAAAGGGTATGAAAAACAATAGTTGCCTCCTCTGTGGCAGGTACTACGCTTGCTGCCTTACATAGCTTTCCTCACTTTCTTCTCTCACTGGGGCAACTTTCTTCAGCTCCAAATTCCAGATGTGGAAACGCAGGCTCAGAAAAGTTAGCTAACTGGCTCAATACCAAGAGAACTCGTACTCAGGTCGCTGGGATATGAAACCGGATCTATCTGCCCTCAAATGTGTGTTTTCAACTGTGTTACATGCTAAGATTTCAGCAGCAGGAGAGGAAGGGTGTGTATTCCAGAAAGAGGGAGCAACAGGAGCAAAGGAAGGGAAGTGAGATGTGAGACGTGCCGGGCGTGCTTGGAAAACAAGGAGAGCACAGATGCGAGGAAGAGCTGCTGAGCTCAGAAAAGGGTATTTCTTGGGAGACCGGGGCTTTGGATGGTGGGAGAAGGAGATCAAGCATCATACAATGGGCTGTGAGGAGCTATTGAGGACGTCTGGGCAGAGGAGTAGTGTCATTAGAACCACCCAGTATTTGGAGAGGTTAACCAGTCAGCAGTGTCCAGGATGAGAGGAGTAGGACTAGTGAGGAGGCTCTATGGTGACCCAGGTGTTGGGGACCCAAACAAGGTCCATAAAGAAAGTGAGGTGGATGGCGGTGACAGGGGTGAGAGAGCCCCGTGGTAGACATTTCAGATTTGGCAGCCTGCTGAGCATCGGGCATGGAAGGTTGTCATCTCCCATTGGTTTCCCAGCTGGTGTCCACACTCCTCGAGAACCTGATTCTTGGCTCATGGTTTGCCTCTCGTGCTCATCTCTTGCCTTCATCTGGGGTGAGTCTGGCTTCCCTGTTGATGCAGAGTCACTTGTTGGCCTGCACATCCTCACAGACACACCTTTGCCTAGAATCGATGGCCACCATATGCAATCTGGCTTCGAAATGACGTTTTTTAACCCAGAGTCTCTTCTTCTGTGCCTCTCTCCTTCCCTCCCTGTGGGCTCCGTCCCAACGCCTGGTCAGGTCAATGACTTGCTTCTTTAGTTTTGCTGCATCCCCAGGGTTCCATCCTCAGCGCTTTCTCCCTCTCCAGCCAGAGAATGAATGGTAGAGGACAGGAGTGAAAACCGTGGCAGGTGCCCAGGAGAGAGGTAAAGATATTAGAAGTAGAGATCAGAGAAGTGGATGGATTTGGGATCTTTTGTGGGGACAGAGCTGATGGGGGCAAGACAATGGATTCTGTGTGTGGCGGGAGGAGGTCAGGGTCAGAGGAATCAAGCAGGACTGCCAGGTGTTTGCTTGAGTGCTGTTGTGGTGTCATTTGCTGAGAAGCAGGAGAGAAAGAGTCTTATTGGAGTTGGAGCAAGAGTGGGGAAATGGAATTGAGAGTTTGATTTGGACATGTTAAGGTTGAGATGTCTATCATGCATTCACACAGAGCTCAGGAGCTAGAACCCTGGAGTCATCAACACAGGTGACAGATAGAGCTAAGGGAACAGGTGAGATTAGCCAGAGTAGCCATGAGTAGCTGAGGAAACCACAAGAGGGAAGAGCTAGAGCCTGCAGAGGACACTGAGAAGTAGGAGCCAGGGAGATGGGAAGAAGCCCAGGAGAGCATAGGGTCCAGAAACAAGCAAGGAAAGGAATGTCCTGGAAGGAAGTGAGCTATGGTGTCAGCTTCTATTCTTGAGAGGCAACGTACTATAAGGACAGACAAATACTATAAGGATTTGGTAAAACTGGCAATCATTGGAACCACCTTGGCAGGAGTGGCTTCCTGGCAGAGGTGGTGGAGATGCTTGGCTAGAGTGGATCAAGGAAAGAATGGGGGTGAGGACTGAGTGACAGCAAAGGAGAGAAGATTGGGTGCACTTGCTGGAGAGGAACATGGGAGATAATGGGGTATGGTTGAGTATTGAAGTATTACTGTAATGGAGAGGGAGAACTAGACAGTGAAGAAGAGAGACAAGAACTATCATGGAGTGAAGTCCTTAAGGGGACAAGATGGCCCAAGGGAAAGTGGTCAGACTCCATGAGGAGCAGCGACAGCCCATCCTGTGCGCTGGGAGGGGAAGCAAAGTCCGGGGCTGTGGGTGCCGGTCATGTGGTTCCTTTGGTCATGGACAATGCCTGAGGACATTTTATGTGATTGTTTCAGCTCTCTTGGGACAGAATGAGATGAGGTTGGGAGCTGAGGCTGAGGTTATGTATGGGGAGTTTGAGCAGGGGTGGGACACACCGAGACTGCAAACTGATGAGAGCATTACAGCAAGATTGGCAGGGCTCTGTCCCCATCAGGCCTCACTGCTCTGTCCAAGCTGTATCTTCTACTCTCAAAATCCCAGAGCCTCTGAAGCTGTCTCCCCCTCACTGCAGTCACCTCTAGACCCCCAGATATATCCCCCTACAATTCAGTGGAGATTTAAACTCAGTTCATTGTCTCTTCCCCTCCATCATCTCTCCTGTCCCCAGTCCAGCCTCGATGCCGACCAATCAATCAGTCCCAGGACCTCCTCACTTCGAGGCCTTGTGGTACTTTGGGAAGGGACAGGAAAGGGGAGCTGGCTTTATTTAGAGCAAGAAGTGAATGCACCGTCAGGAGGAGAGATTGAGACTGTGAGGACTTTACCGATGGTGGTTGATGGGGAATAGTGGTTAGGACATGCCAGAGCATTTTGGAAATGAGTCTGGGTATCGTCTAGGGATGATGCAGAGGCTTGACCATACCTGCCTGCAAAGCTGCTGTCCCTCTGTGGCTCCTCTTTGTTGCCTTCATGGTCCCTTTGCCCTCCCCATTCCCTTCTGTACTAACTCACTAACTTCCTTCTCTCCACTTCATCGTTGTCTCTTCTTGGACTTCACAGGTCTTTCCCAAATGGCTCAACCTCAGTCACTCTGAAATTCGTGTTCTGTCCATACTGTGCCTAAAGTCATCATAATACACAATTCAGATCTCACCTCTACTCCGTTTAAAAAATATTTGGTGGCTCTCCATGGTCCATAGAATAAAACTTCTTAACATAGAATGAACTTCTTAAGTGGGTCTTCCAAGCCCTTCACCACAAATATTTAACAAAAGTTCAGGTCCTTTCACGCCCTGGCCCCATACCGCCTGTTCCAGCCATCTGGCCTCTTTTTCTCTCCTTCCTACCTTGTGCTTCAGCCACACTGGAGGATCCATGCTTCATGTCCCCTGGTCCTCTGGAGCCATCCCTGACCCTGTCTCCCTTAGTTCCAGACTCTCACTGCCCTTATCACATGTGGCAGATGGATTGTGAGCTCTCTGAAAGCACGTACCACAGCTCATTCATCTTTGACTATCGAGGGAATGCTGTTGGGACATCAAGGGTTTGATGTTGACATCAAACCATCAAACATGACCTTGTTGTCAACAAGGCTGCTGATATATCAAGGATATGTTATGGAATATTGAGTGGGTGCTATTGGGATATCAAAGGGGGTGTTGTTGGAATATGGGGGGGGTGCTATTGGGATATTGAGGTCTGAGTTTAGGAAAGTTGTGGGAATTCCAGCCTAAATCTCAGGAGAGAGGTTAAAGTTAACACTATATGTTTTGAGAATGTTGTAGATAATGGGTTAGAAATAAATTCCCAGAGAAAATTTGAGGGTCTGGGGTGGTGTAGAGCTGGAGGACAGACCCTGGGAAATGCCTCCATACTCAGGATCAGATGAGGAGGAAGCTATGGCCAATGAAGAAGAAGAGGAGTGGAGATGTTTTAAATCTCATTTTGTCTTAATAGTTTTGAAATCAGCCTACAGTGTGAACCTGAGATCAACACCTTAAATGGAGAATCATGGTGTTGAATGAACACCTTGTCGCTCTGAAGGGAGAGTGTTAATGTTCTGTACGTTCTAGTGTCTTCTAAATCACTAGGGCCAGGATGCAGCACCCTGAATGCAGTGCCCTGTGATGGAGCATGTGATGCCCCCTCAACCCCCATCACCTCTGAGTAATGGGCAGCAGTGGACATGACTGAATCAGCTATATTTCCGATGGAGGTTTTCACCTGATCCATTTGTGGGATCTGGAGTGAGGCGCCCTTCACAGCAGTGACCCAGCTGCTGGAGAAGGGAAGATTCTCCACACAATGAGGCTGACCAGAGCAGGGACTGGTTTCCCTTACCTGGCCATCGGACATTGCTGCAAAAATGTCATTTTAAGAAAAGGATAGAATGATTCTTTTGTGAAGGGGATTTGTGTTCATTCGACAAATATTTTTGAGAACCTGTTTTGTGCCTGGCACGCTCCTGGCACTGGAGAGGTAGCAGTGAATGAAGAAGACAAAACCCCTGCCCTCGAGAGCTTCCATTTCTGAGTGGGCAGATCAAACAAGCAAAATGAGTAAGAAAAATGTTAGATGCTCATAAGTGCATTGGAGAAAAATGAAGGAGGGGAGGCCAGGGGGTGTCAAGGAGATAAAGGTCATGATTTTAAATGGTTGGAGGATTAAGAAGATCCATGAGCAACCACCTGGGGTTACCAAGGGACAAGGCAGAGGGAGAGGGTTTGAGACCCAGCAAAGATGTTGCTGATGGAGGAGAGTAGCTGTGAGGTCAGGGTGCAGGTAAGGGACCCAATTACTAGAGCCCCAAGGGCCACATCCCAAGTGAAATGAGAGCCATGGGAGTGTTTGGACAGGAGAATAACATGGATTGAGTGCTCACCAGTGATTGGGCCCTGGGCCAGACCCTCCCCTGCATGTGCGCGTGTACACACACACACACACACACACCCTCCATTCCAACTTAGAACTGGCAAACTGTGTATTTCAGAGAGATGACTTTTCATAAAACCATCCAACCTCCCTGGGGCTCAGTTTCCTCATCTGCCAAATGAGGGTAAGAATAGCGCCTGAGCAAAGAGCCTATCACATAGCCTCACGCACAGCAGAGGCTCACGAACGGGTTGTTGCCCTTTATTATCCTTTATCTACCCAAGTTCTTGCAAATTATATAGCTGTTCTTGCTTCTTCACTTCTGTACGTGACTTTGCAGTTTTAGATCACTGTGCCAATGAATGCACTGGTTTGAACAATTTCAGTTGACCTAACTTTACTATCTCTTTGACCGTTAAATAAATTTACTAATGTACATAAGATAAATGTAGTCTCTTTCCATTTAAATAGAGGTGAAAGGATTTTACATACTGCGTCAAGAAGGAACATGACACCAAAATGATAAAGCCAAATAAAAGCAGGACACATGTAAATATTAACTCTTGCTAATGAAATAAACATTTACGGTATCATGTTCTGATACACTATACACTATACATTTTTCTTCTTCAGGATAGAATAGCATAGCCAAAAGAGATATGTGGTTATTTTTCATGGAAACCCTAAGATTTAAAAAATGTTAACAGCATCAAACTCACTTGTAAATACCAAATTACTAAAAGCAGTAGCAATTAAATGTTTGATGTCAACAGAAGCATATCATCTAATGAGCTGTTTTCAGAAGTTAATAATGTCATTAATCACTGATTGATAAAAACTATGGAAAAGAAGTTTTTTTATACTAAAGAACTCCAGATCCAAGTGCTGCTGGATGAGAGGCAGATCTTAGCTAAGGAGGTGCCAGTTGAAGTCGGAGAGGGTGGTTGAAGTCAGAGAGAAAGACCAGCTGACTCATCATGTGTCACTTACCAGTGAGGTCTCTAAAGTATTGCAGAGTCTTGTCCTCAGCTTTGTGGGTCCAGTAGCCCTCAGAGTTCAGCAGGATTGTGAGGACCAACTTATGCTAAGCAGACTTATAAAAGACTGGTATATAAACCAGATTGGTAGTATATTAATTTAAAATATAGACTAGAACTACCAAAGAGATGGGACTTCTTTAACTTTAACCTTAGTCTTTGCCATATGAAAACCTATATGGGGAGCCAAATTGCAACAGGAATAATGGTAGTTCATTTATACATTCGTTCAATTTTTAATTGAGTACCTACTGTGTGCAAGTTCTAGGCCCTAGGAGTGTAGCAGTGAACAAGAGAAAGAAAAACTCCCTGCTCTCTTGGAGTGTACATTTTAATGGAGAGGCAGAGACAGAGGATGAGCAAATACATATGTATCATGTCAGACAGTAATGCATGTTTTAAAGCCTTACCATTCCATGTGTGGCCTAGGGCCTGTTGCATGGACACCACCTGGGACCTTGTTAGAAAGGCAGAATCTCAAGCCTCGCTCCAATTCGCAGAATCAGAATTATACATTTGAACAAGATTCCTAGGTGATTGTCATGCACATGTTTGAGAGGCACTGCTTAAGAGAAAAATTAAGTAGAATGAGAGGGACAGAGAATGCTGGGGGCAGGGATTGCTATCTGATAGAGAGTAGATGTAGTGACACTTGTTTAGAGCCCTGAAAGAAGTGAGGGAGGGAGCCATGGATGTCTAGGTGAAGAGCCACTCTAGGTGGAAGAATAAGTTGGTGCAAAGGTCCTGAGACAGGAGCATGTCCAGCACATTTGAGGAACACTCGGAGGCTGGTAGGCTGGAGCAAAGTGAGTTAAGGGAAGAGCAGTGGGATGTAAGGCCAGAGAAGTAACCAAGGCAGTTAGAAAAGCAGATCACTTAGGGTCTTCTAGAAATTATAAGGATTCTGGCCCTTACTCTGAGAGGAATGGTAGCCTCTGGAAGGTTTTGAGCAGAGGAGTGTTGTGATCTGAGTTTCTAAAGGATTCCTCTACTGCTGCGTTGCAAATAGATTATAGAGGACAGGGGACAAGGTAGGAGGCCATTGCAATAATTCAATGAAAGCTTGTTGGTAGCTTAGACCACAGTGGGAGCAGCAATAGAAAGAAGTGAATGGATTGTGGATTGTTTTAGAAGGTGGAGATGACAAAGTTTGTCAAAGAATAGGATGTTGGGTGAGAATAAAAGGGAATGCTCAAAATTGATGGCAAAGGTATTGGCCAGAGCAAGTGGGAGGAAGGCATTGCAATTTATTGGGTTGGAGATGATCATAAGAAGAATGGGTTTGGAGGAGAAATTGAGAGTTGGGTTCTAGACATAATAAATTTGAGATATCTCTTAAGTATCCAATTGGAGATTGATTTAGCAGCTGGATGTAGGAATCTAGAGTTCAGGGTGGTGGTCGTGGTTGGAGATCTATCCCTGAACATCATCAGCATACATGGTATTTAAAGCCATGAGTCTCTGAGATCATCTAGGGTACAGGAGAGCAGAGAACTTGGGTGGGATTAGGGGACAGTATCACCAAGCTGAAATAGTTGCAGCCATCTTGTCCACCAGGATAGACCTACCCCAGCTGGATTCCCCACATCTGCCAGTCAGGGCACATTCCTATGATATGGACAAGTTCTTGCTTGCCCTTTCACTCTCTTTTCTAGATTTCCTGTAGACCCACACCATACCAATAATTCTTTCTTTTTCTAGACAATTGTTTGGTTACTGTTTTCTTTACTCCAGTTCTAAGAACATATTGGTTTTTTTGATTGGACAAAAGTATCTTCCAAGCTTCCCCACCAGTGATCATGAGGGAGACTCATCCACCATCTTATGTCAAGGACTTTTTCTTTTTTATATTTTCCTAACCCGACTTATAAAAAAGTTGAAAGAACCGTACAGTGAACACCCATGTTCCCACCACCTAGATTCACAATTAGCATTTTACTGTTCTCTCATTATCACATATTTATCTGTCCTTCCATCTAGTCATTAATCCATCTTATTTTTTTTGATGCATTTCAGAGTAAGTTACAAACATTAGCAGACTTCAACCCTAACCACTTGAGCATGCATATCGTTGCCTAGAATTCAATACTTGTTTATGATGTTTAGGTAAAATTTACATAGAGTAAAATGTATACCATTTACCATTTGATGAGTTTCGACAGGTGTATACATCTATATACACCTAACGCCTATCCTGATATAGAGCATGACCAGTATCCCTGTTGCCCTTTGCAGATTAATTAATTCCAATCCCACCTCCAAAGGAGCACCTCCTGTTCTAATAACACATTCTTCCTACTACAACATCTTTGGTTACTCTTTACTCTGCTTTGAGAGCAACCTGACCTTTATGGTTAGACTAAGGCATTTCCAAGCTTCCCCAACCAATGCTCAGTGGGGGTAGATCCATCTACTCAGCTGTGTTTTTAAATCATTCGCTCAGAGGTAACTTCACTACAGTACTTAGAGACATCTCTCTGTGGCCTTTGCTTCCTGCCTCCAGTGCAACTCTGACCCTCTGATGTCTTCTCTCTTCTCTTTGGATTCATGGACATCACCTGTAGGGTAAATTGATACAATCCATCTTCCTCTTTCTCTTAATAATAGTGAAGGCTAGGGTGCCTGCGTGGCTCAGTCTGTTAAGCGTCTGCCTTCGGCTCAGATTGAGTCCTGCATAGGGCAAGCCTGCTTTTCCCTCCCCTACTACCCCTATTTGTGTTCTCTCTCTCTCTCTCAAATAAATAAATAAAATCTTTTTTAAAAATAGTGAAGGCTAGTATTTATTGAGCACTTACTAGGGAACACACTGAAGCTCCACATATACCTTGTCTCTCAGATGCCTAACAAAGTGATAGCCCCATTTTACAGATGAGAAAACAGTGACTCAGAGATCTTGAGTAACTTGCCCAAGACAAGAGCCTTTCTGATCCCAGACCCTCATGTCACCATCTCATGACTTGGGACCAGAGGTGTGGGGGCTACTTTCCTTCTCCCAGAGCCCCTTGTCACGTGCTTCCCTCTGCTTTCCCCACAGCCGTGGTGAAGAACCCACCCAACAACCTGTGGATCATCGCCGCGGTGCTGGCGCCCATCGCCGTGGTTACGGTCATCATCATCATCATCACTGCTGTGCTCTGCCGGAAGAACAAGAACGACTTCAAGCCAGACACCATGATGAACCTGCCTCAAAGAGCAAAGGTACGTGAGGTGGTGAGGAGGGACTCTGTCTGCCCTTTCTCTCTTGGCTTTTGAGGCCATTGCGAATACCTTCAGAAACATTCTAGTAAGCCCTCATTTTGAAGGAGACCTTTTATTTCTTTGGCTCTTTAAAAAATTATAGTAAGTTATACATAATATAAAATTTACCATCTTAAACCTTTTCAAGTATATAATTTAGTGTTTGGTATATTCACATCATTGTACACTCTTTATGTTTATAATCAGGACATGATAGCGAATGCTTGTCTGCTTGTCTAATGCTCTCTCTTCGCCATAAGTGCTTCCAATGGATTTACATGCAGCAACTCAATCCTCCCAGCCATGCTTCAAGGAAGGACCATTATTTTGCAGTTGAGGAAACTGAGGCACAGAAAATTAGGAGCTAGATAGACCTGAAAGATCGTCTAATCTGACAGCCTCCTTTTAATGGAGAGGTAACCTGAGATCACACAGTTAGTAAGTAGCAGAACTGATGGTAGGACCAGGTCTTTTAGCTCCTAATGCAGGGCTCTTTGGGGCACATTCTATCAAAATGGTCCTTCTTCCATTGGCTGGAGTGGCTTATTGCCAAAGGCTGCCATGACGGGCAAGCTGCGGAGCCTTGGCCCAGCAGCCATCAAACACCGGTTCAGCGGCTCCACTGAAGCCCAGTGGGGAGCCCATCTGCCTCGCACAGCTGCCACACTTCTGGTGACCGGGAGCGGAGTGGACTCTGGACATTCTGAAGGCTACTGTTCCTGTTGCGTAGCTCCCTTCATGATACTCCCCAAGGGAAATATGATAACCTCTAATACCTGATGTTTCAATAATGCCTCACCATTCACCGGCTTCTTCTGGGTCTGTTACCTCGTTGGCTCATCACGGCAGCCCCATGAGGTAGGTCATGGTCAGGTCAGGTTTTAGAATATTCACATCGCTTTTGAGAAACTCAAAGGAAAGAGACCGACTGTGGGAACTTGTCCAAAGTCACCTAACTAGAGGCAGAGGAGGGACTCTGGCCCAGACCAGAAGTGTTTGGTCTCTCTTCCTGATATATACCTTCCTGAACCCTGAGATTTGGCGGGTAGACTCCTCTTCCAGCACGGAACCTCTGAGCTCTTTCCACCTGTGCAGGAACGAAATGGCAAAAGGAATTCCATTCCGTTGGAATGAAAGTCACGGAGATGGTCCTTGCCAGGAGTCATGCCTGCCTAGTCCTTTCTGGATGGTCGCATCTCGCTTCGGCAAAGGAAGTCAAATGGATTTTATCATTTATTAAACTAATTCACCTGTTGCAAAGCTGCAGTTGGATCAGACGTTCTGTCCATGAAAGAGCCAAACTCCAAAGAATGCTGTTCTGTTTCCATCGACCCAAAGGCACCCGCTTTCCAGAAGCAGCGCCGTGTTGGCAACGGTCCGAGCAGTGAGACGTGAAACTGTTCCAAAAAGGGGTATTTCATTCCCATCTTAGCTTAGTTACAAACTGAGCCTTTCAGACATAACAGTAATTACCAGAATCTAATTGCAGCCGAGTCCGGGAATGCAAAACCTGCCACACGGAGGTTGTAAATGCCAACTTTGTGTTACAGATTAAGCCAGAATTTTATTAATCTGCCAAGGTGAGGTGGGCAGCCCACGATTTCAGCATACCTTCTGGCTGGAAAGCTGTTTGAAGCTGGAAGAGATCCATGTTTGTGGGTTTTCATCGCCCCTTTTATGTTCCTACCTGGGGCATCGTGCTTGCAGATACACCTGGCCGAGGTTGACAATCAAGCCACTTTACTTTCCAAGAGAAGACTGGCTTCACTTGCATGTGGCTGTGCTGGTTGTTTTCTCCCTCAATGAGGCTGGGCTGCACACTCTGATTTGCAAAGCCCTTTTATCACAGGAAGCCAGCGGGGTGGAACTGCCTCCTTGTTACTGCAGTCTTCTGCTCTTGCAACCCAGGGAGACTGCAGTGTTTGAGAGGACAGAGTCGCCTGCATCACTGCTCACCACCGGTGTGTGTGAGCAGAATTCATTTAATGCCAAGGGACGGGGCAGAATGAAAAAGTTAGCCTTCGTGACCAATCCAGAGAGTGGGAGGATGGGCTCCCAGTCTCCAGGGACATCCCTGCATCTTTAGAATGCAGGCTGCAGTGTCCGTCGACCTTCCCGGGGATCCCTGCTGAGACTCAGTAATAGACTTGACAGGCTAAGCGGAGGTGAGTGAGTGCGCATGCGCACCGGTCCTGGCAGCTGAGGCCAGGGCGTGCACGCCCCCGCCCTTCCCCAGAGACAAGGTACCATAGACGAAACCCCATTAACCGTGGTGGTCACCTGGGCTTCTGCAGGTAGAATGATGAGAAGGTGAAGTGATGATGAGAAGATGATGGTAGAATGATGAAAAGAAGATGAGAAGGGCCGGAGGGCCAGGCATCAGGGCTTTTGTGACCTCTCTTCCTGGTTCATTTCTCTTTGCTCTTTGTTCATTGGATTCACAGCTTTTGCCCAGTGGTTCCCTTCACATAACTGATGAGAACATGGCTCCCTGGAACAGGCAGCCTTACGGGAAAGTAGTTAGGGCCACACCCAGATGCAGGATGGAGCTCGGAGGGCCCGCAATGGTTGGCATGACTATCTGCTCAGGACAGGTCAGTCACCCCCTAAAGATGCCCGGCTGTTTCCTCTCTTTCACATACTATCTGTATGACCTGTCCTTAACCTCTTCGTGCCTCAGTTTTCCCATCTGTGAAATGGGGTTAACTATTTATTTAGAGGTTGTCGTGAGCTATGAAGTGATCTATGAAAGTTACTTTGAGCTGTGCCTGACACATAAATATTACCTACAAGTTGGCCTTTATTTTTTTTAATTTAAAATCAATTAATTAACATATAGTGTATTATCAGACTCAGAAGTAGAGTTCAGTGATTCATCAGTTGCATATAACACCCAGTGCTCCTTCCGTCAAGTGCCCTCCTTAATGCCCATCACCCAGGTACCCCATCCCCCCCACCTCCCCTCCAACAACCCTGTTTGTTTCCTATGATTAAGAGACTCTTATAATTTGTCTCTCTCTCTCTCTCTCTGGTTTCATCTTATTTTATTTTTCCTTTCCTTCCCTCTTGTTCATCTGTTTTGTTTCTTAAATTCCACCTATGAATGAAATCATATATT
>CM053613.1:20370241-20422765 GCA_028646535.1 Procyon lotor | reverse complement strand
GGCATTTCACTCAATGCCGAACGTGCATTTACTACTTAATCCATGCAGCGTGTCTTTGAGGGAGGTTAAATCATTTGACATACTTACACATTTGATCCTCTTACCCTACTATGATCTCCATTTTACAGGTGAGGAAACCAGTGTGCCGAGACTTTCCGTGTCTTATGCGAGGTCACCTAGCTAATGCGTGGTAGAGCTGGGAGCAGAAGCCCGGCAGTGTGTCTCAGAGCTGGTGCTCTCCACCACCCCACTGTCCTGCCTCGAACCGCGGTTGTGCTGCTCTGGGGTGGAGAGCAGAAGAGACACACTCCTAGGAATTGTTTAAACACGTCTCTCAGTTTTTTATTGCCCCACTAATAGGTGTCTGTTGGGCTTTGCTCACAGCTGCCCTATTCACTTGGGGTTTCAGACATTGTGCAATAAAAGCCTTGCTAATTACCCAGTAATGAATCATAGGAGAGCCATAGGTCTGGATTTGAGTGATTCCATAAATCCCATTTTATTACTAATGATGGCACTACCTCACGTGTGGAAGCACGTTTCTTTCTATTTTCAGGGCTGCTGCTCCCCTTTAATACTCAGGGGTGTGTAGGTAAAGAGAGCTGATTGTCTTCATTCCTCAGATGAGAACATTGAGGCTCAAAATTCAGGCGACCTGGCAAAGTCACACACCTCTTGCTATACATAAAGCCATGTGAAAGCGGGGTTCAGGAATGACAGGACATTCCAAGGCAGAAGATGATACAGAATCTATTTCACATATCAATTAAGAACCTCTCATTAGCAGTATCTAGTGACTTCAAGTTGGTGGTATAAAATTCTTGAGAGAAGTTTGTTCTCACACATATACTTGCATCTTGTTTATACTCTTCATTTTTCCAAGTAAGTCTTGTCCAGAGAGATTCTGAAGCAGGGTGGAATGAGCACGGATTCCGATTTTGCAGACAGGAATTACGGGGGAGCTTTGAGTTAAGGCTTGTTCATCAGAAAGCTATGTGTGGTCCTGTCTCATGCACTCTCCTGCCCATCTTCTCTTAAAGCCATCATTCGAATCACACTCAGTCAGAAATCTGACCACAGGGGCGCCTGGGTGGCTCAGTGGGTTAAAGCCTCTACCTTCAGCTCAGGTCATGGTCTCAGGGTCCTGGAATTGAGCCCCACATCGGGCTCTCTGCTCAGCAGGGAGCCTGCTTCCCCCTCTCTCTGCCTGCCTCTCTGCTTATTTGTGATCTCTCTCTGTCAAATAAATAAAGTCTTGAAAAAAGAAAAAAAAGAGAAAAAAAAAAGAAATCTGACCACAGATCCATTTCTTCTTTGCAGCCTGTGCAAGGTTTTGATTATGCCAAGCAGCACCTGGGCCAGCAAGGGGCAGATGAGGAGGTCGTCCCTGTGACTCAGGAAACGGTGGTTCTCCCACTCCCTGTTAGAGATGCTCCTGCCTCTCAGGAAAGAGACATTGCTCAGGACGGAAGCACCATCAAGACCGCCAAGTCCACTGAAACCAGAAAGAGGTAGGCACGGGGCCAACTTCTTCCTCTCTCCCTCAGCAAGGGGAGTAATTGATGGTGAGAGCAGCTGAAGCCCTCGAGTTCATACCACGTTTCTCTTCAAAAATTCCCCTTCATGCTCATTTTGAATGTTTGAGGAGACTAAGAGCGATGACGAGAATCCTAACATGGCTTCTCATGTGCCACACTTTGTGAGGTTTTATACCACTGACCAGCCACAACAGCAGAGCTGGAGCTTTCATAGGTATTACAATAAATTGTGCGCTGGTGTCACACTTGTATTTTTGAACTTATCTCAGAAACAGTGCCTTTGATTCAATAGAGTTGGATTTTTATCTGGCCGGTTTTCAAGAGTTCATCGTTTGAGTTCGAAACCATTTTGGGAGGGGGCACCTGGGTGGGTTAGTTGGTTAAGCATTTGACTCTTGGTTTCAGCTCAAGTCATGATTGTGGGGTCATGGGATTGAGGTCAGGGATTGGGCCCTGCATTGGGCTCCACACTCCATGGAGTCTGCTTGAGATTCTCTCTCTCTCCCTCTCCCTCTGCCCCTCCCCGCTAAAATAAACAAATAAATATTTTTAAAACATTTTTTAGGAGTTTTTACCATTAACAGAGCAATTTGATATGCATTGGAAAGGCTACAGAAAGGTTTGTAATTGAGTCCTGACCCCAAGGATCTCATGATGGAGAGAGAGAGAGAGAAATATCTGGAAAGCAAGCATGATGTGCAAGTGCTCATAGGGGAGTCTAAACGAAGTGCTGTGGAAAAGAGAGGAGAAAAAGTTTAATTCTGAAAAGGGAAAGGGTGGTGGAGGAGCTTATGTTTTAGCTGGGCCTCAAAGGGTGAGAGGAGTGTCAGTATTGGGGAGAGATGAAGGTGTCCAGTCTAAAGGAGCCGGGAGAAAAGAGGGACCAGCACGCGTTCACGCGCTGGAGAATGTCCCTCGGGTTTATAGTTCACAGTGGTTGGGGTGCAGTGAAGGATGAACCCGGATGGATGAAAATTGTGGAGGGGCTCAACTGCCAGGCTGGGGAGTCTGACCTTATTCTCTGGGCAGTGGGAAGCCACTGAAAGTTCTTCTTCAAGACCGTGACATCCAGCCTGTATTTTAGAAAGACTATTCCAGTGGCAGTGTGGACGATAGATGGGAGAGGTTAGGCTAGAGGCCAGGAGGCTTGTTGTAAGGACTTTACAATAGTCTTTTAAAGAGGTAATGAACTCTATGGCAAGCCCATAGAGTTGGTTGGCCAAACCAACTCCTGTTGCCAAGTCCCTTCTCTCCTTTGCCTGAGACCACAGTGGAGGCTGGAGAGCTGCATCACCCCTGCCTCCCTCCTACTCTCCCTCCCTTCATCTAACACATATTTGTTGAATGCTATTCACCAGGCACTGAGGATACTGCAGTGAACAGGACACAGTTCCTACTCTTGTGGTGCTTACAATCTGGTGGGCAGAGCTAGGCAATAAACAAATAGAGAAATAGATGCACAGTAAGTTGGGTGGTGATGGGTATGAAGAAGAAAACCAAAGCATGGTAAGAGGATAGAGCAATGGGACGGGGGGTGGGGGGAGGGGCATGATGCCATTTTAGCTAGGAAGTCAGGGAAAGCCTTTCTGAGAAAGTGACACTCGAGAAAGACCTGAATGAAATGATGTGTAAGCCTCAAGGCTGTCTTGGACAAAGACAAGCAGATGGAACAGTATGTGCAAAGGCCCAAACAGGAAATCTCTTCACCTACCTGAAGAAGAGCAAGAAGGCCAAGGGGGCCAACGTGAACTAGGGAGGAAGCCTTCAGTGGCAGATGGGTCAGAGAAGTTGCCTGAAGTTGAACATGTCGGGCTCTGTAGACCGAAGTCAGGACTTGGAACTTGATTGTGAGTAAAGACCAGAAGCCACTGGAGGGTTTCGAGAAGAACAGTGACATGCTGTGACTTGCAGTTGTAAAGGCTCACACTGGCTGCTGTGTGGAAAACAGATGGCAGAGAGATGGAGCAGAAGCAGAGAGACAGTCAGGAGGCTATTACGGTAGTCCAGGTGAGAGATGGCAGTGTGGGCCAAGGCCTGGTGCTGTGAGAAGTGATGGGATTCGAGACCCGTTTTGAAGGAAGAGCTCACAAGCCTTGCTTTGCTGATAGATTGTTGTGAGGAATGGAAGGAGAGAGGGACACGTTTGCCACTGGCTGTGTTGGAGAGGACCAGAGGAGAAGAAATCTGTAGGGGACAATCACGAGTTTGGATGTGGGCATGTTAAGTTTGAGATGCATCTGAGACGCCCAAATAGAAGTGTTCAGATCTCAACTAGCTGTTTGAGTGTGAGGTTCAGAGGAGGGGTCCTGAGTAGAAATATAAATGGTCAGCATGTAGTTATTTCAAGCTATGACACTGGACGAGGTCACCTAGGAGAGTACAGGTAGAGAAGAGATCCAAGACCTGAAACCCCTGGAACATTACACTGATTAGAGGTCTGGATGATGAAGGAGAATCAGCATAGGAGACCAAAAAGCATTGGGAAAAAAAGGCATGGGGAGGACAAAGCAAGAATAGAACCCTGGAAGCCAAGAGAAGGGAGTAATTCGAGTGGGAGGAGGAAGGGTTGCCTATGTCCAACACACAAGTTTTGCACTGGAGTCATGCAACAAGGCTCCATGTTTTCCCCCCAGGAGGTCTTGGTACCTCAGAAAGCGGTACAGAGAAACAGCGGGTTGGATTCCAGGTTGGGTAGAAAAGAAGGTTGAAGAGATAGGGATTAGTTCTCTGTTGCTCCGCCACAAACTCCTCCAAAGCTTAGCAGCTTAAAACAACCACCATTTCTTTGGCTCGTGATTTCTCATGGGTTGGTGGCTTGGGCTGAGCTCAGGTAGGTGGTGGTTCCGGGCTGAGCCAGGCTTGGCTGATCTCAGCTGGGCTCCCTCCTGCATCTGGAGCCAGACGGTAGGCTGGCCAGGTTGGCCCAGTAACTGGGGCCCCCTGCCACATGGTCTCCCATCCTCTAGCAGGCTAGCTCCGGCTTTCTCCCAGGCCGGTTATAGGGTGCCAAGGGCGGCAAGAAAACAAGCCCCCAAATGCAGGTACTTCTCGAATCTTTGGCCGTGTCATGTTTGCTACTGTCCCATTGGCCAAAGCAAGACACGTGGTCTAGTCCAGAGTCAGTATAGGCGGAGGCCACCAAAGCTTGGTTACGGGGAGGTGGGACTAAATCAGGATCACAGCTACAACAGTCTGCCCCAGCACGAAGAGTTGAGTCATACGACAAAGCAATAGACGAATTATCTGAATTGACTGGCAAATAGAATTGCCTACAGTAATTATTCTCATTATGATCTTTGCCAAATACAATAAAGGCGTGGTAACAACTTATTTATCACCTACTAGAGGACTCCCAAAAGAAATAAATAGAATTACTGAGATTATTATATTAACACAGCACTGCTGAGAAGAATAAAATTCCTTTCTACCCATTCTAGCTGAGTGATTTAAGTCGTATAAAGGTTTATTTTTTTAAAAAAATCTTTTTTAGAACCAGCATTTCTTCTTGAATTAGCAAGGAGTCTGCTTTTGGTAATCAAATTCAATTGCTTACCCTGAGAATTTTATTAAGAAATAATAGCTTATGAAAGAAATAGAGATAAAGAAAACAATGTCTACACAGCTGGATGATTTCTACATTTGCTTCATAATGTTACTGTAACAAGAGAATTTTACTAAGGGCTGGCTCTGTCATTGCCAAAGCTATGCAAGAAAGCTCACCTCTGTTCAAGTTCAGGTGACCATGGGAGTCACTGGGGAAGATACTAAGATGCCAAAACCAACAGCATACCCATCATACATTTATTTTTCCATCTCACCACATCCAGTTCCCTCGTTCCTGCTGGTTGGGGACCACATGACCTCTCAGAGTGGGTCCTTTAGGTGATCCAGAAAGTTTTGCAAGTGAAAAACAGGAGAAACCGGGGGTTTGATGGGTTGTGAAGATATCTCGATTTTTAAATCTATTTTTAAAACTTTTAAAACTGAAATCTGAGGATTCGGCCACTTGCAGACGACGGACAGGTGTTGCAGGCCCTGTTCCTCTAGCCAAGGCTCTTGGTGATGCTCTTTTGTTGGTCTGTGACTGGGATTAATGGGCGAGGATAGAGAATCAACCTCATAAGGGACAGCCATTCAATTTGGTGATTGGCCATAACTGTTCAGCAACTGATTAAGCCTCCCCCGCCTTCATCCAGACTCCACGTTACACCCATATCTCCAGAAGGGGGCCTACTGAGTTCAAGAGCCTAAAATGGTAGCCTCACAGGTGGCCCTTTCTTGCTTTCAGAAACGTCTTTGTTACTGTCATGTGAGTGGACACGCACACGTACAAATCTCACTTTCTGTTGTTGTTTTTTGAAAGATTTTATTTATTTATTTGACAGAGAGATCACAAGTAGACAGAGAGGCAGGCGGGGGTGGGGGGGAAGCAGGCCCCCTGCTGAGCAGAAAGCCCAATGCGATGCGGGGCTCCATCCCAGGACCCTGAGATCATGACCTGAGCCGAAGGCAGAGGCTTAACGCACTGAGACACCCAGGCGCCCCTCACTTTCCATTTTTGACCAGATATTGGGGTTGATGGCTCCGTGTAGACATAGGACTATAAGCTGATGAAAGAGTAAAGCAGAGGTGGAGTCCCTCTCCAGAAATTTGCTCATTCACGCGTTTCCCTGGAGTGAGAGGAACAGCCAGAAAATTGTTTCAGGATCAAATGAAGGAAAGAATATGCAAATGTTACAAATACTATTAAGTATTTTGTGAACGTAAAATAGGTTATAAGAAGCCTTTCCCCTCCCTTCCTCTCTGGACCTCAGTGAGAGTCTTGCTGTCCCAATAAAGCCAGTTGGAGGAGGAGGTGCCATTGACCGTGAGGTTTTGGAAACAATTCAAGGGCTTATGTGTTCTCTGTGGATGTGTCTGTGTTCAGCCAGGACTCAGTGATCAAGTAGCTGTTGGGTAAATAATATATACTTAATAAGTTAATACCTTATCCATATTTTCCCAAGCTGTATTCTTTGTATTACTGTCTTATGGTAAAAGAGATCTGAGGCCAAATAAACCCGGAAATGAATTAAACCAAAGGAGAGGAGTCTCTTTAAGACAGGACTGATCAGGGCCTTTGATATGTTAAAGTGCATCAGGATGATCCAAAGGAGGAAGATAATAAACAAGACTTCACGAACTTACACTGGTCTAGGCATGTTGGCTGGGAACATGTCTTTTGGCTCTGTTGGGCTGTGGGACCCTCTGGGCAGATGTGGCCTCATCCCGTGGATGGGAGCTGGTCCTTTCACTGGTGCTGGTTTTTGGGGTGCTGAAGTTCCCAGAGGGTGGGGAGAGAGGGAAGGGAGGGGAAGAAAGAGGAGCATCCACTTCAGAAGCTGCTCACTCACTGGTCAAGGGCTACATGTCATTCCAGTCAGTCTTCCATTGTAGGGGCAGGATGCCTTCAGGTTCTGAATTCGGACAATCAACAGTAGAAGAGCAAGAGGTTCCATGAGGCCTCTGGGTACCTGCCTCCTGACTGTCTCCACGGAAGGGAGGGCATTTGGTCTTTATGACGATCTGAGGCCTGAGGAAGCACGAACTGCAGCAGGGGCTCCAAGAGCCCATTTCCCAGAGGGTCCCAGAAGACCAGAATCAGCCCCAAGGGAAGGGGAGACGGCCCCTGTGGCTTGCCCCAGGGCTGCATTATCCAGGACAGTTCAGGAGACCCGGAAGGAGAGGTGCCTTGGCAGGTGGGGAGAGCCCCCACCTGCAGGGGGAGCCCTGGTTTAAGGACGGATCCACAGTTTCCTAACTCGGCCCTGGACAAAACCGTCCACCTCTGCGAGCATCATATCCTTCACTTACGAAAACAAAGGTGACAGTCACCAGACCAGGGGATTGTCCTGACGATTCACCTAGAGTTCTGAGAGCATTTGTGTCGTCCTTGGCACCTAGTTAGTGCTTCTGATGGGGAGCTCTTGGAGAACATGGGGGGTGCCTTCGTATGTCTGTATACCACTTGGTACAGTGACGGGACGCGTGTGTGCGCCCACATGCCCATGTGGGAGGCAGAGTGACGAACTCGGTGGTGGGGTGACTTCAACTTTGGTGGTCGAGGTCTATTCCGTAAAGAGAACCGTATGTCTTCTGCGTGTCCCTGCAGATGCCACGTGAATCCAACCCCCTTCAGAGCGCTGTGTTTTAAAAAGAGGGCACGCTTGCAAATGCCATCACCACCATTTCCATAGTCACTGGGGGTTAATGGAACAGAGATGGGACCTGGGGCCGCGCTCACGGAGCTTGTCTGCAGAGCTAAGCACTCCCCGTAAACAATAGACTTCACTATGGCCAGATGCTTAACCCATGCGGGGGTGCGGGGCTAGTTTTGTTTTGTTTTTTGGTGTGGTTTTTTTTTTTCCTGTATCATTTCTTCTCTGTGGATAAAACCAGAATGAAAGGCGACAGACATAAACTGCAAATAAAATAACCTTGAGAGGAGGCTGCTGGAGTCAGAACTTACCGTCTTCCTGTTGCTATGGTTACTTCCAGCAGGTCGCCCAGTGAGAATGGCTCTGTCATCAGCAACGAATCAGGGAAGCCCAGCTCAGGGAGGCGCTCGCCCCAGAATATCATGGCACAGCAGAAAGTGACAAAGGAGGAGGCACGGAAGAGAAATGGTGAGAAGCCTTCCTTGCCAACACCAGCCCTGAGCCCCTCCCACACACACGGGTGCCCACGCTCACACTCAGCCTAGGTTCTCCTCTCTGGTGTGCCCCAGGAAAGTCCAGGAGGCTGCTACCTGCCTCTTGGGATATTGCCTGTCCCCCTTATCTGAATTATCCTATGTCACGCCCTCCAGTCTCTGACCTTATGGAATTGCTTTAGAAAAGCCCTATGTGGAATGCACTGATGTTTGCTTTGAAAATTTTCTGATCCTTGGCTGAATCGACAGGATCCCTAGCACTGGGTCCACAAGGGGGGCCAATCTCTGACCGGCTGCTTGTCTTGGAGATTCCCCCCATTTCCTTGCCTTGAGTCCTTTGGTAAGTTTCAGGAGTTCAGTCTCTGCCGGGAAGTCCAGGTATTACCAAGCCACTTCTCCCAGGAAAGACAACACGGTGGGATCAATCTGTCATCACAAAAATCAGCCCATGCTTCTGCCTTTCTTCTCTAGGGAAACGTAACTGGCTGGATTCTCCCTCACACTGATCTCTCCTTCCCTCTAAGGGATGGAGATTAGGGTTTATCTATAAGTCGTTGGAGCTGCCTTATGTGTTGGGACATCTCTATGTGACATCTGTCAGACATGACTGTGTGTCCCCTCCTCCTTGTCCCACCTTTGTTCTGACCATCATTCCACGGGCTCCTTCCATGTGCGGTGCTGGCTGGCGGGAGCCCAGGTTCAAGTACCCTGGGCTGCCACTCAGATCCAAAGAAATTCCCTTCAGATTTCAGTGGGTTGTAAGGTGGGATCCTACAGAAATGCCAGGTGAAAAGCTGATAATCTGGTGCTCAGGTGGACAGGAATTTGATGGACTAGGGTTCAGGGACTCTCTCTTGGAGCTAGTGCCAGAATATTCCTTTGTTTCCAAATGTCACTGATTTCTTTCTTCTGACCCAAAAAGGAAAGAAAGAAAAGAGATAATGACACAACGGATGTGTCTTCTGTGGCCAAATGTGGTCCTTGTTCCCATTTCCAGCCATTATGTAAACCACTGGTTTAAATTGTCCTACCAATTTGATTCTTGAATTCCTTCTTCTCCTTCATGTCCTGTCACAGCGACTGTGCTTTCTACATCCAGATCAAGGCATGGTATGTGGGGTTTTCTTGGAATATCCTCCCTAGCCAGGACCACCAGAAATCCTACCTACCAGCTCCCTGCCAGGCCAGCTCACAGAAGGCGTCCCAGAGGTCTGTGAAGTCAGGTCCAAGTGTGCCCTCCTACACGTGCCCCATCACCCACCCCAGTCCTCAGATGACCTTGGATAATTTAGCCTGTGTCTTTCTCAGACCTTCTTACTATGCATATGACAACACAGACATATCTGTTTTGTTGTATTGCTTTGTTCTTTTATAAAATGAATCCATGTACCTACTGTTCTATGCCTTTTTCTTGCTTAGTAATGAACAATGCACTCACCCCTCTGTCAGTAAATCACATTTACGAGATGATGCCTTTCCCTCTCCCTTGCATTTAATCCATAGAAAAGGAGGGAGCAAGACCTGTTTCCAACCCCATCAGTCCCCACCCTGGCTGGTGAGACACTGACCTGCCCAAAATGTTCCCGCCGACCTTCTGTTCTTGTTTTTCCACAGCTCTGCTTGCCTCCTTGTTGTTTAGGTCACTTTGATTATTTAAATATCAGAAATAACAGAAGCCAGGTGCATGAATAAAACCCAATTACAGAACAAGGTTGAGGTTTTAATGTGTTTGTTCTATTAAAAAGCCGTGTTCTTTTCTCCAGGTTCATGGTGCTTTGTTGCATTTTCTTTCTGCCAGAGGTAAACCCAATGAGTTTCCACAGGTGGCGGCCTCTGTCTCACTGTAGGGTCCCATTCAGTGAGGTTCAGCTTGAAATTTTCAAACAGAAACGATGGGGCCAATCTGTCCACTATAAAATCCAGCCGACGCTGAAGCACATCAGAATTCTAGGCTAGACCTTCCGTGGAGCCTCCACTTGTCCTTTTTATCACTGGCTCCACTTTACCACATCCTATCCATGACATCAGAGCTCATCAAAATATCAATAGTGTATTTTATGGGATTGGAAGATGACCTGGAGGAAGGAAGGATGGAAGGCAGATTGCTGATTTATGCAAGTTAAAACCGAGAGTGCAACTAAGACACAACGAGGCCAGGGCCGGTGGCATTTATGATGATGCTGGTGATGGATGGTATATGGGACACTTGCACGGTTTACCTGTGGCCCTTTCCCTTAGCTTTCTCCCACGTCTTTCCCTTTAGGGACTCACTGCATCAAATATTCCCATGAACTTGCTGGACTCCCTCACTTTCATATATCAATATTTAATATAATGTCTTTTTACATAATCTTTTGGGGAGGAGGGCAGGATAGCTAATTATTTTTCTCTTAAACCTGGAGAGATTATTGTGCAAATCTGAATCTTTTTCAAGAATAAGGATGGAAAAGAACTATAGTTCATACAATTTCCAGGGTATCCTTTTTCCATCTCGTTACAATTACGCTCTCTCCTTACCCTGTCCTTGGGGTGGGAAGCGAAGGTGTCACAACCTAGAATCATTAAAAACACTTGAGTACCGTCTCTTCATCCTCCGAACGGTTTTGTGACAGCATAACTTTAACTTCTACATGTTCACCTATTTTGCAGGTACTAACAACTAACAACAATCTCCTCTTCTAAGTCAGGAAATTTTTGTCATTCCTTCCTTCCTTCCTTCCTTCATTCAACAAACCCCTTACTAAAAGCCAACTGTACATGAGACCTCATTAAAAGCAATAGGCATCAGCCTTTTAAAAGGTGGGCGAGAATCGAGTTTCTATTCCAGGGGCGGGGCAGGGGACAGGTTAAATCAATACACATCAGCAGTGATAAGTGCTATGAAGAAAATGTAACCGGGTGATGGGCAGGCTACTTTAGATTGGTGGATAAGAAAAGGCTTTTTTAAGCTGCGGTTGAAAAATAAGAAGGAACTAGGCATGCAAAGATCTAGGGAAAGAGCATTCTGAGCAGAGGAAACACCTAATGCAAAATTCCAGAGGTGAGAACAAGCCAGATGTCTTCAGGAAGGCTGTTGTAGCTAGAACAGAGTGGATAAGACAAGTGTGCTCAGCCAGGTGTTTGGGGCCAGGTAGGAAAGACTCTGGGCTTTATTCTAAGAGAGATGGAGGCTTCAGAGGGTTCTGATCAGAGGAGTACTGTGATCTATTTACTTTTAGAAGAGATAGCCATCCTGGCTGCTGTGAATATGTATCTTGAGTAGGAAGACAAGAGTGGAAGCTCCCAGGAGGGAAGTTGTTTAGGTACATTAGATACTTCTTGCTGTGTAACAAGTTGCCCCAACACCTGGCAACCAAAAATGACCATCTATCTGTGTTTATTCTCTCCTGTCCTATCTGTGGGTCAGGAATCCAGGAGTGGCTTAGTTGGGTGGTTCCGGCTCAGGAGGTCGCAGTCAGGATGTTGACCCGGGCTGTGGTCATCCACAGACTTGACTGGGCCTGCAGACTCCGCTTGTGAGATGGCTTGCTCACGTGCTTGTCAGCAGGAGGCTCAGTGCCTTGCCGTGCGGACCTCTCCATAGGACTGCTTGGTGTCCTCATAACATGACAGCTGACTTTCCCTGGAATAAGTGATCCAGGAAAGAGCAAGGTGGAAGCCACAGGGCTTTTTTTATGCCCTAGCTTTGTCATTTCTGCATTTCCCACTGGTTACACAGCGGAGTCCCATTCACTGTGGCTGTGTATGTCAGGAGGCGAGAATTACCGGGCGCCATCTTGGAAGCTGGCTGCTGTAGATGGTGTTCACAGCAGTTGTCCAGGTAGGAGATAGTGGCGGTCAGGCAAGAATTGCCCAGCAAAGCTCTACTCCAAAAAGACGTGTGATGGGGGTATATAGCTCAGTGGTAGAGCATTTGACTGCAAAAAGACGTGTGAGTAGAGCTTTTCTTCTGTCATTGGCTGTTTCAAGTCCTGCTACTCACAAGGAAATTCCCAGAACCAAAAAGATACTCCAGTTCTACCCCATTGTTAGACACCGAGGTGTCTGAGCCACATTGTACAGTAACGATTTACTCTGTTTACTTTGGCAAATCTGTGATCATGATAAGTGACAATATGATACAAACTATGTGTTTCTCAATAATTTAAAGAACATTCCAATGTCTTGAGCAAGCAGTAAGAAAGACGAATACACTTCTGTTCCATTCATATTTTACAGAGCACCTATTTTGCTCCTAAATTGCCCACTGGTTTAGTTGTTTGAACAGGCTTCATTTGTCTCTTGCCCAGCTGTGCTCAATAACCCGTCATTCCTAGAGCTTCCCTAATGGGAATGTGCTTTAAGCACAAGTCAATCAGCAAGATCCCACCGGCCCCGGGACTTCGTCTGCTGGTGTAGTTATGGACACACAAGCCAGACTGGGGTCTTTCAGCAATCAAAGCAGAATTATCCGTCAGAGGGGAGAATTAATTTAAGAGAGTGTAGGTGGAATCACTCTATTTAATTAGGGAAGCTGTCGATAGTGTTAAATTCATTTCTCTGGTGGTTATTCCTTAGCTCTCTTTTATTCCGGCCGATGAAAAAACCCCAAACCCAAATCACTGGAGAAGCAGCTTTGAGAAAGAAAAAACATAGAGTGAGTGTCAGCCGCAATTAATACGGACGGTTGACCAGGGAAGACTCATTGCTTAACCTCGGACAAAAATGGGCGGCTTTGGTGCCGGAGACTGGACTGAATGCTGGCATTCGTTGACTGTCATATTTTAAGAATAGTTGTCAACTTTGGCCAAATTGTATTTTTTTCCTCTCTGACTCAAACAGAGAAAAAACTTACTTTTTTTTTTCAAAAACATTTGTCACCATTTTGAAAGAATGATTTCTCCTGTTTAAATTCAAACCTCTACTGTTCTTTCCTACCCACTGATAATACAGTGGAAGAATGACTAGTATAGATCTTAAATTTAAGATAAATCCTTGAACAGTAGTGAGCCCTTGGCACCGAACAGGACGCTGTGATTCCGGAGGCCACTTTGAGTAATGTAATGTCCTCAGTCTGGGAGCCTTACACAGATTTCCCCACGATCATGCAGCGTCCCTACACAATAATAAAAAAAAAAAACCAATGTGTTTATGTTGTGCTTCAGTGCCGGCGAGTGATGAAGAGGAAGGAGCCGTGCTTTTTGACAACTCTGGCAAGGCGGCTGCGGATCCCTTTGACACGTCTTCTGGCTCTGTGCAGCTCATTGCCATAAAACCCACAGCCCTCCCTGTGGTGCATCCCACTTCGGACAGGAGCCAGGAGTCGGCGGCCCTCAACGGTGAGGTGAGCGTCTGGGGACCCGTGCAGCCAGGCCTCTGGGAATTCAGGCCCAGGCGAACTGGATGCGGGTTATGTGCGGTGTCTAGGGCTCTATCCATCATTTTTACATCTGGGTGCGCAGGCCTCGATGGGACCAATCAGGAGGCAAGTCACCCAAAATGAATTTGTTGGGTGATTTTTTTAAACACTGTGATTGTTGGGGCACTTGGAAGACTCAGTAGAGCACACGACACTTGATCTTGGGATCATGAATTCAAGCCCCACATTGAGGGTAGAGTTTACTTAAAAATTGTTGTTGTTGTTTTTAACTGTAGTTATGAAAAGGAACATCAGAAATTCTTCCCCATCCCCTTACACACATACACAGCCTTCTGCCTTCGCTGGTAACACTCTCAACCTGTTCCTTGTGGGTTGCCAGCTGTAGTAGGATGAACAAGGCATGAACGGATAAAGGACCAGAGAGGATCACGTCCTACAGAGGAATGTGGCCTACCACAGAGGCTTTGAGAGGACTTTGACTTTTGGGGTCAAAAGTTTTTTAGCCAGCTTGAAACAACTGTCTGCCTGCTTCCGGGAGGCTATCAGCACATTTCAGGATGCGAATCGGTTTTCCTGAGAGTCTGAAAAAATTTCGTAACATACTCCAGAGACTGACGATTTGAGCCCAGGAGACGGATGGCTGGATGGTAGCTATGGGCAGTTTAGAGAAGAACAAGAGAGGGAGTCAGGTAGAGGACGTCCGCTGTTCCTCCATCCCCCGAAGCAGAGTGGCCAGTGGGTTGAAATATATCTGAGCTTTTAAGACCGTGCATGTGGAACCCACATGTGGGTGCACACCTGCTTTGGTTTTTCTCCCTTGTCCTGCTACTGTGTTGATTGTTCATTTCATTTGTCTGCAGTCTGCAATCCTTACCTCCAACAGGTGGAGATTTCCAAGGTTTGAAAGTGTTTTTCCCATCACACCTCAAGGAACGTGCCAGGCCCCTCTGCACCGGGCACTGTAAACCCCACCAGGGGCTCACCCTCCTTCCCCGCTCCAGGCCACGTGTGAAACCTGATTCGGCAAGCTCCTCTTGCTTCCGGGACAGGGAGACTGAGCTGGCCTAAAGGTGTGATGCGTTGAGCATCATCAGTTTTTGTTATCTTCTCCAGTACTACCCCTAAAGCCCAGTAGAGTCTTGATTTCCTTTCCCCAAAAAAGTGCTACCTCATTCCCAGGCAGATGTGGGAGGACAGGACTTCAAAGGCCAGAGCCACCATTAGGTTCTCCCTCCCGCAGCCCAGAGCCAAGAGGGGCAAGTGACCCATGGTGATGGATGGATAGAAGGAAGGAAGGAAGGATGGACTGAGAGGGCCTGAGAAAGGGGGACCGGGGAGGGACTACTCCAAGCAAAGCCCCACTCCTTCCAGTCTGGCCCCCCATCAGGGCCAGGGCAGCGCCTGGGCGGACCCCAGCCCTTTGTGGGTAGACCAGTAAACATTGTGGGTTCTCAGCACCGCTGAAGCCTCATGTTTCAAGGCTGCTGTGGCCACAGACATTTCCTAGTCCTCTTGGCCTTGGTTTCCCAGCAAGCCAACGGTGGCAGGAGGCGGTAGGAGAGGAGAGCAGCCCTGCCCTGGGGGCCTCACAGGCTGGGCCAGGAGAGTAGCCAGCCTGGGATGGAGGCAGCCGGGGCCTGGGAGCGGCTGACCCACGCATCACAGATGCCCCTGTGCAGTGGCGCCCCCTGGAGGAGAGCATCTCAGTCCCAGAGCAACCCAGGGGGACCATGGGCTTCAGGCACCCCCCCACCCAGTAGACTGGGCTGGTCGAAGGGGTGAGCACTGGAGGCAGCATATGGGGCAGTACTGGAGCCAAGTACTGTGTACTGGAGCACACTGCGAGTGGAGGTGGGCAGCTGCCCAAAGTGAGGCCCTGTGACTCCTACCAGACAGTCCCCTCACTCTGGGGTACCCTGCAGTAAATGGCAGGGGCCAGGCTTTGGGCTTAGGGGAGAGGGGTAGTATCCCCTTAGAAAGTCTCCCCCTCTGCTCTCTTGGGCCCAGGGAGGGGGCAGGGGGCCCCAGAGGTCTCAGAGGGCAGGGATGGGGTGGGCACCACCTTGTCCCCACTGTGCCCAGAGCCGGCTGGACCTGGGCTGCTCCATGGCACCCCCTCCCAGGGGTCCCCCAGCAGAGACTTGATGCTGGAGCCCTCACCAAAGGGTGGCTGGGCACTGGGCGGCTGGGAGGGCCAGCAGTGCCACACACAGGGGCCCGGGTCCTTGGCAGAAGCTCCCAACTCGCCCCTACTCTGCCAGCATCTGGGCTGGGATCAGGCTCATGGTGACCACCCAGATGTTGCCCTTGGCCTAGGGCTTCACAGGATCTTTAGGCACCTTGCAGAAGCATCAGTTGGAGGAGAGGTTGTGGGGGATGGAGGCCTCCCAGCGCTTCCAGTCCTCCCTGAAGAAGGGGATGTGGCCCGGACCTGACCTGATGGATGATGCGGGCCCACTTCAGCCTGTGGGGGTGGAGAGGGGTCACGGCCTGGATCACCAAGGCCAGTGATGGCCAAGTAGGTGCAGGGGTTATGTTCCTCCATCCCCCAGTAGGTTATGCCACAGAAACCCCTTCTTCCTTCTCTTGCAAGGCTGGGAAGACAGCTCCGACCTGGGAAGCCCCAGGCATGGGTTGCTGCAGGGCCCATGCAGAAGGGGCCTGCAGAGTAGGCTGGGGCCTGGCCCCCTGGAGGGCGCAGGGCAGTGGGGCAGTGTGGTGAGGCAGGCGAGACCCAAGGGTCATCAATTTTTAAAAAGAATTTCACTGGTTATGGACCTACAGAGCACTTCTATGCCAGATTCCTCATAGTTTATTTTTTTTTTCAACTTTCTCATATTTTGGACAAAGAAACTGAGGCCAGAGGGTCAAGTGGCTTGCTCAGAAGCACACTGTGGATATTGTGAAAGCCCCGATATGGTGTTCAGGCCCCCTGGCTCACTGTCCAGTGCTCCTTCCCTCTCTTTGACTTACTGCAGCATGTCAATGAAAAATAAGAGTTAAATAAGCTTACAGGAGTACAGACACTCAAGCTATGCTTCAAGGATTTGAAGCCAAGTTCTTCTACTTAGTATTTATGTGGCCTTAGGCAGTTTAGTTCATTTCTTGATGCTTCAGTACTTCCATGTGTAAAATGGGGGCTATTGGGAGGATCAAATGAGTTGATATAGGTAAAACACGTAGAGCAGGGCGTAGCACACAGTCAGTACATTATTATTATTATTATTACTATTATTAATTAGTCAGCCAACAAGCGAGGATTCATTGATCATTTATCATCTTACGTCCCTTGGTTCTATAATTTGGGAACCTTTATGTCTTCTCAAAGCTAATCATGCCCACTGAATCTTTGCTTGGGCACAGTTCTCCCACCTGATACACGAGCCCAATGATAGCAGGCCGGTCTGAGGCCACTCTGAGGTAGTCACTAATAAACTGGTAACCGCTCTTGATTAGGACGTCTGCCCAGTGTGGACCTGGGTAATGGCTGCCAGCCTGGATCTTTTCACCCCAGCCTCATGGTGGGACTGTCATGGGGACACGTTCTAGATCTCAGCGAAATTCAACATACAACTCCCTTTTTCTACCAGGCCCATCACCCTGTCCCAGAAGGGAAACACATGAGCATCTTGCCTGTCCAGAAATGGATACCTGTTACATTTTGGTAGTTACAGGAACGGACCTTGCCGGCATTTGGATCGGAAGGGAGCCCTGAAGTGTTCTCTGTAATTTGCTGCTTTGTAGTATTCAAGGCAGATGGTCTTAGAATTGTCTTCCTTCTTCTCTTACGGTTGGCTTGTTTCAGTGAAGAAACCACAACCCCAAAGCCATAAATTTTCCTTTTATGAATTATAGGTAATTCTTTTAAAGATTATTTTAGAGAAAACATAATGACCACATAGAATGTTCAGAAGAAAAAAGAAAAATCACTATAATCTCGCTACCCTAACATACCCTGTTTTCATTTTCTCTACCTCCTCCCAGACTTTTGACCAAACTCATGCATATTTTAGAATCTCATACAATTTTATATCTTATATCTTTTTTTAAGATTTTATTTATTTATTTGAGAGAGAGAGAGGGAGTGGCAGAGGGAGAGGGAGAAGCAGGCTCCCTGTTGAAAAGGGTGCCCGACATGGGGCTTGATCCCAGGACCCCAGGATCATGACCTGTGCCAAAGGCAGATGCTTTTAACTGACTGAACCCCCCAAGCACCCCTATATATTTGCAGTTGTTTCTATTGTCTTTGGGATGATCACTGTTCATGACTTCATTGAGTAGGTGTACCATATGCTGGAAAACTGATCGCCCATTGTTCAAATCTTCCAGGTAATTTTTGGTTCTTATATCTGAGTAATTTCATGCTTGACTTTTAAAACCTTTTTATTCTGAAATAATTTTGGATTTACCCAAGAGTTGCGCTAATGGTACAGAGAACCCCATCAGCTCTTTATAGCTACCCCGAGTGTGAACATCTTCCATAACCATAGAATAATTATCAAACCCAGGAAATTAACATTTGTACTCTGTGGTTGACTGATCTACAGACCTCATTTGAATTTCATCGGTTTTCCCACCAGTGTCCCTTTCCTGTTCCAGGAACTGGTCCAGGGTCCCACATGGCATTTAGTCATGTCTCCTCCAGTCCCGGACGGATCCTCAGTCCTTCACTGTGTCCATTCTTTGTCTTTCATGACCATTATTCTTTTGAAGAGTACTGGCCTGTTACGGATCGTGTCCCTCAGTCTCAGTTTGTTTTCTCACGACTGGATTGCAGTCACATGTTCTTGGCAGAACCACGAGGCCGACGGGCCCTTTCGTGGGCATCAAGCCCTTGATACTGATATGTCTGATTACTGGGGATGTTAACTTTCATCTCTGACTTTGAAGCTCTCTTGGAATGTTGCTTAAGGAGATATTCCAGAAATGGGATTCCTGGCTCAGAGGATGTCATCCTAGCTTCTTCTCTTTGTCTAGTTTTCTTGGCGGCCAGCAGAATGAGGGCACAATGAAGACCTGAGAAATGCTACTAGCCTAAAAATATTATTAGGGCCCAGGGTGGGGAGACCTTGGCAAAAGTCAAAAAAATACGCTATAAACATAAGGTAGAGCCTTGTGTTAGTGAACCTTGGGCCTCATCCTGTAGATTGATCTCTGTCTTGTCACTAGATGAATTTTCTGTTTATGAATTACAGAAAACTCTTTTAAAGATTATTTTAAAGAGAATATAATAACAACACTGTACAGGGTTATGTTAATGGAGTCCAGTCTGATTACAAACAGCACGAATGGTCCTCCCTATCATCCTACATCCAGTAGGTGTCAGGCTGATTTCATTGTTCAGCTCCCTCCGTGGGTGTAACATCCTGACTGTCGGTTATTTATTTAGCATAGCCATCTGCTTGTATCTTTGGTCGGAAGGGTGTTGGCCATGTTCCTTTCTATATGACCGGACTGGCTTTGCCCTATCCAGTAGGAACTAACTGACACGAGTGGTCATACACGGCTTCAAAATTACCTATCTCTCAAGAAAGATACAGATTGACAAAAATAAGCTCTTAAATGCAGGTTGGTAGAGTGGAGAGAACTTGGGGACAGGAGGTCTGCTCCGACTTCTTCCTCCATTCATCCCAACTCGGCCTCTTCAGGAACTGGCTATCTTATCCAACTGGACATAAGCTAAATGGCCGGGGAGGCCATTGGGTTCCTCAGGGCTGGAGCTAAAAGTGGGTTACCAGGATCCTACTGAGCTTCCAAGTCAGAAGCTCCCAGACAGGGGAACCAAAAGGGTTTAGGTGAGATTTGCCCAACACTACAAAGGCTTGAGCAGACTTGGGTAGCCTAGGGAGAAGGAGCCCCTGATGGAAAGTCCGAGTGGCTGATGTGAGTGTCAGGCTCCATATTGTTTGTGGCCCTCTGTTGTGGGCTGGTCTTGGAACGGGACACAGGTGGATCTGGCTGGCTCAAAAGACCAGCCAGGTGAAGCCTGGGACAGCTTTTGCAGGAGCTGTGACCTGATGAAAACCTCCCACATGCTGGCGGTGCCTGGTTGGATGTGGGCCTGAGACTCTCTCTCTCTCCCCAGGTGAACAAAGCCCTGAAGCAGAAGTCAGACATTGAGCACTATCGGAACAAGTTGCGCCTCAAAGCCAAGAGGAAGGGATATTATGACTTCCCCCCAGTGGAGACGAGCAAGGCTCAGACAGAAAGGAAAAAGATGTACGAGAAAACCCAAAAGGAAATTGAGCACGTTTTGGATCCAGACCCAGAACTCTGTGCCTCATTTGCTGAGTCTAAAAACAGGTACAGTGTCTAAGGGATTCTCTGATGGTCCCTGCACCATTAGTGGGTTGAGGGCAAAGGGTGCCCTGGGTAACACGGCCCTGACCCCTCGATCTGTTACCTTGGGACTGTGATTTTTGCTGGCCGCCAATCTGGACCATGCTGGTCTGTGCAAGCTGGTGCCCCATAATGAGTTTAGAAAAGAATAAAAATTGAAGCCATTAAAAAAAAATACTTGGGCAAACAACCATAATTGTCCTTTAGCTCAATAATATTTCCAAAGCAGTAGCCATTCCAGAGCTGGGTGAAGAGACGGTTATCACCTACCTGGTTATGCAACTTCCAGATCAAGGGACATTGTATTTTTCAATTAACTAGTGGCTCTTGCATAAGGAATGCTAAGTGCATGCTTTACCTTTTCATTCAGCTTCAGTAAGTACTTACTGCACAGCTACTCCGAGCTCTGTGGTGGGTTCCTCTCTGTAATTCATAGATTTGTTCATTTCTTTAACATTCATCGTCACCTACAATGTATGAGGCACCGAGCAAGCTGCTAGATGCTCTCGTGGTCATGTATGCTTTGTCCTATTCATTCATTCATTCATTCATTCGTTCGTTCATTCATTCATTCATTCATTCAGCATCCTCTGGTGGGCAGGACAGCCCAGTCAATGCTCTTGTGGGACTTAAGGTCTGATGGGAGAAAAAAGCTAAGTACCCCAGAAGTTTGTTACTCACAAGGGCAATGGGTGTTTGCCATGTGATGGTCTATAAGGTGGGGGGAAGGGGGCATAAGCTGGCCTCAGAGGGAGGGGGCAGGCCCAGCAATTTGAATTGGCATCATCCCCAAGCTTTTTTTTTTTAAGATTTATTTATATTTGAGATAAAGAGACAGTGAGCAGGGGGAGGTGCAGAGGGAGAGGGAGAGAGAGAGAGTCCCCAGCAGACTCCCCACTGAGCATGGAGACTGACACGGGGCCTCATGCGGGGTGCAATCCCACAACCCTGACATCTTGACCTGAGCCGAAATCCAGAGTCGGACACCTAAATGACTGAGTCCCCAGGTACCCCGGCATTATCCCAAGCTCTGTTGCTAACTAGGCAGAGAGCGACCTCACCTCCAAGATAAGGGGGAAAAGCCTAGCAAGGCTAAACATGACCGTCTTTCTCCTTTTCCTTCCCACCTTAAAGCCCTCCTTGGAAGCATTTCTATGATTTGAGACCATCCCTTTCAAATTCACCTTCTCTTTGGCAACGGACCCCTGGCTTTGGGCTTGCTGGTCCTCCAGTCCCCCACTCCCCCCGCCCCTGCACATCGTATTGGCAGAGGAACCCTCTGCAAACAGGGCGAGATGGGACAGCTCCTGGCCTGAGTGGCCATTTGTTCAAAGCAAAAGTGACTATGTGACAGGCTTGGATGGAAGCCGCAAAATCAAGTTAGGAGGTGGGGCTGCATTTTAGTAATTGAATTGACACAATTTACTTTTAATAAAGAGGGAATTCGAAACCAGTGCTTCATTTACCATGCTTCTGATTAGACTCGATGGGTGTGATAAGCTAGTGGTAAGAAAATCACACTTTGACGGGGCTCACAATGCGTGTGTCCCCATGTTGGTAAGTGTAGAACAAAGAGAAGAAGGCTGTGGGTTTCATAGGAAGGCTGGCGGCTTCTTTAGCTTTTAGGTCACACGTGGGGACTTTTTAGTTCAGCGGTCTTTTATAGACTGGGGCAGGAGTGGTTTTTCCCAGGTTTCCTGCTGCCGCTTGGAAAATGAATCAAAGATCATGTGCAAATAAGAGGAACTTAGCTTGGGAGTTATTTGGGAAATACATAAGGAATTTCAGTTGAAGCATTTTATAAGGAGGACAGACACAACTTTTTTTTTTTTTCCACATAGAGGTGCATCCCCATTGCCCAGCAAAAGCTCAGGCTGGATCCTCAAGGCCCTTCCCTGGCCTGCTCATGTCCTGAGTGTGTTGTCCATTCTCCATGAATGTCTGCGGAAAAATGATTGAATGACTCTAAACATAATATTAAAGTTTTTTCAGCCAGTGAAGGGGAAAATATAGACGACCACACATTGAGGGAGGTGGGGGTAGGGATGGAGATAGATCGGCAAGGGATGGGGTTGGGGAGGGAAGGCTTCACAGAGAAAAAGAGAATGATGGTGACTTAGTAAGCTCTGAGGTGTCATTCCTGTCACACTCTGTCCTCACACGCTGGAGCTACCTGTTCATCGCTGCTCCCAGTTCAGCTCTGGAGAGGTTGTGCTCCTGGTGACCTTGCCACAGCGAGGCACACCTGAGGGACTCCTCCTCCAGCCCAGGGAAGTAACCAGGGCTTTACCTTGAGGCCTAAATTAGATCAAATCAAAGACAACGTTTAGGTTCCAAATGTTGACTCATCCCAACGTCTTTTAAAAGAGTCTTCACAGCTTTTTCTTTAAAGTCAGAAGAACACCCCCATTTTTATGTTATGAACTCTTACCCCGAGGCACAACGGGCGTCATCCCGTAACTGAGGAAGATGCTGGCAGAGCCCCCTCCCCACGGATGCCCTCGGCCCCCTCCAGCAGCTCCTTGCTTTCTGCAGGCATCTGTGACTGCGATCCGGGGGATTTTTCTCAGCGGCCCCCACCAGGAGTATGGCGTGGTTAGTGTGCCCCAGGGCAGCTTTGGTCGGGGCCAGATGGGAGCCGATGGGGAGGCCCCCTGGCAAGCTATGCTGACATAATAACCACATTTTCTAGCTTCTGTTGGAAGCTTTGACATCTGGGGCCCGGCTGACTGGAGAAATTGCCCCTCCCAGGGCCGTGCAGCCAATTCTGAGACAGTACCAGACCCGCCTGCCAAGAGCGCCTTTTTTATGTGAACCAAACAAGCCGGAGCCCAGGCACCAACCTTCCCCTTCACATAGGGCTCTCCCACTCTGGGCTTCAGTCCCTGCGCCCTGATCGCCTGTAGGCTGGGTACCCCACAACTGGGAATGGCCCCTCTGCCCCCGAGACTGCTGAAATGGTTCCCGCAGTCCAAGCCGAAGCCTGTTTACCCTGTCTTGGGTACTTTTACCCAAGTTTACCCTGTCTCTTACCCTGTTCCTTCCCTAAGAAACCCCCAAATTGCCCACATTTTCCCCTCACTGCTTTTGCCTTGTGATTGACGCCGGTGCTTCCCCCACATAGCCGCCCGGGCCAGGTCCCTTCCTCTTGGCATTGTGAGTACAGCACGCTGTCTTTTCCGTGGCAGCCACCTCCTGATCTGTTGGTCTTGGCCGTACCTCGATAAAGTAAAACCTCCATTTTAGCACAAGTATTCTCCACACTTCCCCAGTAAGTTTAGACCCCAGTTCCCCAAAATGCTATCTCATACCCTCTGTTGGCCTCCTTCCCTTCCCTCTCTCATTTTTCCACTTCCCAATTTGTGCTTCCTGGAAGCCTTCCCCCGGTAACCCAGTCGTACTCAAATCATCCCAGAGCCTGCTTCCAGGGAACCCAAACTAAGGCCATAACTAATAAAGATGGACTTGTTTTAATAGAAGCAGAGCTGCTCCTTCTCAGCAGCTATATTTCGTCTTTATGGAACTGTTAAGTTTCCATAGAACACAGTTTGGGAACCATTTTCTTAAATTATCCTGGAATTAAAAAGCCCCTAAAAGTACAAATAAAATTTATTGCTATCCACCCAACAGTATTTTCAGAAGTTAAAAAAAACAACAACAAAAAAAACTTTCCAAGTTTGCAAGTTTCAAAATTTATTAGCTTTTCAAGAATATAGCAAAATGCCAGGGCACCTGGGTGGCTCATTGGGTTGGAGCCTCTGCCTTTGGCTCAGGTCATGGTCTCAGGGTCCTGGGATTGAGCCCCACATCGGGCTCCCTGCTCAGGGGGAAGCTTGCTTCCCCCTGTCTCTCTGCCTGCCTCTCTGCCTACTTTTATGATCTCTCTCCCTCTGTCAAATAGATAAATAAAATTTAAAAAAGAATATAAATGCCAACAAGAAATGAATAGACCTAATGCGACTCTATTTGATTAAAATAAGTAATTCCTCTACCCAAGAACCTAATCTATTTCTAAGCAGTTGCTTATGCACCAGGCACATGTGGGTGGTCTGGTCCATTGAGATCCATGTTAAATAGCAGCCTTTAAACTGGGTATCATAATGGAACATTGTCTTTGATGTAAAAGGAGACAGGCGTGCACCCCAATGTCTAAGTTCTCACCCACGTTCATGTTTCTTGAAAGGGCTCACACAATCTTGCTATTGTATTTCTAATACTTCCAAAATAGCCTACTTAAATGTCAATTGCTAATCCTAGTGTTTACTCCCCCACCACCCTTATTAGTAAATCTTTTCTAAATGGGTTAATTGGCAATCTCAGGACTGTTGTGAAGTCTGCTTTTTCAAAAAGTGATCTGTAATTAGGTCAAGGATGAGAATTCTTTGGGGTCTTCCTTAAAGTGTGAATCACTCTGTTTCACAAGGTTGTGCTCCATTCTTAAAGGAAGCTTCTAATTGCAGATAACCATAGGGCACAGTTTCTAATATTAAGTTTAAGCCCCTATATTAGTCAGGATTCTTTGGGTTGCAAATGATGGCAATCCAGAACAGACTGGTTAAATAAAAAGAGAATTTGTCATTGAACATGAAAGGTCAAGGCTTCAGGCATGACTAGATCCGAGGGTTCATAAAATGTCCCCCTTATTTAGCTTGTTCTCTCATCACTCTTTGCTGGTTCCTCTTCAGAGTCTTACCTCATAGTGGCAAACTGGCTGCCAGCAACTCCCCACCTATATCCTATCTTCTCAGAAACTTCAAGGCCAAGAGAATGCCTCTTTCCCGGTTGCTTATCGAAAGCCCTGAGACTCATTCTCATTGGGAACAACTCATGTGCCCATCCTCTGACCAATCATTGTGGCCATGGGGACGTGATGCTTGATTCTCCAGGCCAACTCCTGCAGGAAGGGTAGCCTCTAAAGAACATCAGAGTGCTCCCACCAAAAGGAGGGTATCGGGCAAGCAGAGATCACAGAGGCTCTCTAAACAGGGGTAAGCTTCTCATGGTGAGGGGATGGGTCTAATAGTGTCTATTTTATTCCTCAGGCTAATTGCAAGGGAGGTGTATTGCCCTGGGCCTTCTACTGTCTGTTCTAAGCCAACAGTGTGTGACTGTCATGCTATGACTAACGGGGTGTGTGATCAGGAGAAGGTGTGTGCATGTCTCCCTCCCAGGTTTCTGGCTTCCCCAACAGTCACTGGGAATAAATAACATAACCTCTTCACCTTCAACCCATGAATGGATAGAATCTTAGGATGGAGACAAAAAACAGGTGCTGTTCGGTGGGGGGGGGGGGGGGATTCTCAGAAGACAGATGTTCTGAAATGCCAGTTATTCATGGAGAGAAACATACTGTTTGATGGAAGGGAAGTAGCCCCCTTGGGCACTCCGCAGTGACGGGTGGTTTCACACGGCCACTATGCCTCGCTCCCCACTTGTAAGAGTTGCCTTGTGCGGAAGGAGAAAAGCACAGCCCCAACCTTCACTATGTTCCTGTTTCTTTCTTCCTCTCCAAAAAGATTCCTCTAATGGCAAGTGTAAACAGTGACAAATGTATTTCTTTCTGAAGGGAGCTGAGTGGAGCCTCTCAACGTGCTACTCCCTGGGCTTGGAATGTTCTGTGGCTAGCTGTCCTTGGGTCTCAGCTGAACTGTCCCCTTCTCTAGAGAGGCCTTCCCTAACCATCCTGTCTGAAGTAGTCCCCCACATTAGCCATCCTTGGTCACATCTTATTTTTCGTAATAGCATTCATTATCCTCTGAAATAATCATGTGTATTGTCTGTCTCCCTCATTAGAATGGAAGTCCCAGAGAGCAGGGCCTTGTCTGTCTTGTTCACGGTGGCTCCCCATCTTCCACAGTGCCTGGCACATGGTAGGCACTCGGTAGATATTGGATGGATGGATGGATGGATGGATGGGCTCCAAACTGCCTCTTGGTTCATGGCTCCTTTACCAGAACGAAATCCCCTGTGGGGAAGTTAGAAAAGAAAACCTATCAACAGTCATAATATTAAATGGCTCATTAGCCTCAGGGTTTATTAACTTGTCGTAGAAACCCCTGCATGTGAAATCAGAAAAATTAAAAGGAACAACAGGCTGCTGAGTCAACAGTCAACGAAAGCAAGTTCAGAGGTCAAGGGAGAGCCCCTGGCCTTGTTGGGGGCAGAATTTCAAATTTCAGATGAAGTTGTAGTGTTGCAATTGATGAGTTACCTGGTTCCCGTAAGCAGAGTATTTGCAATTAAGCCAAATGGTTACAGCATTTGGGAAAACTAAAAACCAAACAACCTCCAATTCCGCTGTTCCTCTGGCCTCCGATGGCCAGAGAACAAATCGAGTGAATCCTGAGATCTGCAAGGCAAATCCAAACCCTTCATTGGTTGCCTGTGGTTTGGATCAGTGGAGAATTCCATCTGTCAGGACATTTGCTGCATCATAACAGTTGTTGGATTTTCTTCAGGCAACAGATGAAGAACTCTGTCTACCGAAGCCGGCAGTCTCTGAACAGCCCGAGTCCAGGGGAAACAGAGATGGACCTTCTGGTGACTCGGGAGCGACCCCGACGTGGGATCCGTAACAGCGGATACGATGTAAGTTGCTGGCGGGTAAAGGTGACTCTAGGCTTTGCTTTCCCCTGAAAACACAGGAGAGAGAGCATCCCATAATGTTTCACTTTACTGTATATTTGTGGAATTTAAAAGTGCGCTAAAATATTTTCTATTTTATTATTCCTTGTTACCTATTTTGCGGAGTAAGATGACTTGGAATGGGTCAGAGTGACAAATTATTGCTAAAAGGATTTTAATTCCTAAGTCCAGCTATTTTATGAATAGTACAGTATTGATCTTAAGTCAACAGTGATTCCAAATGTCCTTAATTTTTCCCCCCCTCCGTCCTTAAAGCTCAGTAGGAACCACGGCTCTAGGTTAGAATTCATTTGAATACAAGCTTCTTTTAAGCCATAGCAGTGTGGAGAAGTTGGATTTGTTCCTGATTTCATAACTCCCCAATATGCCATGGAAACAATCAGATGTCCAACAGAGAGATTTGGTGATTTCATAGGATGAAAACCATGCTTATGTGCAGTCATGTCTCCAAACAGCAAAAATTGTTCTAATCCCATCAAACTTCCGCAGACGAGGAGCTACAAGCCGGTGTCTCGAATCCGGTGGTTCACGTCCCATTAATGTAGTTCTGTCCGTGAGCTCATGGGGATATTCGATAATGTTTCACCCCACCCCAGAATTCCAGATAGCCTTAGGTCTACTCTTAGGTTTTATGAAAAAGGTTTCTTTCCCAGTCTCCTAAAATGTTTCTCTAGTTACAAATGTTTTTTGTATCAAGAATTAGGATTCAAAAATGTCTGGATAAAGTTTGGTTATAATCTGCGAGGTTGTAAGTTGAAAATGATACTCAATTTCTCAATTTCTTAAATGTACTGTGCTAATTTGAAGGCAAGGTTTTATTCCTCCCCCTCAGGATTGGTCATTGCTCAAGCTTGAAGTGGGAATTTTATTTGTTCCGTTAAAAACAGAGATGTCCTACCTAATTTGAATTTCTAGGTACTTTATACTTGACGTTTGTGTTGGTCGTGATAACCTTATCTTTTATTTCTATTTTCCTTTTTCATATAAAACAAATTGATAGTTTAATTTTATAAAATTCTAGATGCTTCGAGCAAATCTTTTTTTTTCCCCTCCAGGTGAAATTACTCAACATTAATTATTGTCTTCATAAAAATCTTTTATACTAAACCTGGTCAGCAATTTGATAATCTGCCTGTTGTTAAAAATTTGAATTTTCCAGTTAATCTCTCCATACCAACAGTGAATATTCTTCCTATGTACCCATAGTTTGGGGGACTTCGTTTGCTCAAACGTAGCTGAGGTATATGATAGGATTCTTAATGTATTTCAAGATTGGAATTAATGGGTCTCTTGTGAGATTCTAGGCACAGACATTTTTACAGTTTGAGGAAGTAGGACAGTTTCTCTATTAGTCTTGAAAAGAGAACAGTACCATTTTTTTTCAGCCATAGACTATGCCATGACTTGCAGTAGTGACTTAATACTTTTAGAATGCCCTGTGAGTACATTACTTATGGCAACAGAAGGAGAGGGATGATTTTTAAAAGGAGGTTGCTCACCCCTCACAAACATGTATAAATATTCCAATTATAGATTGCTTTAAGGGAAGCGCACTCCATTCTAATAGATCTTTCTGAAATATATGCGTCTTGAGGATTGCATGTGGTCTCAAAAACATAAGCAAAGATAAGTTTCCTTAAGACAAAATGATTGTCTAGGGACCTGTTTTAAGAATTTAGACTGTTGTTTATAAGAATGCAGTGGCTTCCTGGTGCTTTTCCCCAGGCCTTTTATGCTGATAACATGAAAAGTAGCTGTCATTTACTAAATGCACCCGGTAGACCAGCCTCTATTCTAGTCTTTTTATGTGGATTATCTAATGGAATTTGCACAGTCACCACTCGGGTATGTACCCTCCTTGCACCCATTGTACAGATGAAGAAACCAAGGCACAGAGCAATTATGTAATTTACCCATTTCGAGCCTCTCCTCTTAACCACCAGGCAGTAGGGCTTCCAACCCACCACACTATATATCCGCCTTCACATGATTCTATATCCTATATTTCCGATCTCACGAAGAGGCTGGATGGCAGGTCGCACAAGAATTCTTGCTTGGATAACTCACAAAAGCAAAAAAAAATGGACCCGCAGATAAGAAGGAAAAGAAGAGAGTCGTGGCTTTAAACCATTCATTTTCTGAACTCCTGATTTTCCAAAAATGCTAGGGCACCTCTGACAAAAGAATCCATTAGCCCTGCTGTGAATGGATCAGTCCGTTGGAAGCATGTCATTCTTCCTGCTGGGTCTGGGGATCTTGAAGCCAGGCCCAGATTTCCAGTCATTTCTGCCAGATTAGGGAGCACCAGGGGGGGATCTGCTCCTTGACACAGTAGAAACAGAAGCGCTGGGAGACTGATTTAGTTTCTCCAAAGCTGACTGCGTGAGAATCCCTACAGGAGAGGCTGCGTGTAAAAATAGATGAGTAAATAAATAAAGAAGGAAACAAACACACAAAGCACAGGCAAATCTTAGCCCTAGGAAGCCTGGATTGTTTGAAAATGTTTCCATAGAGCAGGATGCATTGGGACCTGCCCAAGACAGACCCTTAGCTCCAAGGGGTGTGGGAGTCACTGTGATTTGCAGCAACAATTCTTAACCTCTTGGTCCCCCTAACAGCTAAGGGGTGCAGTACACTCCTGGCAATTCCCTTGGCTCACCTGGCTAGTGATTTTCTAGAAGGCAGCACCCCTTTTAGACAAAGGCATGATTTTGGAAAGATGGCCAGACCAGATCTTTAAACTAACCTTGGCATTGAAATGAATTCCTCCCAGGGCACGAAGCAGGTAGAAAAGATAATGTCAGCCTCATATTTAAAAGCAAAAATACCTCTCTTTCAAAGTATTTTTTAAAATGTTATTTTCTGAGTAAAAGTCATATGGAAAATAATGAGGTGGTGAAGAGGGAAAAGAAAATGCCCCACATATGAATTCTCGGACAGAATAAAGACCCAAGTGACCTTCCCTCTATCAGACGAATTAGTAATCCCTTCATGTCGTTAGGAATCAACCTTTGCTTCCAAAGGACAAGGAATAACCAAATCATTCCCCAGAAATGAAAATGTACCTCCTCAACCTCGATTTGTGTTTGGAGTTTTCAAATGTGACGGGAACGGGGTCAGCTAAGTGCCTTAGCCGTGAGGGAGACTCTGAAATAGAACGTCTGAGTTATACCTTTGAGAAGGAATGCCGCCCTCTCAGAAGCAGAGACCTCTACAACCTCTACAACCTCCTCCTGCTGGAGGTTTCTCTCCAGCACTTTGTCACAGCTCCATGCCTCTCAGAAGAGGGGATGCTGAAGTTTCCACGGTAGTGACCACAATCACCGTCACTCCAGAAGCGTTCTTCAGGGAAACGTTTGGAAATGTTGGTGGAAAACCAGACGGTTTCACAATTGAGAAGTAGGCATAAAACCTACAAAACGGGATACTGTGTCAAGCAAGGTTCTGCTGCAGGAAACGGAAAACCTCAAGCCATTTGAACAGACCAAACACGACTGTGAGGAGTTAGGCGTTCACCAAATCATCGGAGGGCTGGCAGAATGTTCTGGAAGAGACTGAGAACAAAACCACAGGGCTGGCTGTGACTTGGGGTGGGAGGGGGCACGGGGTGGGGGCTGCCTCTGCCCTGAGCAGGACGGCGAGGAAGGAGGGGGCTGCCCAGGAACTACCAGGGGCAGAAAGGTGGGCCCTGCCTCATTTCCCCCGTCCAGCCTGCACACCAGACCCTTCTCTGACAGAAGCCCCGTGTCACAGAGGGCCACGAGGGAGTGTCGGCTGTCAGCCTCGGCACCACAGGAAGGCTCGCTGCAAGGAGGTTGCCGAGGGCCAGCCCCCGACCCCACCACAGGTACGAGAGAGAGGAGCAGAGAATTACCAGGCAGAGCAGTATTTGGGAAGCAGTGGGGAGAGCTAGAGGAGGCAACCATGGCTATGGGGAAGCATCACTTGGTCCCGAGCCCCTGGCCGGAGGCCTGCGAGGCCGGGTGGTGTGTGATCAGGTGTATTCACTGGCCTCCCTCGCCTCACAAGGCAACCAGCTCTCTCTGTTGCCGGTGAGCGGCGGTCACTAGAAGGGAAGGAGGCCAGAGAATCAGAGCGGTTGTTTTGATGGGTTCCATCCACTGAGGAGTGCAATGTGATCTAGCAAAGCCCCGGCTGCCTAGGAGAGCTTATGGCAAGTCTGGGGCCTTCTGGTCAGCGTGTCAGTCCTATATTCCCAGCAGCAGTTTCTCCTCCTCACTCCCTCCCCCTCCCCCAGCATCTGACGGCTTAGGCATGGAAGTCAGAGACTGTCATCAGGAAAGGGCAAGGCTGCCCTCGTGCTGCATGCGGTCTCCAGTTCAGGCCACGGCCAGCTCGTGGTTTCTTGGGGAGGCAAGGGGTTGGATGTGAGGACTTGGTCCTTCACCTCAGAGGCGACCTGCCTGTGGCCCTGGGGGGTGCTCTCGTGTCGACCCCGCCCTCACCACCATCACCCCCCTGCCCCCCAGCATCCCACCCAGAACTGTCACACATGTGCGCTCCCTGCTCAGCCTTTAATCTCCTCTTCCCTCTGCCAGCTAACGTGAGCTGTTAACAAGCCTGGCTTGATATGTCATCTCAAGTTAATTTAGAGATTTTTAATTCTGAGGGAATATCTGATACTAAGAGCTCAGCCTCCCTGATCGAGCCCAAGGTTAAGAGGTGGAGGGGTTTGGTGGCGAAGGGGGCCTCATGGTGTAGGCCGGATCTCAAGGGGCCGTGGCCGTCCAGATACTTGCTGACCCCACAGGGGTGGGTCCTGCTTGGCAAGTGGGGAGCAGGAGGGATATTCTGGTTGGCAGGTGTGAGAGGGGGTGAGTGGGCCAGGTTCCAGGATGGCCTGGTGACCTCATTGGGAGCCAGGCCTCCCCTGCAGGCTCAGGACTTCCCTCCGATGTGGGCCGTTTCCCACCGGGCAGGAGACACACAACTTCCCCTCGGTTGGAAGCACGAAAGTGCCATCTCCCTGCTTATGCTCTCAGATTCCTGTGCTCTGAACCCTGCCTGCTTCTCCTCGTGGTGCCCGCCTACCCTTCTTGCTCCTCCTGGGCTCTTGCGGGCCAGGGTTCCCTGTGTGCCGCTCTGGGTAGGGACACCTGTAGGGGGAGGGAAGGAAGCAGGAGTAGGCAGAGTTCAAAGTTGGGCTGTGGTACAGATACCGCCAGGTCTCGGCTAAGCGCCTGTAACTCTTCCAGAGTTGCTCCCAGTGTGTGCGAAGCGTCTGGGCTTTTGTGCCCTAGCACTGACCATCGCGGGGTGTCCTTGGGCAAGGCAGCTCTCTTTAGCCAAAGACCGTTGCTGCCGAGAGAATTGGCATCACCGATTCCCACCAAGGCCCAGAGACACTGAAGGCGATTCCCAGCTGACAGCTGAGGCCCGGCCACTGGCAGTGCACCCCGCAGCGGGAGGGAAAGTCTCTGGTCCTGAGCCATGCACACCACACTGGTCCCTCCCGGTCCGGTGTGCTCCCTAGCCCACCTGTGCCCCCGAGCCCCGCGGGAGCTGGAGGCCAGTGGACTAACAAGAATTCTTTGGGAACTGCCATCCCTTTCATTTCTTCTAGTGAACATTTCCTGAGTGCTGGAGCCACTTAGCGTACTTGAATTCAGCAACATGGGCCCTGAAAGACAAAGGGAAACATTTACATGTTGCCCCAAAATGAGCTTTTGCGTAGATTCTATTCGTACTGTACGTTAGAGATGGTATATTGCTTTTCACATACTACTCCGTAAGATTGTACACACGGGCCACGTCTGCTGTGCCCCAGGGATAAGCTAAGGGCCTTTCAAAGTTTTACTTTCCTCTGATTTTTTTTTTTGGGGGGGGGCACATTTCTCTGATTTCTACTTCCTCCGCTGGCGTTAGCAGGTAAGCCCCACAGGTGAGCCCATCGTCCTACCTGGGCGAGGCTGGAGGGGGCAAGACAGAGTGGCTCGAGCACTTCTGCACGCTCGTGGAGGAGACAGGTGGGAACACGTGCAGCGGGCGGGAGGCAGTGAACTTGGACAGGAGGCCCGTGCCTGTCGCTGCCACAGGACTCACTGTCCAGTCCCCAGTGCTCACCACTAGGGGAGCCGCCATACAGCTGTCAGATAAGTCCTTCTAAGGCACACACCCTGGTGTCACATCCTTCGGGAGCTCCTCACGGCCCTTAGGTTAAGAGTGAACCCTTGGCCCCAGGCCCAGGAGGCGTTCTAGCACACGCTCATTGCTCCCTCACCCGCCCTCAGCTGTGGCCCCGAACGCCCTTCCCACCTATGCCTTGTGGACTCCCATCTCTGTGCTCTCCCCTTTACTTGAGACTTCCCTTCCCACCTACTTCATGCAACCAAGCTTTCTCAGCCTTAGCACCCTTGGTTTGGGGTCTGGATAATTCTTCGTCCCGTGTGTTGTACAATGCTTAAGAGCGTCCCTGGCCCCTCCCACTGGTTACCAGCTACCGTAGCACCTCCGAGGTGGCAACAACAGGTTTCTAGACGTTACCCCAGAGGCAAGCCTGCCCTCAGTTGAGGACCCGTGAATCCAGGCAAGGCTTGCAGAACTGAGTCTCAGCATTTTTCTCCCCTGGAATCTTTTCCTTGACCCTGTATCTGTGGGGCTGACTGAGGCGCCTGTCCTTGGTGCTCCCGTCATACAGGAGACTCACCCCTCCACCAAAGCCCTTTCTCCCAGGCTCCCCTCTGTAGACTTACTCATGTTCATTTCACTGTCTGACTCCTCAAGGACAGGAATCATGTTTTATTCATCCTGGAAACCTCAGCACTCGGAACAGGAACCGGCACCTAGTAAATTCGGTGTCTCTGTTTGTTGAGCAAATGAGCAAACAAGTGTGTCAGCCAGCAGACGGGATTCCTGAGCTGAGACGCTAACAGAGAGGGTGGATTTAGAACTCTGAGCCATACAAGCATTTGATTTGACTGGCTTATCAAATCGGTGTAGACAAATGTATGTTACTGTTTGCAGTTATGTCTCGACAGAGGTTATCAGTGAGGACGTTGGGGCTGATGTGACAGAAAACCCAACCTGAACCAAATTATCTTAAATCATGAAGGGAAGGTATTGGGTACAGTAAACCCAAGCATTGGTTGGACTGGGGCTCCAGTCCCATCCCTCCGCATTGTGCAGTGCCGTCCTTAGGCGTCGGCTTCATCCTCAGGTTGGCTCTACTAGGAAATGGCTGCAGGAGCCTACATACTATGTGGTCCAATGAAAGAGAGGATTTCTCCTTCCCAGCCATGAAAGAGTGTATGGGATTTACTCTCTGAAGGTCAAGTGCCCAACCCATGTATCCATCACTGTAGCAATGGGAGTGGGAGGCTTACACTGATTGGTTTGACCCCATCAGACCTCACAGAGGGAGCTGGGCCAGGAGAGGATGTGTGCTGAGGCCACTGTAGTATCCACTACTCCAGGAACAGTGGTGGTTGGGCCTTTTAAGGAGCAATGCCAGCATATCCCTGGTCGCTCGTTCCTCTGATCTCCTCCACCTCTCATCTGTGGTTGGCCCTCTGTAGAGGGGGAGTTGAGTTGGGTGAGGAGCCAGAGACTGCTGTTCCTTGTGGGCTGGGAAGGCCTGGCTACAGTGAGAGGCTGTGTTTTAGGGGCAGATGGAGGCAGAAAGGGATTTTGTGAGTCTGGCTGGCTTTTTCAAGACCCTAAAGGAGAAAAAACAAATCTGAGAGCGCGCTGGGGAGATCCTGTTTTCTTATGGATTGGTGCCGGGTCGCAAAACTGACCTTCTGCCTCCTCGCTGCCCATGGCGCCCACTCAGCTAAGAAGATGAGAAACAGCAAGGGATGGCTCCTCTTAGAGGAGCTTCCCATGAGCAAAAGTCATCCTTATGTGCTTGCTTTCGAGTTGAATCCTTTTTAAAAGATATTTGTAATTAATTGACTGTGGCTCCCGCCTCGTTCTCCGGCGCTAATAAGCAATGCTGTGCAACGGTCAGGCTCGCTGTCCCTGGAGCTCGGCTACCCTCAAATTCCAGCTCAGCTACGTGAATTTGGCTCACTCTGCCTCTCCGTGCTTTAGTTTTCTCATCTAGAAAATGGAGATACAAAGGGCACCTGCCTGATATGGTTATTGTAAGAATTAAGTGAGTTAATGCGGGTAAAGCACAGAGAAAACACCCCGTGGACATCAGCTGTGGTAACTGGCCAACAGATTCCAGGAGGGAGAGAGGGATGCTATTTTTGTTTCTTTTCCATCCCAGCAGTTTAGACATCTCAGGACTGCTGGGAATTTTGTCACACTTTGTGATATTGTGATTTAGAATAAGAAATATATATTTGGTCTTCGTCCACTATTCTGGGTGGAATACAGAGCTCCAAAAACCCCTGGAATTTCCTAAGCGATGAGCATATTAAAGTGTGTTTTGTTATGTTAATGAGGTGATTTGGAAAGCACCTAGGGATAGGGGCTGGTTGCACACAGAGCCAACCGCAAATGTGATTAGGGGATGGGAAGTTTCAGTGAAATGTGCAATTTTGCTGAGACTTTTAAAAATTCCATTCCCCTGACTGAATGGAGTGGTAAGCACGGAGCTGAAAATCAGGGCCTCGGGGCAAATTCTTGAACCCGGTAAAGAGAGCCTGGGTGAGGCAACATGCTGCTGTGCACACGTGTGTCCTGGGAAGTATGGTCTTTGTAAGACAACTGTCTACTTTGGGGCTTCTAACTCAAGAAATTCTGGAATAAATGGCCTCAATGACATGAAAATGTTAGGGTTTGGAGCAAACAGTCAAGAAAGAATTCTTGAGAAGTCCTTGGTGCAAAAAGGTGGTTTTATTAAAGAATGGGGATAGGACCCGTGGGCAGAAAGAGCTGCATCGGGGTCATGAGGAGTGGCCCATTAGATAATTTCTAGTTGGAAGGGGGTTAGGGATAGCGTTAAGTCTCTAAGGAATTTGGAAGCAAGGTTTCCAGGACCATGGGGGGCTAGCTGTTGTCAGGAAAAGGTCATTTATTACTATCTGGTAGAACTTTAGTCATGAGACCCTTCAGATGTGTATCAGAGAGCCATATGCTTGGAGGATGATTGCTAACATGTATCTTGGGGGATAGAGATAAAGGAAATTTCCAAAGGAATGTTTACGTGGAGACTTACAGAATCTTGGACATCAAGATAATGTTAAGGTATTAACATCGAGGCAGTTGAGTTCCTAGAGAGTGACCTCACTCTGCCTGTCTCAAGGACTTGTCAGTGGGCTGTAAGTTGTAAGGAAATTTAATTTTTCTTTTGCCCGTGTTCCCCACATCATCAAGAGCCCTTCATGTCTCCTCTTCAACTCCATTCTAGATAAGGCTGTCCAACGTAGTGTCTAAATGTGGCATCTCTTGGGAGACGGGGGCCCCCAAAGATGAGGTGACAACTGGGTAGAAGCCAGTGGCTTGGGCGGTGGAAGAATTCACCTGAGACAGAACAAAGGAGATAGAATATTGAACATGCGGCAAGGGAGCAGGCAAGGGAGTGGAGGGCAGGACAGCGAGGAGAGATTTTCTGCCACAAGGCAGTGGGTTGGGGGCCATTTTTAAAGGGGGAAGACGGTGGGGAGTATGGCGATGTATGGACGTATGGAATATTCCCTTTTTTAGCAACTGTGCCTAGTTGTAAGTAGCCCATTGTTCAGTTAGGGCCGATAGGTATTTTGAGGTGGGTCGCCTTCTGGGCCTGTCTGGATTCAGCCAGGGGGTCACTGTGAGCCTTCTCTACATTCCATTGCTCAAGCTTGTTTGCCTCAAAATGGCTTTTATATCTAATTCATTTTAGACACTTGGCAATGTCTTTTTCTGGTAGAGACTTTTGAGCAGAAATCCTCCAGGCTCTCTTTTAAGATGAATTTCCCTGTATTCATTCAACTAGTATGTATGAAAAGTCCTACTATTTGCCATTCTGGGAAGCAGCAGGACACATGACAAAGTCCCTGCCCTCAGGGCGCTTATATTCCAGTAGGGAGCAAAAGTAACAAACACCTGAGCACATAGATGTTCAGCACAATGTCAGAAATGCTGTGAGGGAGCATAAAGCAGAGCTAGACGATGGAGAAAAACAGGAGGTGCTCTTCATAGCTTGGCCCCGGGAAGGCTCTGGGAGAGCAGGGTTGGGGAGGGTGGTGGTGACTTCTGAGCAGAGGCAGGAGATGAGGACACTAGCCAGGCTAGCCTTGGGGAAAGAGCATTTGGGGAGAAAGAAGAGCAAGTGGGAAGGCCCACGGGACAACTCATGCCTGAGGAGCTCAGAGAACATCAAAGAGACCCAAGTAGCAAGATGCCCCTTTTTGGTAAAGGTCTCAACTTTGACTCCTTCCCTTGTCTCATCCCCATATCTCATCTCTCAGCAAGTCTGGTCGGCTCTCCTCCAAAACATCTCTCGAGCTCATCCATACCTTCTTTGTCCACAACCCCCCCTAATGCAAGCCCCTGCTGTTTCTCCCCACCTGGATTACTGCAAGAGGCTTCCGTAAATTCCAGTCACATTTCTCCCATGCTTAAAATTCTGCAGTAGTTTCTCATTGCCCTTTGAAAACACTCCAGTCTTCTCACCATGGCCTTCAAGACAAGATCGGGCTCCGGCTGCCTTTCTTGCCCCCCCCAACCCCACCCCCAGCTGGGGCTCCAGCCTCGAGGGGCGGGTGTCAGTCAGCTCAGGCTGCCCTTACAAAGTGCTACAGACCTGGTGACTTAAAACAACAGAAATGTATTGTTCCACAGTTCCAAAGGCTGGACGTTGAGGGGCTCATAGTTTAGCCCCTAACAGCCCACCTTTCTCAACTACTACAGGCTCTTTCCCATCTCAAGACTTTTTCCTAAACTCCCCTGTGATCTTCACATGGCTAACCCCTTCTCCTTCAGGTCTTCAAAGTTGTCCCCTCTTCAGAGAGGCCTTCCCTGACCATCCCCACAGAACTAGCTGTGTTGCCCAAGCCCTTTTGTTTTGTTTTAAGGCAAATTTTATATATGATAAGATGTATAGGTCTTTAGTGTACAACTAGATGAGCATTGTATGGATATGCCCTTATAACCACGAGTCCAATCGAAATATAGGACATTTTTATCACCTTCTGAAGGTCACTCCGTCTGCACCATACCCCATGGGTACCTCCACTGGCAACCACTTTTCTGATATCTAACCTCATAGTTTTATCTATCCCTGGACTTCATATAAATGGCCTTATTCGGTATGTACTCTTCTGTGTCTGACTTCTTTTGTTCAGAATTCACCCATGTTGGGACGCCTGGATGGTGCAGCCCGGTTAAGCATCTGACTCTTGGTTTCAGCTCAAGTCATGATCTCAGGTTTGTGACACCTGGGGGGGGGGGTTCCCCACATCAGGCTCCATGCTCGGTGTGAAGTCTGCTTAAGACTCAGTCTGCCCCTCCCCTCTGCTCTCTCTCTCAAATAAATCTTAAAAAAAAAAAAAAAAAGAATTCATCTATGTTGTTGCATGGATCTGTCATTTATTTGTTTTTTTATTGCTCAATACTATTCTGTTATATAAATATATCACTATTTATCTACCATCCTATTGTTGGACATTTGGGTTGTTTGCAGTTTGAAGCTACCAGAAAACACTACTATAAATATTTTCATATTTTATGAACATATGTGCTATGGTCACCCCAATTTTTTTAAAGATTTTTACTCACTTGTTTGAGAGAGAGAGCATGAGGGAGGTGGGGAGGCAGAGGGAGAGGGAGAAGTAGGTTCGTCACTGAGCTGGGACCCCACTGCAATGTGATGCCATGCAATGAAGGGCCCCATCCCAGGACCCTGAGGTCAAGACCTGAGCCCAAGACAGACGCTTAACCCACTGAAACACCCAGTTCACTGAACTAAAAACTAGTTTTTAGTTTTGATGATGTCTTAGGGCTAGAATATGCCCCAGGACCAGGCAGTAGGACTAAGCTGGGTCCTAAGCTGTGTTCTGTGTTGGAATACTTTCTAGAAAGAAGGTACTTGGGGCTCCCAGTAGGGCTGTCATTCCCTTCAAGTTTGTTCTGTAGTATTTGAGAGAAGCTGAAGTCACATGGATACTTAGCCCCTGTGTGAGCCGACCTGGGGTGCTCCTTTGAAAACCACACTGAAAGGGGCACAGATTCTCAGTCTTTCCAGTAAGTACCAGAGCTCAAGCCCCAAGTGGGGGAGGGGTCCTGTGTTCCGGTGTAGGGAAGAAATGGCCTTAATTTCTCCTAAATACCAGTGGCCTTTGCTGCTGAATGATGATATACCGTCAGAGTCCAGGATCTTCAATATGTGCATATCCTTTGACCCCACAATTCCACTTGTAGGGGTTTAACCGAGGGCTGACTCCATAGTTATGTGCAGAGTGCCAATCACAAGGACGCTTATTTCAGCTTTGTTTCTATAGCAAGATACTAGGACACAATAGTGGGCTATTACATATAGCCCGAAAACTCCATATAGCAGAATGCTGTGAAATCATTTAAAGTTGTTCCCTGTAATACATGTATTTACTTGCAGAGATATTTCACAGTATTGTGTAAAAAGGGTTTCAAAATATTACATACAATCCCACTCTATGAAAAAAACCTTATATGCGTACATATACGCATACATATATATGTATGTATGTTTGTGTTTTCCGTTTATAAAAGCATGACCCGGATGCCACTTAAAAATCCCGCAGCCCATACCCCTTCTGCCTGTTTGTTCTCCCCTACTTCCTGTTTTCCATCACAGCAGCTGGAGAATCTGGGTGGCCTGTGCCGGGCCCCCCTTGAAAGGGGAGAGGGGAGAAACAGCAGGGCCAAGCCTGCATTCTTTGTATTGGCCCAGGATAGGGGCGTGGGGGTGGGGATTGGTGGGGAGTGTGGAGTGATGGCAAGGCTCCAGCCCTGATAATCTTCCTCCTTTTTCATATGCATAGAAAACATCTGGAACGCTGCCACAAAGGCCAAAATGTTAACAGTAGTTATTTCTGGCAGGAGGATTAGAGGGATTTTAATTGTCTTCTTTTTGCTTATCTGTGTTTTCTAATTTCCTACCATGAATGGACCTTCCCCGGTTAATTTTTTAGAATTTTTTATTGAAGTCCATCTTGATTAACTTGTAAAATGGCTTTAAAAAAATTAGTTCCCCTGCGCTTTGGGAGGTTGGAGAAGCAAGCATGGTAAATTTCAAGTTAAAGAGGTTTAAAAATAAAAAGTCTCTGAAAAAAAAAAGTCTCTGTTCCAGACACAACCCCCAGCATTTACCCAAGTCAACCATCAGCCCACAGTGGGAGGTTTGTCTTTGCTCCTGTGTCCCCCTTTTTGACAAATAAGAGCAAAAGGTATTTTCAGAAATGTGTAAATTAGAAAGAAGGGCTTGGAGCAAGTTGAGCAAGGTAAGCCGGTATAGACATGATATGCCTGATCTGGAAAATGGGTACATCCAAATGGTCTTCAGGGATGGGTGAGGCAACACGGGTAGAAAACCCAGGACTCTTCCTGGTGCAGACAGAGTCCAAGAAACAGTAAATGTGAGAACCAGAAGGTCCTTCTCAGATCAAAGTTCAGCCCCCGCATTTGACAGCTGAGGAGCCTGAGCCTTAGGGGGTTCGTGTGACTTGCCTGTGGTCACACAGCTCATCAGCAGTGGAGTGAATGTGTCAGGGAATGTGGACCCTCTAGCTTAACCTCAGGTTCTACCCCATGGACAAATGGACAGAATTTCTAACTGGTCTAATTTCATAAAGTTTTTTTTAATATGCTAAGCTTATGAGAGATAGAGGACAGAGGTGAAATGGGCTCAGAGAGCATCCGGATTTGGGCAAGACGGACATTAAATAAGCAAATACAAGTGCAAGGAGAGGGAAGCCCAGGGTACAATGACATTCTGTCTTGTTTCCATCAGGAGATGTCCAGAGACTGAAAACCCAAGTGAGAACAGCGGGAAAACAGGAGGAGGCTGGAGCAAACCTATTGAGGTCACTTGGGTTATAACTCTGGTCCCTCCAGCGAAAGGGAAGCTTCCATACAAAATGGAAACTCTGGGGTGGGAAGCAGAGGTGGACTTCTGTTGGGGTGTTATGGGGTGGATGCAAGGTGATATCTCCCCCACTGGCCTTAGAGAACCCCCAAGCCGGCATAGCCCCCCTGTCACCCCCTAGAGCTCCTGGAAGAGTGGCAGAGCAGGGAGTCGTTGCCAAGAGGTATATTTTTGTCCTGCCTAAAGCACAACTATAAATTCACATAACAGATCCACCAATATGACTGGAAATGCATAGGACAGCTCAGGGGTGGGAAAAATCATAGCTCCCCCCGTGCCATTAATCTTCCACTTGGGAGTAGGTTCGCATCAAGCATCCATTATTTATTAGGGAGACGGGGATGTAGGGAGGAAGGGCAGGGTATGGGCGGCTAACAGAACTGACAGGGAAATGTAAAGGGCAGCGTCTGCCGCAGGACGTGGGAGCGACTGGAGCTAGGAGAGCCGGGCTCCGCCACAGCCACCCCTGGGTGACTTTGGAGAAGTCACTTAAACCGCTCTGGCCTTGACCACATCTGGAAATGGGGCTTGGATTCAGTGGTCTCCTAAAGCCCTTTCAGGGTCTGAAATTCTGTCCAAAATGTTCTCTGCATTATGAAGACAATTTTTTTCAGAAGTTGCATTCACCAGCCTAGAAAATGCCAGCAAACCATCAGGGAGCACATTTCCAAGCCTTTCCCTAAAGATCCCCATTTGGTAAGATTCCCTGGGGACACGCACCCAGGTATGAAATGTTTTTGAGTTTATTAGGGCAAAGTAATTCTGCATTCTACTCCATAACCTATTTTTGCTTCTGTTCCTATAAAAAATAAAAACCTATTTTTGCTTGTATTCTCAATTCTTACTGTAGATGTTTGTTGATAAATCTAGACCTGAAGGTTGACAGAGAACCTCATCTTTTGATCTTGAACTACGGCCAAGCCTTAACTCTGGGTGGTAAGATAACGGGAAATGTCTCTTCCCTTCTTGGTGGTTTCTGCATTTTCTATTTCTTCTCTAATGCACTTATATTAATCTAATACTAAAGGAAAGTGACTACGTCTTCAAAATAGGAAAAGTAACAGATTTCTGACCTTCCAGGTACTGATTTTAAGGAGAGAAAGACTTCCCTTTATGAACAAGTTCCCCGGTGACATTTTCTTGTTGGGCTCCATCTCAGATATCCAAGAGACTGACGCATAGTAATTCCATGAGAAACAGGTGCAGTTGAATATATAAAAGTAATAATAACAACAATCATGGTGACGACAGCAGCTGCTGTGTTTCGCCGAACACTACTGTTCTAATCTCTGTACGTACTGTATTTACTCTCGTTAAGCCTCCTGGAGGCAGATGCTACTACTGTCCTCACTTTACAGATGAGGAACTCAAGCGACAGAAAGCGATGTGACTTTCCTGATTCGAACATCTTTTATGCCATCTTCTATCTTCTCGACATACCTTTTAGATCTGGCCTTTGCAGCAGCAACTTGACCCTCGAGCAGTCCCTTACCTTCTGCCCTGAGGCTTCTCCGTCTCTCTTCCGTGGGACACCCATGGGAACCTCTTCCCTGCGCCTGCAGAGATCTCAGAGCTCAAGGACACTTTCTGGAGCAACTCTTGACTAGTGGGGGATGAGAGTGGGCAGACAAAATTTTGTTACAATCTTTATATAAAGTATGTCTCAGATCCTGCTTTATGAGAGAACCTAAGCTAAGACATTGCCCCAAAGGCACTTAGCTGTTAAATTCTGACACCCAGGTAGGAGAATATTCGTTCTCTGCAAAATAATAATAGGCACTCAGAACACCAAAATCTTTTTAATGGTGTGTGTGTGTGTGTGTGTGTGTGTGTGTGTGTGTGTGTGTGTGTGTGAGTGTGTTTACATGCACACCCCGCTAGGCTTGGGAGTGGAATAAGTACACTAAAGGTTAATGGATTTGTAAATCTTTTCCCCTCTTACTTAACCGTATTGTCTAACTTTGCTGACACGGCAGTGGGCAGAGAACAGGCTGGTAAACTGATCTCTGCTGATTTATCTTCACGGAATCCTCACGTTCCTCTAGCAGACAGCAGTAGCCACGGGGAGGCTTTCGTGAGTGTGGACTGACTACCCTCCCACAGCCTTACTCTCAGGCTATCCCAAAAGCGAGTCCCAGACCTAGAGACCCAGACACGGCCGACTCCTTAAATAAGCGTCCGTTAGCAGGTGAGCACGGGACAGTCTGTGCTGCCTGCCCTAGAAGCTGGGGACGCCCCAGCCTCTGCCCACCCGCGTACTGCAGCTGCCCTCTAAAGGAAAGGTTCAGCGGTGGACGGCGGGAGACCATTCTAGATTTGTTGGTGTCCACCCTGAGCAGGCAGGAGAGTGCTGGACGGCTGGCTTGAGCACAGGTGCGGGCCTTGCTCTGGAGCTTCTGATCCAGTGTGCTGCCCACCTTGAGATCAGTGATGGAAAGGCAGGATTTTGTCGCTCTCTCCAGTAAAACTGGTGTCAGGCAGCCAGCGATTCCCTAAATGGCTGCACCCAGGACCATTTAGGGAGTGAGTCTAGAGTCCAGAGCCTCATTCATTGGAGTGTAGACTGCCAGACACTCTAGGTTCTTTTACCTAAAAGGCACGAGGATGGAGAATGTCTCTAAGTGGTTTTAGAGAATACCACGAATGCCGTCATTGAAAAGCCATTCCTCATCCTCCTTGCGCCAGTTAGCAAAGCCGGCCGCATCCCTGGAGCTCCAGAAGAGTGGGACGCACATGGAGAGCTGGCGGATGGCCTTCCGAACCCGATGCTAGCTGACCACCCCGTGGGCCGGAGTCCCGGACGGGGCAGCAAGGTGCTCACCGAAATGAGCACTGCCCCTGATAGCACACGTCCCAGCTGAACATTTTAAAGTGCAGACTGAGGTAAGGGGAAGGAAAGTTCACTAACAAATCAATGGGCATGTGTTTGATCCCCCAGACGGAGCCTGAGATCATAGAGGAAACCAACATTGACAGAGTGAATGAGCCCCGCGGCTACGGCAGGTCAAGGCAGGTGAAGGGCCACTCGGAGACGTCCACCCTGAGCTCTCAGCCCTCCATCGACGAGGTCCGGCAGCAGATGCACATGCTGCTGGAGGAGGCCTTCAGCCTGGCGTCTGCGGGCCACGCAGGCCAGAGCCGGCACCAGGAAGCCTACGGCTCAGCGCAACACCTGCCCTACTCGGAGGTGGTGACCAGCGCTCCGGGGACCATGACGCGGCCCAGGGCTGGGGTGCAGTGGGTGCCCACCTATCGCCCAGAAATGTACCAGTACAGTCTGCCTCGGCCGGTAAGTCAGAGTGCCACCCCCCTGCCCCTAGCGGGTCAGCTCTGCCCAGCGTGCTCCCGCAGGGGTCTCACGCCTGGGACGTCTGGGCATAAACCACCTGGGGATTTGGAGACAAATGTTTCTGGGCTCTCTTCCCATCCTCCACCCACGATCCAAGCCTAAGCCCATGGGCGCAAACACACAGGAAGCCCTTACATCAAACCGTAATACATTGCAGAATGAATTTCCTTTTCGACGATCCCTCCTGTGAAGGCTTGACCTCATTCTTCATGCACTGGTGGTTTCCTGCATTTCCCAGTGTGGGGACCCATTTTCACTGTCAGGAGACATTGCGGGGCCGCGTGTTGGGGGGCCAGCGGCCTGTTGGCTCAGCACAGAGGCTCAGGTGGCAGGGGTTTGCCTCGGAGTCCCTGTTCCACTACTCACTAGCCTTGGAGACCTCACTTAAATTCTCCACAGGTGAAATCAACAAGAAAAATAACCTGCTTCCTAGTGTTGTTGTAAAGATTAAACGAGTCAATCCATCCGAGGCACTTAGAAGAATGCCAGGCGCACAGTAAATGCTGTAACAGTGTCACTCTTGCCTGTTTCTTTTGCTGCTCAGTGCACTTCAGGGTGGAAGAAAGCACCCAGTGACTGACAGCTTCCATGATTTAAACCAGAATTTTAATTAGCATGCATTTCACTCATTACCAGAGCATCTACAGGTATCTTTTTAAAAAGATGGACAAACCACAGGCCGTAATAAACAATGCATGGTGCATGTGTAGGTTTCACCCTTGTAATGGTCTCTGCCCTATTCCCGAGGGTTACTCATTAATAGAGCTTAATAAATTGTCATTGTGATGTGTGATAACATAACAAAAGCCAGCAGTTACTGTTGTACGGTTATTTCGTATTGATCATGTGTATATGTATGCTCTTGATCACACTAGCTCATTTATTGCATCCTTACTACAAGTACGAACCACTGAGGCTGGTATTAGTTTTTTCCCTATTTTACAGATGAGGGAACGGAGGATTACACACGTGTTCAGGTCCCGCAGCCAGGAAGGGGCACTGCTGGGACCCAGACCCAGGCGGTCAGCACCAGGGCCCGTGTTCTCAACCAGCATGCTCTTCTGCCTTGTGCGATGTTACATTGCCTCCTTGTCCATGTTATTTCTTTCATCTGCAAGCCCATGGGCTTGTGGACCCTCGTGATAATTTCATGCCCCTACCCTCCACGGTCCATACCACACAGGCATTTAGTAAATTGCTGCTATGCTATGTAAGGACATAGCTTGCACACTGTTGTGAATTTCCTTATTTTCTTCTGCTCCAGAATCCCCCCTCTCCTCCAAGTCACTGAGATGTCTCCCCTTGACCCTGCTTCTCATCCCCTCTCTCGGAATGTCAGTGTCTAGCCTTACCTTTCCCATTGGCTAAGCTTTAGCAGGAGAGACTGAGGTTTATTTCTAATTGAACCTCGAGAGTAGGGTGGCCATGTGTGTGGGACCACCACCCACAAGCATTTGTCCTTAGGTCGGCAGGTGCAGAATTTCTATCTTGTCTGTTCACTCCACGGGGAATCTGACTCACTCTGAATTAGGCTCCCAACAACCGCTTTATTAAGGATTCAAACTTAGCAACCTGCAGTGAGAAGCTGGCTGACCACATAGGCCAGAATACTTACGTTTGCTGCTCAGTGTGGGCTTTCTTTTGGTAAAAGCACTATCAGAAGAAGAGCTGGTTATTATTGGAGCTATCTTTTCCATCTGTGATACGCAAACCTGGAGAGTACAGACAACGAAGGATGAAGGGTAAAGACCAGCCATCTTTTTTACATCCCATTTTCCGAGATATGGGTAGAATACAATGCAAAATTCTTAAAATAGCTTTTAAGCTAAAATAGAAGACTCGGGGGCAATGCCCAGATCTCAGGAATCTGAGTCTGCCTCTACCATCAGGGAAGTTTGCTGGATGTGTTCAAGAAGCACCACCTTCCAGAAGAGTGTCAGGAACTGTGGGGCCACCACAGGCCATGCTCCCATCAGCTGGAGTCCAGACATCCTTTTCTCAGAAAGAAAAATTCTCACCAGGGCTTACAGATCCATCGCCTTTAAAAGATTTCCTTTGGCCACCATGTTACAGTTTGCACAATTATAGTTTTCTAAGTGTCCATTGAATCAGTACTCACCCTTAAGGGGGAAGAAGGGGCTTTTCTCACTGAGATTTAGACAACACCCGAATCTTATCACATTAAGATTAATTAATAATTAATCGATATCACATTAAGATATCACAGCTGTTAAATATGTGTCCCCTGGGAAGAGTCACCTGTATCTGGTCTGTATTGATTCACACTGATTTCTGTTTCATTGGCTCATCCTTCTTGACCTCCATACATTGACCCCATCTCTGGACTTGCCCTCAGCCTGCAGTAGAAGGGCACACAGCGGCTGAATGACCATAGCCAAGGGCTGCAGTTCTGCGCCTCGGATTCCTCGTCCATGAGACGGTGGTGATAAGAGGGCTTCAGTGAGGATGAAGTGGGCGTTCATGGAAAAGGTTTAGCACCCACTACTTGTTTGCTGATATTAATCAGAGGGCTTCTGATGATGCCCAGCACCTCAAATTGCTTGGTCAATGCAAACATCATTGTAAAAACATTCTGCCCTTTTCACTGAATTCCACTAGTTCTATCCCTTCCCTGGACAGTTTTGAGACATTATTGTTTCCTCCTGCTGCTCTGTTAAATTCCTTTAAGGGCAGGCTCTGGGCGCCCCAACTAAGGATCCCAGAGAAGCTTCACTTCTGTTGAAAGATGATTCTCAAGAACAGCTGGATCCCCCTGGCTGGAGGCCAGACTCTGGGGACCCAGAGAGATCCGATCTCAGAGAGAAAAATCAAAACCACCAGGAGGAGTCTTCCGATGATGGAATCCATATCCACAGTGCCTCCATTTGACAAAACCTTCTAAAAATTTCATTGTGGGACATAGGAAAACCTAGATCATTCTTTTTGTCATAATTTAGGGTTGGCAGTGGTGCCAAGAAGGGCAACAGCATCACCATTCTAGGCTTGAAAAATAAGGCCACCGAAAAGTGGGAGAGAACTGAGAAATAACACAGCGGAGAGATGGGCCATCGAACCCGAACAATATCAAAGGCAGTTGAAGGCTTCCTCTTTTTTGCCAACATGCGGGGTCCCTATTTTCATAAAAGGAAAAAACAGCTAACAATACATAGTAGAAATAATAATTCTTAACCCGAGTTCTTGCCGAGCCCCCCTGTGCTACGATACTGTGGGAATCAATAGAAAAGGCAGCAATGTATAATAACTATGATTACTTTTCAGCTTCCCAAAAGGAAGTGCTTGGAGCTCCGCTGGAGGATAATTGGAAGCTGGTGGTTTTAAATGAGCTCGGCCAGGCTGATGGCATTTATATCATGGAAAGGGTTACTGCTGGCAGCCTGGAACCTCCACATTGCAGTTTGGGGGACTCTTGATCATATTTCACCCCTAGAGTCTGTGAAGGGGTTGGACTCGACACCTAATGACCAATCCAGTTTTGCCAGCAGCCCTAATGGGTCTGTGTCAAGTGGAATGAAAACATCCTTCATCCTTCCTGTTGGTGTCAGAGGAGGGGATTCAGAGCAAGGCAGGAGGGTTAAAACAGCCTCCCACTAGAGGCTTTCCAGGGGCAACTAACAGTAATAATTGTAACAATGTCAACAGTGGCCATCTACTGAGTTCCCATCACGTGCCGGACATGAAGCTAAGTGCCATGTAGACATTATTTCTTTGAATCTAACTAGCATCCTATGAGGTCAATATTCTTATCCCCATGTACTCCGTGAGGAAACTGAGGCTCAGAGAACTGAAGAAATGCTCAAGGTCATACAAGTGTCAAAGATAAACACAGGGTTAGAGCCTAGAGCTGTCCGACTTCAAAGCCCACATGCTTTCTACCCTTTGGCCCAGTGAGCCTTGGGGGTGTCCTCCAGGCTTTGGGGAGACTCAGATCCCCAGAACATCAGGTCCCCAGATCCTCCTCATAAGGAAGCTGATCCCCAGAGGATTTTCCCATTCCTATCACTGCTGCTGGTGAGGGAAACATCTCTAATAGAATGAAATCGAGAATTTCACACCTTTTTTTTTTTTTTCCTGTTCTCCCCTCAAAATCAAAACAAAACCTCTGTTGATGAGATATGCAGACCCATCAGGTAGGAATCTGCCTTCGCCACATTTGGCTTCGAGAGACAATTACGTTTCTTATGTTTCTTCAAATCTGACTTGAATCTGCTCTGAATTCGCATCTGGTCTGATGGGTGGGAAATTCAGTGTCAGTTTTTACTGGGCTCCCTCCAGCTCTGGGTGCTCCAAAGTCACTGGCGGCTCAAGGCAGTTGGAATACCAGGAGAGGGTCTGTAGGTCACACTGTCACACTGTCCTACAGCCTCGGCGTAGGGATCTTTGCCCCTAGACCACCCTGAGGAAGTCCCCTTGAAAACCAGCTGAGTCCCCAACATCCCCAAAGGCGTACCCCTCGAAGCTTAGAAAAATCACTCAAGTGAATAAAAACCACAGTTTATCCAGGAAGGCTGCGTGGGAAGGGAGAAAGGGGGGTGTAGGAGATGAAGTCTGGAGAATACTTAGCCCCCAAAGGGTTACCCTTTGTCTTGTACCCCTTACCCCAAAGGGGTACAAGACAGATACCTTTCTTTATTTTTCTCTTCTCCATGTGCCCAAAGCTTAATTTCAGTTCACGGTCTCCCTCCCTACCCTGGGTTGAGTTATTGCGGGGTCCTACATGGCACAAAGCCTGGTGAAGGGCTGGGAAGAAGGCATCAGAATCTTTCAGTTGGTCCTCCCCTAACTACTCTGGCGGGCGTCCCTGGGGAGTCCTTGTTTGCATCTAGTGTCCGGGAGGGGCACAGCTGGATCCTGGGCCTCCTGTTTGCGCCCCCCAGAGCGAGGCAGGACCTAGAGCCCCTTCTCCAGACCCATCATCATCTAAGCCCTCTGGCTTCCCTCCCACTCTCCCCTGCTTCCTCATCTAGGGGCAGAGTAGTTTAAATGTACCTCTCTTCTTCCAAATCTCCTTTCAGGATCAACTTTAGGCCTTGAATGCTTTCGTGCTTAGGTTCTTGATATTAAAAATCCTAAATTCAATAGTTTTGGCTTTTGAAACTCCAATGAGAGCGGGCTCTCGGGCCATATTCAGTGGCTGTGGCGATGGCCTTCCTTCCCTGGGGCAAGAAGGAGGGATGCCCTTGCTGCTTGGGGTAGGGGAAGGGCCCTGGATTCCAGGAATTGTGGGGAGAAAAAGGTATTGATTGCTACAGTTACTATATCAAAGGATTACCCTGTCTCGGAAGTGATTTTTTTTTTTTAAAGATTTTGTTTATTTATTTGACAGAGAGGGGGAAGCAGGCTCCCAGCTGAGCAGAGGGCCTGATGCGGGGCTTGATCCCAGGACCCTGAGATCATGACCTGAGCTGAAGGCAGAGGCTTTAACCCACTGAGCCACCCAGGTGCCCCTCAGAAGAAAGTGATTTTACTTGTGGAGGACCCACTGTGTGCCACATGTTACATTAACATATAAAATGAGTCTTTCAAACAGCCTTTGGCCTGGGGGTCTAATAGCCACCATAGACCCCCATCACCTGGTGAGAAAATAGGCACAGACAAGCTAAGTTGCTCAAGGTCAAGCCACTGCTAAGGATCAAGCCAGGATTCGACCTTGGTTTTGTCTGATTTCAAACCCATGCCCTCTCCACCACACCACCCTTAGCTCAGAGCTACAAGACAGCGGCCTTAACTGGCTATGGGATTTTGGACGAGTCAGTTGACCTCTCTGGGCTTTAGTACCCCCGTTGGTTAAGGGAAGGGGTATGGTCTCAGTGTCTCCTGCTCTGTTTCCAGCTTCACCCTTTTACGATTCCCTAATTGTAAGGGAATGGCCCTGGAGTAAGGCCCTGGAAGCCTTAGACAGGACTCGAGCAGTAGCTCATGGTGAACTGACAGAAGCCCCTGGGTTTCCACCATGGGGTTAGCCTTTAATTACCAAGTCCTCTGTTTCCAACTAAGTAAGAACTATCCTTCTGGAAGATTTTACTTCCTACACCAGGATGTAAAGCTATGGGCAGCCCCCATGTCAACGCCTGTTTCGCCTGGAGCAGTATGGTCAGCATCAGCACAAGGCGCTGCGGGGCACCGGGCAGCACAACCCAGCCCAGCAGTGCTAGGAGTAGGAGAGACTGGTGGTCCCACCCTGACCTGGGGCTGGCTTGCTGGTACTGGATTAAAGCCTCCAATGAGAGCAGTCATCCTTCCCCCACCACACGAAGCCTGAGACCCTCTGCCCCGTCCCACCAGCTGCAGGCTGCCCCCTTTGACCTGGCATTCCTATAGTGCTCCCCTTGAGGTTGATCTTGACCGCATTCCTCCTTCTGGATGGAGGCACATGCCCGAGGAGAGGCCAGCACACAGTGGGCCTCACCTGGGCTCACTCGCTACTAAGATTACTGGCGAGGACCGCCTTGACCCACTCCCACCACCTCCCAAGGACATCGCAACTGAAACTTTGAGCAAACTACATAGTTAACCTTTTTCCCTTCTACTCTTAACAACCAAACTTCTAAGAAGCCTGAAGAGTGGCCTAGTCCAGTCACATCCAGGCTCCTTCTACCTCAGAGACCTCACACCTGTTTATGAAAACTGCCTTCAGTTCTGAGTCTCTGCTCTCCTTCCTAGGCAGAGGGCAGGGATCCCAAAAGATGGTGTCCTTGGGTACCAGACTGGGCACCTCATGGCCACTGTCATGGAACAGGGAACTTGGAACCAGATGGCAGCTTTGAGCAATAGCTTCCAGTGAAATCCCAATCATGACGCAGCGAGCAGGAAGCCAAATTTCCAACTACATAACAAGAGAAACCAGAATATGAGGGCTTAGAAGTGTGGGGGACCTGCAAAGAGGGAGGGAAGAAGACACAAGAGAGGTCATTCTCTCCACCTCCAAGCACAGGGAACAGGCTCGATTTTTTTATGGGACCCCTGTGGCTACCCCAGGGTTCTGAGGATGCAGCCCAAAGATGATGGTCTGATCTCCTGCGCGGTCTCCATTGTATCTGGAAAAATCTTCCAAAGAAAGGAATTCCCTTGGTACTTATCAAAAGTTCAGAATTTTTAATCCAATCTTTGGTGAAGTGCTGTAGGACAGACACAGGCAAAGAAAGGCTTTTTCTTGGCTGGAAAACTGTGTTGAGCCTAGAATAAGCTTTCCAGGAATCAGGGATAAAAATAGGTTGTCTGTCTCCTCTACCAAGTATCGTGAGAGAGACCAGAAGAGAGAAGAGGGGCTCTAAACCCCTTTCTTTATTTTGGAAAAGGCATGTCCTTCCTTGAGGGTTTATTGCTAATAATGGAGTACAAGCTGAAAGGACATCCAAGATAATGACTTTCAAACTCTCTACAAAACCTTAGAGTTCAGGATGACAGCCCAGGTTGTCATCATGCTGGTCAGTGAAGGGCCAAATTCACCAGCACCCCCTCGCCAACTTCAACCAGAGAAGCTCTGCCCTGATCTGCGTATGATTGCAGGTTATGTCATCATGATTTCATGGCTATAGAGAAGCTTGCTTGGAAGCCCATGAGCTATGCCAATGCCTAATTTCACAATGAAAATAACAAACAAACTAAAACTGAGGGGCAGAGAGACTGGATAACATGTCTACCAAAAGTAAACAGCTGAATCAAGATGAGAATTTGGGTCTCCCGACTTGGGTTCACTCAGCATTCATTGAGCAAATATGGATTAAGCACTCTTAGGTACAAAGCATTTTGCTTCATAAGGTCAGGGTACCATGGTTGCAGACACCCAAGGAGCTTAGGATCTAGTGGAGCTTTAGAGTTTGGTTCCCTGAACACAACCTTAGCATACGCTGTTGATTGATGCTCAAAAAATGGAAATGCAGGGGCATCTGAGTGGCTCAGTGGGTGAAAGCCTCTGCCTCCGGCTCGAGGTCCTGGGATCAAGCCCCACGTCAGGCTCTCTGCTCAGCAAGGAGCCTGCTTCCCCCTTTCTCTCTGCCTGCCTCTCTGCCTACTTGTTATCTCTCTCTCTCTGTGTCAAATAAATAAATAAAATCCTTTTTTAAAAAAATGGAAATGCAGCATGGTAATGTAGCTTTCCAAATTGATTCAGCCAGTACCCCTAGAGCTGGGCAAATGTTTTCTTTCTTTCTTGTTCTGGAAAGTTAGCATTGCTGATACACTCCTAGGCTGACAGTAATTTTCTTTTAGCAGTTTGCATTCCCATGGTCTTCAGGGTGATGTTGAGAAGTCCAATGGCAGTTTAAATGTCTCTTTGTAGATGATAGGCCTTTTCTCTCTGGCTGCTTTTAAGATGTTCTCTTTGCTTCAGCAGTCTACCGTTTTGGTACAATGTATCCAGGTGTGTGTTTTATTTATCCTGCTTGGGATACATTGCACTTCCTGAACTTAGTAATTCACTGATTTTATCCATTCTGGAAAATTCTTAGTCATTGCTTTTTAAAATATTGCCTGTATTCTTCTCTGCGACTTTGGGACTTTGATTAGCTGCATGTTAGACCTTCTTACTCTGTCCTCCATATTTTTTTACTGGTCTTTTATATTTTCTGTCTT
>CM053613.1:20344867-20369741 GCA_028646535.1 Procyon lotor | reverse complement strand
TGGGGAGGGTTTTCTAAACTAGTAGCAGATACCTGGAAGAGTATGTGGGAGAGAGCATCAGGAGAAAGAGTGGAGGGAGCGAGAAAGGAAAGGAGGCCCCACACTACCGAGCCTCCAGCACCCACCCTGAAGCTAAGTCAAATCATCCTGGCCTCGGCCTCCGTGTTTCACCTCCCTGGGCAATCATGGGGGGCTCTAAGGACTCCTGAGAGTCCTAATGCAAGGAGCTTCACAGCAGTCATTTGTGGCCAATTTGCTAAGGGCCAGGGTCGGTTTCTTGTTCTCTCAACCCTCCGTCTCTTCCCACGCCCTTCCACACTGTGGATATCTGTGGGAGATATCCACAGTGTCTTACCAGATATCAGCAGGTCACCGCTTTCCATTTAGCCTCCAAGGATTAGAGCAGGGAGGAGCCTTGGAGAGGGGGCCATCCACACCTTTTGTTTCACAGATGGGAAAACTGAGGCTCAGCTGGGGGAGGAAGCTAGGACCCAGACCTCGGCCTCTCTGCCCAGCAGCCTTGCTGGGGTTCTGTTCCATTCTTAGCAGTGACAGGCCCTCCGCTGCTCAGAGGGTGGCCATATGGGCTGGCAGCCTGCCACCTGCCATGGCTGCCTTTGCCTCCTTCCATTTTAATTTTAGGAGAGCCTGAAGTCCCTCTGTGAAGGGGAGGATAGAGATTGGCTAAAGCACCCTTTATTAAAGGGGGAGAAGCTGGCCCCTGTGGCGCCCAGGCAGCCCTCTTCTTACTGGCTTTCTGAGCACTAAGTGCAAATATGATGTGTTTAATGGGCTGGATTCTCTGCTTGCCTACGGGACCAAAAAAAAAAAAAAAAGTGCCTGTCATTCATAACGCCTAGAAAGTGCTAGGCTCCTGGTTCCTGGTTCTGGGAGCAGCCCGAGTCTTGGGCTTTTTGCTGCCAGCAGCAGCAGCAATAGCAGGGAACGTGGTCCTCCGGGACCCTCGCGGGTCACCAGCCCTGGTGCAGGGTTGGGGGGAGGGGAGGCGTGCACTCCAGACAGAGGCTTCTCATTGGCTGATGATGATGTCATCCCCTCCAGGCCGACCATCGCCTGCTAATACCCAGCGCTAATTGCCTGGCTTATTTTTATGTGGAAATTAAGTGGGCTACTCCCCAGAGACATAAGAGCCACCCTCAGGGGAACACTGACCTTGAATATCTAAAAATGACTCCAGCTCGGGCCACCACCACGGCCGTTCCAGATCTGGGCCCGCTGGCCTCCTTTGTGATTCGGGGGCAAATCCAGGCCTGAGGACCCCACCCTCATGGGGCTTACAGGCCATCTGCAGCTCCCAGAGGTGATCCCCAGAGGTGACGGGCGGGAGGGAACTTCTGGGTGGTGCTGCGGCGGCGGGTAGGGGAGCGGCTCACGCAGCCCCTCTGCACCCCCAGGTCCACCTCGGACGTGGGCAGCAAGACCAGGATGGCCGAGTCCGCGGGGCCCGAGCCCGCCCAGCTGCACGACAGCGCCTCCTTCGCGCAGGTGTCCAGAGGCCCCGTGTCCGTGGCGCAGTTGGATCAGTCGGCTTTAAATTACTCAGGTGGGCAAGAGGAGAAACGCCTGCAAAAAGCCCAAAAAGCCGGCGCTGCACCCCAGCCCCACCCGGGAGCTGTGTGCGCTCTTTGCACTGCCCCTCCCCCCACATCCACACCTGCTACCTGTCGTCCTCAGCAGTGGGCAATCGAGGTGACTGTCTGACTTCAGTAGCCCTGGCCTAAAGAGATACTATTCTCTTTAAAACAAAAAATCTGAAATATGACAAAATAGGAAGATAGGTGTTACAGTCAGGGTGTCTGTTAACATTTGCCAGACTTCAGGGTTTCTTTTTAATTGATATATATTTTTAAAGCATTGCAGATAGAACTCTGCAGCCCTATCTCATACCCCCTCTTCCCAGAGGTAATCCCAATCCTTACATCGAGGGTGTTAACTTTTTTGCTACATAGGTGCGTATAGGCAATTGTGTCTGTTAACGCTGTTGGTATTTTACATGTACACAAGTGATATCAAACTATGCCTTTCCTTCCACATTTGTTTTCTAGACTCAGCCTTGGGTTCAAGATGGGTAGGTATGTGCAGCTCTAGTTCGTTGGCTTACACTGCCACATGGATTCAGTGATGTGCCACAGTTTAGCCCTTCCCCAAAGGAGGGACATGGGGGTTGTTTCCAATTTTTGGCAGTTACAAACAGTGCTGAAATGAACATCAAGGTTTATCCATGCCCTAAGGGGTTTTTTGAGTCTTTTCAAAGCATACCTTCTAGGCTAAGACTGCAAGCACTCGGTTGCCAAACCCTTACTAAAGCATTCGCTGTGTCCAGAAATTCCATCCGTGGAATCCATTCTTTTTTGGTTCCTTTTCTTGCCTTTTTTAAAAATATGTCTTCCCTTGGGAGAAGAACTATCTGGACAGTGAGGTGTTCCTTCTTGCCAATAGGTCTGGGGCGTTGGGATGGGGCTGGGAGATCGGTGAGGAGAGTTGGGCCATGTTTTCTCTGGAAAATGAGTCTGCCTGGCCACAGATGACTATGCCGGTGGGCGGGGCTGGGGCTGCTGCTGGAGGTCCGCTCCGGGCCTCGGGACCCCCTCCCCTCAAGCCAGAGCTGCCCCCCATTTCCCAGCCCCCCCCCCAGCTGGTGCCAACCCCAGCCCAAGAGGTGGGGTGCTGGTCTGATCTTCCCCCGCCTCTCCCCCGCGCCAGGTAATACGGTGCCGGCCGTGTTCGCCATTCCAGCTGCCAACAGACCCGGCTTCACCGGCTACTTCATCCCGACGCCGCCCTCGTCCTACAGGAACCAGGCCTGGATGTCCTATGCAGGAGAGAATGAGCTCCCGAGCCAGTGGGCCGATTCGGTGAGACCCTTGCTGTTTCCCTCACAATCTTACCTGCCGGACACACTTGAGGGAGGAGATGGATGAGACGTTGAGACAGTGTTTTGTTATCTCAGCCTGCTCCCCACCGACCAGGTGGCTGACGGCAGTCATTTGAGAGGAGCCAGTGTGGTCAGGTGGGATGTCTTTTGACAGACGGACAGAGCGACCTGAGGCCTGCCTTCCAGTCCAGGGTCCACCTCTTCCTAGTGGGGTGACCTTAATCAAATAAATTTTCATTGTCACTATCATTTTCTGAGTGTTTTCTCTGTGCCAGACACCATGTTAGATGTTTTATTTGTATTTCCTTATTTAATCTTCACAACAATCCTATCCGGTAGGTGTTAACGATTCCCATGATGTGGAAACTGAGGTCTAGTCAGGTGACCTGTCTAAAGCCACACAGCTGTAGGAAGGTGCTAAGGCCAAAATTCAAACCTGCATCGCTCTGGCTCCAAAGCCGTTATTAATTTTGTTCCTTTTGGGGACACCTGGGTGGCTCAGTTGGTTGGGCGGCTGCCTTCGGGTTGGGTCATGATCCCAGGGTCCTGGGATCGAGTCCCATATCGGGCTCCTTGCTCAGCAGGGAGCCTGGTTCTCCCTCTGCCTCTGCCTGCCACTCTCTGCCTGCTTGTGCTCTCTCTCTCTCTGACAAATAAATGAATAAATATTTTTTTAAAAAGTGATCATGTGGTCACTTAAGAAAAATTTTGTTCCTTTTGGTTTTATTTTTTTTTAAAGATTTTATTTACTTATTTGAGAGGGAGAGAGAGAGAGAGCATGAGCCAAGGGGAGGGGCAAAAGGAGAGGGGTAATCAGGTTCCCCATTGAGTAGGGAACCCAATGTGGGGCTCAATCCCGGGACCCTGGGATCATGACCTGAGCTGAAGGCAGACGCTTAACCGACTGAGCCACCCGGGCACCTCGTGTTCCTTTTAGTTTAAAAATTCTGTAAAAAATTATAGATGAAATTCTAGAAAATATAGTTTTAGGAAGTCAAGATTGAATTACTTTGCAAGTAGACCCTAAGGCATTCTGCTTGACTTCCAGCAAAGGACCGTCCTATCAGGACCCCTGGTTCCATCCTCCATCGTAAGCAGGAGTATACGGCCCGGTGGACCTGCCCAGCTAACACCAGAGAGGGGTAGCAACCAGTTGAACCTGGACAGTTGCGCCCAAACCTGCCTCTGAGTCGCCTTTCAAGGGCTGCTCAGTGAAAAAAAAATGAAGCAAACAAAACTAGCACAATGATGGCCTGTAGTGTGGGCTGCCCCCTCTGCCCCCTCCCTCTGGGAGACCAGCCATTGTGGATAAGAAAGGCAGGAGGCCTCCCAGGCTCAACCTGAGGGTTCCCTGGTGCTATGGGTCATTTGGTCTCAACATTTGAAATACATCCTAGACGGAGCAAACACGTTGAGGCCCAAGGCCTAGGCCATTTCTCTCTCTGTCCCAACCCCTGGGGCCCATTCTTTCTACCTCCACAGGTTCGACTCAGCCTTGGTGTTGGTGTCTGTTCTTAGTGTTGCCTCATCCGAACAGCATCAGTGGGGTAAAGCTGTCCTATATATATTAGTTTTTTTGATGATCAGAGCTTATCCTTTTAATTTTCAGCGCACTTACAGCATATGCTATCATGCATTAAGAAAATTCTGGAATGAATTATATCCTTCCCTCCTCTAAAAAAGGAACACAGTTGAATTTGTCTCTAACAAATGATTCGCCATCATCATTATGCCTTACCGCACTTAAATGACATTTGTACGACGGTCTCCGATGGTAGGATTATTGCCCCCACACCACACGCCTCCCAACTACTATTTCTGGAGTCACTACGAGGCTCAGTATGTTCTCTTTGTTCGACTTTGCTCCCAGCCAGGCCTCTACTGCAGTTAGTGTCCTCACTTCTGCAGGGACACTCACCCTTCAATATGCTTTTCCTAATGGGCTGTTATCTGCAAATGAGGCATATCTGAGCTCACTGGAATTGTCAGGTTGGGGTAAATAAACTTTAATAAGAGTAACTGTAGGGATTCCCTGTTGTTAAGTCTACAAATCTTAATGTGAGACTTTATGGCTTCTGTTTTGGTGGTTTGTGGGCCTTTTTTTGTTTCCTTTGTCGTGCTCGGCTATTTTAAACCGCTGAAATCACTGGGTATGAGTTGATCAGTTCAGAGCTTGCTTGACTCCGTAATTCCACTTAGAGTCTAAACATACTGTGTGCTTTTCAGAAAATAGATGATACTTAACTTGTGATAATTAGGCAGTAAGCTTACAGCTCTGTCGGTTCACCCTCTGCATGGAAAGTTCCACTGTGTACTCTGCAGGAGGCAATGGAAATATCCTCCAAAACTTTGGCCCTTGCCCTCAAGACTCAGATAGCTTAGCCGGGTTTATGGCACCTTCCAGAGGCTTTGGGGTTCATAGTGCCTTAAAGATGAAGGGGAACCCAACAAATCAAAATCCAGCCTTCCTAACAGGATGATTCGACCACCCTGGGTGCATCCCTCTCAGAGGGAAGGAGAGTTAGTTTTCTATTAGCTGTTTTTAAGAGGAACATGATCCCCACAGCTTAAATGGGTCTTTCCTGGCGCCCAGTTTACCACCTACAGTTAAGCAGGGTGGAGGGTCCACACATGGAGCACGGTAGCCAGGAACCACAGCAGGGGGATTTCTCGAATGCGAAAGAAAGTACAAGAAGCTCAGAGGGACCAGTTGTCAGCTCAAGGAACTGGGGCAGGGATGGCATCTGCTTCCATATCCATGTGAGGAGGAGAAACCCTCCCCCCTCCTCCCCGCCATCATTTGGGTGTCTGACCTTCCTGATCGCAGGTGTCCTGACATCCGGAGCTAGCTCAGACAAAATCCCTTCAACCTAGGCCTGACTAATAGATTCCATCCTTGGTGCCGAATGCAGAAGAGTTGGGAGGGGGTGTGCTGTGATCAACAGGTGATGCCTGCCTCGGGCACTGCCTGGGGAAGGAGTGGCATTTGCCAGCCCCAAATTTTGGCCAGCAAGATGTGATGGCTCCAGCCCGGATCTACTATTAGGGGTAAAAGAGTTTCTCATCTGCTCATCCTCTCCACTCCACTGGAGTAGAGTCAGGCATCCCTGGCCTGTGCTAGCCACTGGCACCGAGACTCTTGACGCCGAGAGCTGAGGGATCTCAAGAGTCGGGCACTGACTCTTGGCTCCAGCTGAACTTGAAATTCAGGGAAAGGGGATATGATAGCTTCCCTCACAAACATAGGGCACCATCTGGTGGTCATCCTTCAGTGATTTTCAAACTGTGTTCCTTGGAACCGCAAGTTCTGAGAGACTCCCTACTGTGTACCATGCATAATTCTGGGCACTGGTGCCCAGTGATAAGCAGGACACTGTTCTGCCTTTATGAAGGTGATGGCCTGAGACGGGATGACATCATGAGCGATGACTGACTCTGGAGAAACTGCCTGGAAGCACCTTCCAGAGAACCCCCGGCTAATGTCGGCCAGGGGAGGGTGTACTGGAAGAAAGGACATTTGAGCTGAGACCTGAGGTGTCGGTCCCCTGTCCTGGTCTTGGCTGTTTCTGCACAATCACTTGTACGTTCCCAGCGCTTGTGGCCCAAGGACACAGACAGTTGGACCCAGGTTTTCCTCTAAGATGCAAGGGAAATACGTACAGCCCTTGTGTAGAAATACCCGCCATTAGCACCCATTTGCTCCAACCTTTGGGACATCCGTCCTGTTCCCTCTTCCCTCACTCGGGTCCTCCCCGGCCCTCACCTAGCCCACTGACGTAGCCGCAGAACTCTCTCGACCTCCAGTGGGTCTACTTCTAGGGTGTCCTTTCTAAAACACAGGCCCCTCCTCTGCCTGACGCCCACTGGTGGCCCCAGGCCAGGCGTCAGGCGTGCATGTCAGAAGCTGAGATGGGACCGTCAGAACACCTCAGGCAGGGGGTGGAGGGAGGCTGCTTTCCTGCTATACATTCACACATCCCAGATTCCTGACTCATCACCCAACCCCATCCTACTCCATCCTCACCAGGGAGACAAGTGTCTCTGTGAAGAATGGGAACGTGCCGCATTTCTGAGAAGTGCGCCGTAGAAAACTGAACCCTGTGGCCTGGCGTTTGGTGGCTTTGTGATCCGGCCCTGCCTGTCTGTCTGCCCTGAGCTTCTCCCACCCCCCACACATCCCCTCTGGTCAGACCGAGCTCTTGGAAGCTTCCCGGGCACACCATCCTCCACGCATCCCTGTGCCTCTGCCTTTGCTTTCCTCTCCTGGAAAACCCCTCCCAGCTCGTCTTCCTGGCCACGGCCGTTCATCCCCCAGACCCAGCTAAGCTGCGTCTCCCTGAAAGCCGCCTGGCTCCCCACACGTGTCCCTTCCCCATAGCACCCTGTGCCTCCGTTGTCCACGGGCATGGTTCCCACAGGCGTCCGGCTAACATTATGGGATATAAAGGTCTTTTATGAGTTGTTCTGGAACAGCATCTCCACTTGGGGTACTGTTTCTGTGGGAAGGTTATCCTGAACTCCAGATCACTGACGTGTCCTTATTACTGGAAGTGTCCACATATGTAAGCATCGAAGTATGTGTCTTCCACGTTGACTAAAAAGATAAAAAATGTCCAAGGAACCCAGGTCACATCCCAGATCTGAGTCAGGGCAGGGACCACCTCCCAGCCCCTGGCGTCAGACGGACCTGCTCCAAGCATGTCTCAGTGGCCCGTTAACCACGTCCCCCACGACTGTGGCCCTCTCTGCTTCCGTGTCCTCTTCCGTAAAATAAGGACGACAGTATCTGCCTCCTAGGTTGTTGCTTTGAGAATCAAGCGAGATAACATGTGGGAAGCCCTTAGCACAGGGCTCCTTCGGTGTCAGCAGTCCCCTGTCGGGAATGAATCCCTCCATGAAGAACAAGACTTCCGTTTGTTGGATTGTGCTCATGTGAGAAAGGTAGGCAGGTAGATTCACATGTGGACTCAGGTCCATCCCAACTGTTCGTAGCAGGGTTCAAAACCCCTCCATCATTTGTCCACCCCGCATATCCAGTGAGTCCAAATTACCTGTTTTCTGAACAGATTCTAGGTTTTATATAGGTACAATGGTGTGTGGTCGTCATTTTCTTCTGAATCTCTTCCCTCAGCTTCCATCGCACCCCCACCCCCGCCCGCATCCAGCATCAAGCATGTCCTGTGACTGGAGCCCCTTCCTAATCCCAGGCCCTTCCCTTCTCTCCCGACACCCTCTGCAGGTCCCCCTCCCAGGGTACATCGAGGCTTACCCCCGGTCACGTTATCAGCAGAACTCTCCCTCCAGACTCCCTCGCCAGTACAGCCAGCCCGCAGGCATGCACCCCAGCCTGGAGCAGGCCCCCGGCCCGTCGACAGCGGCCTCACAACAGAGCCTGGCCGAGAACGACCCGTCGGACGCACCCCTGACCAACATCTCCACCGCGGCCCTCGTGAAGGCCATCCGGGAAGAGGTGGCCAAGCTGGCCAAGAAACAGACAGACATGTTTGAGTTCCAGGTCTAGTACCTCAGCCCCGTGGAACTTCCAGACTCCGAGGAAACAGTCTTCCGGTGCCTCGGCCTGACCTGCTGGGACTTGAGGCACAGACCCTGTGGGAGTCGTTCTCACCCTCAAGGTGAACAGCAGGGCTTCTAGGAAGCCGAGGAGACTCTTGGACAACTGGATTCTTGGCTTCTTCCGCTGATTGTACATCAAGAAGTCCCTGCGTGGGACCCTATGTTTGACAGTCTGTGAAGTTCAATGTTTGATCTGTGGGTGTATTTCCCTATGGAGCCTTAGTCACAAGAGACACTAACTGATCTGCAGATCCCTGTCCAAGGCCACATTTTAATAAGTCACCGGAAGGGGGAGAACATTGCTCTGTCTTCGGTGAGTTCTGCATGTTAACCCCGTTTCTGTGTTAAAGGTGATGCAGGCATCTGATCAAGCATCAGACTGCACTCTCTCTCTCTCTCTCTGTCTCTCTCGTTCAGCCGTGACTGTAATCGTTACAGTCGCCTCCGGTCTGTGAAGGAGGCCTTGACTCCAGCCAAGAAACTCGAGTCCTTTTCTTTTAAAGATTAAGATTCAAAGTCAGATGAATTGGATGAAAGTCGGTACTGTCCATGACTGCACCTATAAATAGTCCTGACCCCTTTCTCCTCCCGTTCATTAAACGAAGGCTGAGGAAGAGAGAAGATTGAGGGAGAATGGTGTGTTTGGGCGGACAGGTTTTTGGAAAGGTGTTGTCGTTTTGGAACTAGAGTGGCCTGCAAGGTTGTATCTAACTGAAAGCGAACGGGTGCTAAGAGCTTTGAGGATCCTACAAAAGAAAAACAGTCATATGTCGGAGGTCTTTCTTTGCCCGGCAATGAAGGCGGCCTGAGAACAAACCTTCTCTCTCCTCTGAGATAAGAGACACCTCAACATTTACAGGAAAACCTCTGTCTCTTCAACAGCAACGTCCAGTGTGTGCTGCCGGGGGACAGAGAAGGACGGAGTAACTGATGCCTGTTCCGAGCAGAAACAGTGAATCCCGGTCTCCCCACCCCCCACCTCCACCCCGGCTGCAGTCTCTGTTTATAGAAGCTTCTGAATGTAGAAAACCTGTTGATTTATGTTTAGATGTAAATACCATTTTTAAAAGTGTATGGAGTTTCCCAGTTCCCTCCTTCCCCGCCCCCATAGTCAAGGGATGCAGGAGGACACTGGCTGACTTTAGGACCGCCATGTGGCAAATGGCGCTCCCTGACATGGCGAGGGGGTCTCCAGAGCTCTGGGTGGGCACTGCCTCGCAGCCCCGAGGCACCAGCTGCTGACTGCGAATGCCGAAGCAAAACAGCCCGGACTTCAGGTGGCCCCAGGGAGGGAACCTTCTGGCTCCCTCACCCGCTCTGGTGGCGGCTTCCTTGGTGTGTGTTGGAGAACGAGGTCCTGTCCTGCCTTCACCCATGACCCATCTAGCTTCAGCCGTGTCCATGCCTTCTGAGCCCATCTTGCCATTTCTCCTCATGAGTTTCTTTGGTCTTTACTGAGAGAAGATGGAAATTTAAAAGTTGAGAGAAGAGTAGGAGTGGAACTGATTAGAATGGGAGATTCAAACTGTCAAAGCACAGACTTTTCAAAGGAGCTGTTTTTATTTCCCAATGGCAAATTGCCCTTTCTGGAAAGTTCTGGAGATGATGTGTCATGGAATCCCCCCAGACAAGTCTCTTGTTCGGATGATATTAGGTAGTGTCCTTTTGGTATGCTGGTCGATCTTTCATAGTGTTAGTTTTTTGTTACTTAAAAAAAAAAAAAAAATCAGTTATAAATAAAATGTATTTTTGTAATTTCCATGTGTATATATGGTATATTTCTACCAATGGCCAGTTGTTATAGTCCAAAACCTAAATCAGCTTGCAAAACACTGTGGATGGTGCAAGATTTTATTGACAGATTAACACAATGCCTAAGTCTATCCAAATAGGTATTCAATGCACTTGAATGAACAAAGAGCCAAAGAAACTCAGCCTTTTCATGCAAATGGTATGAGTCTGATAAAGTCAGCCACATTGTCCCGCCTTATCAATAATACTAATATTTCATCAGTGCAATGATATCAACCCTGTACGTTGTCTACTTGGTAAATGCCTGGAAATCCTGTATGTGAAAATGAAGTTTCAAGACCTTAGTGTAATGAAACTAGACACTTCAAAGACGGTGTCCAAGCTCTGGATGTTCCAGTGACTTATGGAGAATGAGCCTACAGCTTGCAGTCGTGTGACTCCAGCTTGCTAAGAGGATGGAGAAACAAATCATTGCGGTCTTTGCAGAACCCTAGGAAGCATTCGTTAGTCAACTGAGATGACTAAAAATATAGCGTGCTAAATCAGACACACTCATAAACTAGACACCACAGGTTTAGCAAAGTATATGGGAAGAAAACCTCAAGCTGAACAGATATCAATCTGTTCGTGATTTTTTCCAGCACCAGGGAGATGGCCACCATTTTTAGATTTTCTGTGACTGGTAAATACGTGGTCCCTTTTCTGAAGCGTCTCCTGACCTCGTGGAGGGGACAGATGCTTGGACAGCTGTCTCTGAGCAAAGGCAGATGGGCAGAAGTGCCTCATGGAAGTGAAAATAGAGTTCCATGAGATCCCACACTACTTTCCTCCTGACCTTCCAGACGGTTGAAGAAGCCACAAAGGACCTGGGCAGTCTCAAAGAAGGAACTGGAAGTCCAGAAAAGCGAAGCAACCTGCTTGAGGATTCCAGCCCAAGCCTGCTGATTCATGATTCAATTTGCTTTCCATTTCACCATGCTGCCTGCACGCTTGTCTGTGACGCGTTTCTTGAACTGTGCTAGGAAGTTTAAACAGTAGACCAGGGTCAGATGAGGGATGCCCTACATTCTCGTGAAGAAAAAAGATGACTGGATATGTAAAGGACTTCAGATAAAGTGTATAGAGGATGATGTGTTTGTAGCATAATAAACATTTTTCAGAACTTGTTTTGATATGAGTTTTCTGCATTTCTGAAAAGAAATGCATTTTGGCTTTTTCCCAGAGAGTCATCAAGGAAATGGTGTTCACCTCAACTCCTGATGTTCAAGACTACAGGGGTGCATTCCTCCCTCAGTGCGTGCCATGGATCCGAATGAGCAGGGAGGGGGGCCATGCCCACATGTCATGCTGGGGCAGCAGATTCCGTGCTCTGCCTTGGGGAAGGCTGCCCCGTGTGCAGAAGCCGGAAAGTCTACCGTGCGCCCTGGAACCTAGGATCTGAGAGGGCAGTGCTTACCTACAGAGCCGGAAGTGCTCTCCTTCAGGGTGTGCTATGGACTAATGTCGTGTCTCACCCCCATTCTTATGTTGAAATCCTAACCCCAACGTGATGGCATTAGGAGGTGGGGCCTTGTGGGGCGGTAGTTCAGTCATGAGGATGAAGCCCTCCCGAATGGGATTAGTAAAAGGATCCCAGAGAGCCTGCTCACCCTCTTTTTTGCGACACGAGGCTATAGTAGGAAGTCCACAGTCTTGCAGCTCTGAAGAGGGTTCTTACCAGACGCCGATCCCACTGGCACCCTGATCTTGGAGGTCTAGCCTCCAAAAGTGTAAGAAATAAATTTCTGTTGTTTAAAAGCCACCCAGTCTGTGGTACTTTGTTATGGCAGCCTGGGCTGACTGAGACAGGCTGGATTATGTTAATAATCAATTCTCTGCACCCAGAGGTTATATTGTTCATTTGCTAATTTAAGAATTCAGCAGAAAGGCATGTCTTTTCTGAGTAGTCTTGATGGAAGAATGGATAAAAAATTGTTAGATTTGTGACTTAAAAAAAATTGGAGTACAGATGGAGGAAGACAGGAATTTAAATACCTAACTAAAAGAAATACTTCCCTAACTGGCAGAAATTAGAGAAACGGATCAAAAACTTAAACATTGATTGTAGGGGCTCCTGGGTGGCTCAGTGGGTTAAAGCCTCTGCCTTCGGCTTGGGTCATGATCTCAGGGTCCTAGGATCAAGCCCCGTATTGGGCTCTCTGCTCAGTGGGGAGCCTGCTTTCCCCACTCTCTCTGCCTACTTGAGATCTCTCTCTGTCAAATAAATAAATAAAATCTTAAAAAAACAAACATTGATTGTAGAAAAATAAGCAGCTTTTTTCTACATGAGGCACCTTTTTCTACTCAGGCACTCAATGTTTAATGAATACAGCAACAGATATTATTTCTAAAGTCTGAGAACATAATTTAAACTTAATCTCTTCTACCACACACCAGAAAATAGTTTGGACCTTGCTTACAAAATACAGTCAAACACTCTTAAGGAAATAGAATAATTTAACTTGGAGCAGTAACTGACTTCGGTCCAAGTGGTAGAGATTAAATTCTCCCCTGTAGTCCAGCCTTGAAGGTATTCTAGTCAAAGACCTTTGCAAGGACTAGAAACCTATTCAGACTTGCTCAAAAGTGTGGGGGGTAATGGAGAGAATACAGGGCCATTTCACCACGCCCATGCGGGAAAAGGCTGGAGACAGCCAGCTCACTCTTGCTTTCTCTCGCGTCCTCTCTCTGTATGGACTTTCCTGTTTCTGTCTGCATGTCTGCTCAGTTCTCTTGCTTCCCTTGGCCTCCTAGCATTCTCTGTTTTCTCATTACTGTATATGCAGCTGAAAATCCATCCCAGGACCCACTCCACACCATTTGTCCTTCCTGTACCCACTTCTCTGTGACTACTGTCTCCGTGCCCCAATCTTGAGAGTCTGGTTGGTCTAGTTCATCTGCCTGTGGACGAGCCACCCTTGGGTCATGTGCCTCTCCGATCCGCTGTCACCAGGGAGGCAGAGCCATGTAACACCAGCACGGCCCCCTGGACTGACCCACTCGGTAAGAGCCTTTGTTCGGGGCTGGTTACCCAGAGGAGGAGCGTAAGTGGACAGAACCTTCAGAAGGAAGGAACCTGCTCAGGAATGGAAGTGACCGGCACTCGTAGGTCATGCAGCTCATGAGCAATCCCCGTGGACACTGCCACAGAGAGAAGAGCTCATCCTTGACCTGTCCATCAGGTGGGAACACATGCATTTGAAACCCTGGGGGACGGGCCAGCACTGCCCCAACCATGAGCCATCCCAGCATCTGGGTCTGAGAGCAATTTCCGGCCAAGGTCCAGGAAGCTCCACACCTTGCTCAGCAGACAATAAATACTTGTAAACTGAATTGCATGATCTTAGCTCAGGTGCTGTGAATGTAGCTCACGGCCACACACTTGCATGGATGAGGAAGCTGATGAGTCTCTCTCTATAGAGCCTTTTGAAACAAAATCAGTTTTGAATTGATATTACTGTGGCTCTGCCCTTCCCAATAGAAGAAGTTAGTGTCCCGAGAACTGAACGGTCTCTTGATTTCTTAAGGTGAATGGTTACAGAATAGAATCCTAGCCTTCGGTAAGTGCTAAAAGGGAGGGTGCTTCTGGGGAGGAATATTTAGGAAATAGAATGAATAGTGCCAGAAATAAATTATTTTAGACAATGTTACGTTGCTTGATTATGCCAATTTCAAAGACAGGGAAATTTGTGATGTGGCAGAATTTGTCTCCACAGGTCAAAGCCATACTTCAGTGAAAGCCATTATATAATGAATTCTAAAAATTAATTGTTTTCATTCTCTGACCTTGGCCAGACTTTTGTAAATTACAGAGGGAGGCCGCGTATTTTGCATAACTTAACTGTGACCTCACCTTATTTCCCACATCCCTTCCTTATGTCTAACTTCAACCCTGCCTGCAAACAAACTGAGAGAAAGTCTATACCAAACAGAATCAGAGTATCATTCTCTGGTCTGGAAAATTTGAAAAAGGCATAGATAGTCAAGGCCTTAGGCAACTCCCTTTACACCGTTCTCTGACTCCTCATCTATGAAACGAGTACCACGACATCTACGCTTCTACCCACCCGTGGTGGGCATGAGGAGCACGGGGTAGATTGTGTACGAAAGGCTTTGAAAAGTATATTTGAAGGTACTAGCTTACTTACTTACTTACTGAAGTACTAGCTTCGTAATTCAGTCTTTTCTAGTGAAATATTTTAGCTCCTTCCATCCACTGAACTAATTTGTCATATATTCTACAAAATTTAAAAAAAACCTCCATAATATAGAAAAAAGAGGATGTTGCTAAGTTTGGAACTGCCCACAGAAGCCAGCCTCGTCCTTGCCGTACTGTGTTGTTGCTGTTGTTGAATGATACGGGGGCCACGCGAGCACGTGCACGTGTGCTGTCACTTCGGGCAGGAAACCCAGACTCACGCTCCCCACCTCACCTCCCAACCACATCACACACACGTTAGGTGTTAGGCAAATACAAGTACTGAACGGGAGCCCTGACCGTAGCTGTCAACACTCAATGCTTGGCTTTCTGATTAGCTTCCTACATCCGTGGCCTCTGCCGGGAACAGAGCGTTCACACGCTTTTAGAATTTTTTATTATAAAATAAAAAGCAAAGGCTTTCATACCCCAAAACCTGCCTGCTTCTCATTCTGCCTCCCTCATCCGGTGAGATGGAGTCCCCTTCACAACCCAACGGCACAGCAGCACCTGCTGTGAGTTATCAAAGCTCCGCAAGACCCCTTGTGGTCTCAGAAGCCATCCCAGCCCGAGGCATGAACTCTTGAGCCAGGAAGAACTTCTCCCTGGCCATCCACAGGCCCCAAGGGAGCGGTTCCAGCCTACTCATGACTGTGTCCTTGGAGCGGATGGGGTCCCAGGGCAGGATAAGCCAATGTCTGGTCATAGGCCCTTCTCGGAACATAAGAAAGTCCCGTCCAGGTCACTAGCTCCCAAAGGGTCCACGACGACATCGGTCATGGACACAAACTTCCAAGACCACCTGCTTTCCCTGCCTTTGCTAGTCGCAGTGATCATGTCAGCCTCATGTTCAGCCCTATCTGTGTGTTATATCCACGCTCTGCCCTCTGATGTAAGCCAATTGGACAGGGACCCATCTGACCCAGAAGCCAAAATTCCTAGGCTGACCAGCCACAAAAAAAAAAGTAGCTCAGCCCATGGGGCTAGGCCAACTGGATTTTCTCTGTAAGAAACACCAAGACACAGAATCTATTGGCAAGAGATGTTGAAACTAAACAGTCAAGACTCAGAGGCCATGATGGGCTGTATGCAAAGCACAGGTCTCAGACAACAGAATGTTGAGTAAGAAGTAGCCTTGAGGCCAAGGAGACTTAGAGAATAGGTAAGAAAGCCTGTCTCCTGTAAAGAAAATACACAAACGAAAACCAACTCTGGATGTTTTGGGGGAGTCCCCGCATCCCAGTGAAGAGCCACAACCCTGGGTCTCCGGGTTCCATTGAGATTCAGGTGGCTCGGACCATAAACGTGTTGTTGCTCACGGGAGCCAGGTGTGCTGAAGCTCTCTGCAAGTACTCAGATGTGCTCAGGCACTGAAGGAGCAACTTTTACTCCTCTCTCTGCCGCTCTGTAAAGAGGGCTCCCAGACACACACAAAAATACTCCCCAGAGCCACTGCCTTGCTGCGGTGATGAGGAATAGACTTGGAGCCTTCACAGAATTCTGGGGCACTCCCCATGGTGGAGAGTAGGACCAGGGTGCCCCTTTGCTTTTTCTTGCCTCCTGGATCCTGGCTGCTCTTAACCTTCAGGACAAATGAAATGATCAAGCAAAGGGAAGTGGTGGTGCCTACTTGAGTCCCAGGAATGGCAGACAGACACAGATCCTGGGAGCTGGAAGAGACAATCCCTAGCCTTTCCTTGCTGGGGTCCCTTCAGAAAAAGGAGAGCAAACTTATTCCAAAGGACCATCTCCACGCTTCTTTGAATCACTGTCATGGCACCCAACTCATGAGCTCTACTGGCCCCGGAGCCAGAAAGAATGCACCTAGGAAGGAGTGTGGAGCCAAGTAATGGTAATGTTAGCAAGGGAGTTGTCTGTGGTCAATTACCTGTGAAATGTGTGCAGATGGTTGGTGGGAGATATAATTGCTCTGAGTCTCTCTATGATCTCTTGGAGGTATGGTTATGGCAAGTACTGGTTTGCACAGTTGAGCACTGCATTTTAACAACATTTCACTGTTCACGCTTGCACATGGCAAACTCATATTTAAGGAGACACCATCTGACTCCTCAGAACTGAAATAAAGTTTCCTAACAGTTTCATTGCCAACCCCTCCTCCAAACCAAAGAACTCTGGCAAACTGTTGAAGGTAAAGGAGCCCCAGGTTACCTGGTCTCTGAAATGGCCTATAGGAGCTTGCTCTGGATCTGATGGGCCTTCACTGAACACACAGAGGTTGGGTTGCTTTTGTCCGTGGTGCCCACTCCATCACCCAGCTCCTCAGTGCTGGTGGCTAAGGCCTTCGGGAGACCCAGAGCGCCCTTGGGAGCCACATCCCTTGAGGCCATATCTCCAGCGATGCCAACACAACTTAATGAAAAATCAGGCTACCATCCAGATGTCTTGCCCATGAAACATTTAGAACCAGGTGGATTTCGGACATAAGGTCTACGAGTAAGCTGGACATTGGATTACATTATTCGTGCTTCACCCTACTCTGCTAGGATTCATGATGGCAAAGCCAAAAGCTGTTTGCCTCCTCCTCCTGGAGAAGTCCATTTCCTAGGTCAAGTTGGGTGGCATCAAGAGAAAGGGCCCGGAAAGTCTTTAGACTGAAAACAAAGGGCTGCCAGATTGCACAAATTGCTTCATGTGTTCATATTCAGGGGCTTTGGACACCAAAAGCTGGCTTTTTTTAAATTTAAGATTACGTCTCCAAAACTGGTAGGTCCCAAACTAGCCTTCGGTGCTTGGGGGACCAATTTTTCAGAATGAGTCCAGGTGAAGGAACCAAAGACTGAGACCAGAAATCAGAGACCACAAGTGAGCAGAAACAAGGGCTTAAGGAGGGCCGCCGGGTTGCCTTCCCGCCCGGGGCATGCATTATGGGCACAGTTTTATCCGGTGGATCATTAACCTTTCATTTAACTGGAACTGTACAGGAAGCACTGATAGAACCTTCCACATAATCATCCATTCAGTCTTTCATTGGCTGAGCAAAGATATCCTGAGTACCTACTATGCACCAGACTCCATGCTAAGTGATGAGGATTCACCTGGGAGCAGGACTGCCCCACCTGGGAGCCTGCCCCTCACGGAGCTCACAGTCAAGGAAGATTGATCCCCTGTGACAGGGCCCAACATATGAAGGACCGCCACTCATTCGGTGGATTTTCTACCTCGTTAGAGGTAGGCTAATTAAAATCCAAATGCAACCGCAAAGTCCCCATCTTTCTGGAAACATTTACGATTAGGAAGGACAGACTGCAGTGCTATCTTCTAATGATGCTACACAGTTTTCCTTATCAATGACCTTTAACTAGTTAGTAAGATGCCCACAATATCCCCATGGGGACTTAGAGCAAATTGCTAACTGCCAAGAACCAACAAATGTTATAAACCCCCAAATTTCAGAGCTGTCACCATCAAATGAAATCAGGAGCCCAAATTGTCAGAGAAGGAATAACCAGTTTGGGGACTACACTATGCAATCCAAATGAAAATTTCAGGAGCCATATATCTTACAAATATCTGAATGGAACCACCACCAGGACAAATGAAACCACCGTATGCCCAACACTCTCATTTTGCATCATTCATATCCGTAAAGTACCGCTCAGAATGCCCTGGATTATTAATGAGTGGGTTTTGGGTTTTGTTCAGCCTCTGAAATACAGTGCTCTATGGAGCAAATCTAAATAGGCGAGCCAGGTAGAGCTTCGCAATGACACCCTTTCTTTGCTGCATTTGTCTGTTGAGCTTAGTTGAAATTATGTTTGCTTTTTTTTCTTGGCAAATTTGCATATGAAATAAAGCACGTTGTCTTACTGTAATTTTCTTTCTGAGGTGTTCGTGGATCTTTGTGCTCACATTTTGTCTCTTCTCTTACTTAATATTTCTTTCTCCAGTCCCCATGAGGAAAAGATTTTAACAAGCATTTACAAATTCTTAGAATATTAGAAATCACATGTGATGGAAGGATGTATCTTGGGTTGTGGTTTTCTTTTTAATTATAGGATCCCAGCCCCTTTGAGTTGGAAGAGGATTTGGTAGGGAAATTATCCAGCTTTGTACCCTGCAATCAACACAGTATAAAGCTCATGCCCTGTATGCATGACATTGGCTTACCCCGTCAAAGATTAAGCAGAAATAGGGCTTCAGCAAGGCAGGTATTCAAGATGAGCGGGAGCGGAATGAACAGTGGCGGGAGGGAGATGGAGAGTGTTAAATGTATTTGATATTTAGGGCAAAAAAAGTAATGTAGTTAACATGGGGTGGAAGTTAAGGGATCCCCAGTTTAGGACTTGCGATCATCCAGACCTGGCTTGGAACCTCACTTTTACCTCATTCTAGTTTTTGGACAAGTTATGTCCCCTCTGAGCCTTATCTGTGAAATGAAACTAAGATCTAGTCTCTGATGTGACTGCAGTGCTGGAAGAGAGTGCCTGGCTTACCCCGGCCTGGTGCTTATGAGCATGATGGATTGTTGCTATTTATTTGCCTCCTTGAATACTTCTAGCATCGGGGAACTCACTATCTTGCCAGAGCCAACACATTACCCATTGATCACCCAGAAGGGGTGACCCTTATGCTTAGTCCCTTCCAGCCACCCACTGCAGACAAACCCTCTTTTCAAAAGCCCAGGACACCCCTAAGTCCCCAGAACTGAGGCAAGCTCAGGACACCCGGGCAGGGGGCAGTGCTGTGAAAGGAAACGCCCTTTGCCACCTGACCAAGCTGGAGAGTTCCCGCAGATTCCTCGCGTTCTTTGGATGACAGCCCCATCACTCTGGGAGTCAGTCTTCAGAACAGTCCAAAGACTCAACTCATCAACTAGTTCCATCAGGCAAGTCCCTGCAAAACGTCTGGACTTGGTGTACTTAAAGGTCTGGCAGCAAGGACAGTTAGCTCTGTAAGAAGGACGGGGAACTCACCAGACCCAAACAGTAAGCCCGTGGAAAATGCGACTGGCCATGTAACTGCTCAGCACCGTGTTGTTCCAGTGAAGCTCTCCTGCACTGAAATCAGGAGAAAGCTTACCTGTCTCTGCTTGAGAGTCCAGACCTCGGGTGGTGAGGCTATTTGCTCACACGAAGGTTCTCGAGAGCAGCTGGCTGAGGTGGGCTGAAGGGGAAGAGGGAAAATAGCATAGTTTGAAACCAGTTACCGACAAATGAGCTGAAGGTTTAAGGGATCGGGCTCTGGAGCAGCTTGGCCACGCCCTAGTTGTACAGCTCTTGGCGGCTCTGTAAGTGGCAGGAAGGACATCCTTCCTCACGGGTTGGGGCTGGTCATATCAGTAAGACTCAGGGTGTAGAGTGCTGAGCGCGGAGCCTGGCACCGGGGAGCCCGTCAGTAACTGGTGGCTGATGGTCGGTATATCGGCATCACGGCAGGGCTGGCAAGAAGCCCTAAGAGTGTCTCGAAACCCCATCAGCCTCTCTTGTGCTCAGACCCCGAGACACCTTTTCCATTGCTGAACTGGTCCCTTCAGAGCGTATTCGCTCTCTTCCTAAAACAGACTATAAATGACACCAGTCTTTGAAATGCCCTGAAAATAAGCGGCCTCTTTGGGGTGGATGGGGAAGGGTGCAGTGAACAATTCAGGTTTGCTCACCGCCCTCTTTCCCGTGCAGAAGCTCACACAACCTCCTTCTACAAGAGGGCTGCTCGTGCACACAACCACTTGCTCGGGGACACGCACGCATACACACACACATACACACATGCAAGCGCGCGCGCACACGTATACTTGCTCACACAGAGTATCTTGGTCAAGTGGGCCTGTCTTCATTGTCCTGCAGCTCCTCCCACATCACCTCCAGGAGGGACAAGAAGGGAACCCGGATTCCCAGAGGCTGACACAGAGGAAGAAACTGCCACCTGTAGGCTCCCCCAGCTGAGCCGCTCTGTCCCCTTAGGCATCACTGCTCTGAGCATTGGCTTCCTCATTTATAAAGAGATACCATTTCACCCCCTCCCACATCAGTTAACTCTGGAAACAAAGTTTGCATGAGACCCCTGATTTTCCAAACTCAACACAATCCAATCAATTAAAGGGGAAGCTGTGTATGTGACCTCTGTCTAGATCTGAACTGTCCAATACAGTAGCCACGAAACCAGCTTAAAATGAAATATAATAATTGAAATAACATTTAAAATTCAGTTCCTCAGTTGTACCAGCCACGTGTCAAGTCTCAGTGGCCACGTGTGGCTAATGGCTTCCATATTAAACAGCACAGATTTAGAACATTTCTACCACTGCAGAAAGTTCTACTAGACAACATAGATCTAGACCACCCACCCTTTCATGGATAACAATAGTAACAGATAATAGACAGACAGCAGTCTATATTTATATGTATACTTATGTTTGATTATTTTTATATGTGAGTAGGTATAAATGTACGTACTTACTTATGAACTGTTGTCTATGTGCCTATTTATCTATTGTCACCATTAATGGTCGGACAAGTGGATAAACGACAGGAGAGAGAGGAATAACCAGGAATACAGTGTAGACAATGCTACGGACTGACGTGTGCTGCCCCCCACCCCAAATCCATATGTCGACATCTTAATCCCCAGTGTGCCGGTATTTGGAGATGGGGCCTGTGGGAGGTAATTAGGTTTAGATGAGGTCATGAGAGTGGGGTCCTCAAGAGGGGAAAATGTGCCTAGAAGAGGAGGAGGTGTCAGAGCTCTCTCTGCCAACGGCAAGCCAGGAAGAGAGCTCATCGGGAGCAGGAATTGGCCTGCACTTCGAACTTGGACTTCCCAGCCTACAGAACTGTGAGAAGTAAATGTCTGTTGTTTAAGCGCCCCCAGTCTGTGAAATTTCAGGATAGCTGCCCAAGCAGACCCATACAGACAATAAATATTAATGAATTCAGTCCAGCTTCTTTTGCTCATGTGAACTGGACTTTCATCTTGAAACTGATTCTGAAAAGAGATTCTCCACCCCCTTCACCCCACACCCCCTCAAACCCCGCACCCCTGTCCCTGTACGAGTAAAATGGGGCTCTCAGCAGGCAGCCCCCTGCAGCCTCTGGGAAAGGCCCCAGGCTGCACCTGTGTTTATTTTTGCAATGAATGCCGGCCATGGCCTCAATGTGTCCTCCTCCCTACAGGTTTCCAAACTGGCTTTTCTCCTGAATAATAATGAACAAGCTGATAAATGTCCGCTCTGGATGTGAGAGGACTAGAAAGGGAAGGGGACTCTGTTCCATCCCACTTCCAAGTTCAGGCTGCCCCCTAGTGGATCCCCCCCACAAGAGAAACACATTTGTGGTCATGATCAGAGGCCCGCAAAGGCTACCAAGCAAAGTGATGGTGTCAGGTCATGAGCCGAGCGGTTTCACGCACATTATCTCAGTTATTTTGGAATGACCCCAGGCACAGGGAATTACCATGTACATTTTCCCAATGAGAAGAGGCTCAGAGAAATTAAGCACCTGCTTCATTGAAAGAAGGCTTGGATGGATAAACGAACAAATGAATGAGTACAATGAACGCAGCCTTAATTTACTGGCAGTGTGTTCAGAGTGATGGATGCACTGCATTCAAATAAACTCTGAGATGAGATAAATAATCCTGGGTGAGTTTGTGAATGGATAGATGGGCTAGCTGATAGGTCCTCCTCCCTCGAGAGAAATCCTCCTTCCATGCCCCCCCCCCCAGCTGAATCATCCAGGGACTGTGTGACCTTGACCACTCTGTCTCTCCTCTCCCCCAGCTTGTGACCTAGCTCCAAGCTGGCCATCCCTGCACCCCCCCAACTCTTCCCTGAGGAACTGTGATAGGAAACTACTCACTGGGGGCGATCATGTGAACCTGGAGCCTGACGTGGCTCCTGTGAGTCACTGAGGAGTGAAGTTAAGAGGAAGCCACGTAGGAGAGGCAGGAGGGCAAGGCAGGAGTGTGGAGTGGGGGGATAAGAGGGCTGCCCGCACTCCTGGCGCCTTCCCTGTCCCGTGCCAATCAGCAGGAGGCCCAGAAGGGGACAGGCAGCGTCCTGGAAGGCAGCAGCTCCACCACTCTGAGTAACTCTGAGTTAGTTACTCACGGGCTGCAGGCACAGGACCCTGGCCATCCTCTGTGACATGGACAGAGATGGACGCGGAGTCTGGGGCAGAGGGCCAATCACATTTCCTCTCCAAGGACTGGAGGCTGGCGGGGAGGTGGCAGCACCTCCATTCCTTTCCTTCTAAAGGCCTGGATACCTCCTTTTAAAAAAAAACAAACAACATTTTCTGACGTCTGCTTCTATTGCTTCTAATCGGAGAAACTTCCTGTCAGCTGCTCTCATTATTTAAGTGAGGTTGTTTGAGTGGCCTTCTGTTTCCCCAAAACCAAAAGAAACCCAGCCCACTGATACACTTCCCGGATTCCCCTCTAGTCCTGTTTCCTCCAGACGCTGCACAAATAACTTCCGTGTGAGTCGACGCCCTGGGGTGGATGTCGCTTGTGTTGCGAAGCCCTGGGGTGGTGACCACAGCCCTCCCTTGGGGGACGCGCCTGCAGAGAGGCTCAGCCCTTGGCTTTGCTACAGGAGATGCTTTGCCTGGGAGAAATGCGGTTGGCCGTCTCCAGAAAAGACTCAAACCTCCTCCCAAACTGCCTCCCAGCCCCGCTCACCTCCTTGTCACTTCTTGTAGGGCTGAGCCCTCTGGGCCCCACAAATTCGAAGTTTCTCCCTCCTTTCAGGCCAGGCCTCCATCCAGCTCACAGCCCTCGGCTACCTCCATTCCCTGCACCTGCAGCCCAATGGGGAGAACAGTGTTCTAAATGCACCAGAAAATAATACTAATGACTCCCAACTGGGCGGGTTTCACATCAATCACCTTATTTCTTGTCCCCCACCCAACCATCCTCTGAGAGCAATGTCTCCATTTTACAGATGAGGAAACAGGCTCAGAGAGGTTAGGTGACTTTCTCAAGGTCACATGTCTGGATGGAGACGGAATCACTGGTTGAAAATGCCAGTGAGCCATGAGGCACCCACGTGGCATTCACCTCCAGGGAAAGCTTTAAAGCTGTGATTGGATCTCTCTTCTGGCCTGAGAAACCAGCTTCCTGCAGGTGCTGGGTCCTGCCTGACTCCTTGGGCCACAGAGTGGGGCCCAAATTACTTGCACTAAGTAGGAGGTTTTTCCATTTCACTTGAATTTTCTATTTCTCTCAGGACTAACAGATCTGCGATGAAAGGGATGTGACATAAACAGCTTAATTCCATGCTCAATCAAATTTTGTGTTCCATCTTACTCAAAACGATTACCACTGAAGGGGAGGGACTTCCGTCCCCCCACCTGCAGGCTGTTATCTCTGTACTCCGTTATGCCCTAATTACCCGAAAGTAGAAGTCACAAATCTGATGGGCCAGAATCCAGCACATTCCTTCGGCCCCATATTACCAGTGGGCAGGCTTACCACATCTTAAAAGCCAGTACACATGTGTTCCATGAAAGCCTATTTATTTCAAGGTAAAGCCTGCCTTGGGGGGCAGGCCTGATCAGGCTCTTTTTCCTGCCTCATCAACATCTACAGCTGAGCAAGCGAATGGGGCCAGAGGAAGAAGGGGGCCTCATTTATACCTTCAACCCAACTTCAAATGCTTCAAAGCAGCTTTCTCTTCAGCTCAATTAGGAACAAAGTGGCAATTTTATTTCTCATTTACCTGGTGGTAAATGCTAGTAAATGTTTAACAACCAACTCTTTGGGGAGTGGAGGTGGACAGGAACAAACAGGATTTGTACATTCGTCAATTTCCAGGGTGTAAACACTTTCACGATGGCCAATATGATACACCAACATGACATTCTTAGGAAGTAGTACACATTAGTACACCATTAGATAGTATTTCCACCAACTATAGCGGTATCATAGACATCACTTTGAGACCACAGGAAATTGTAAAATGTAGCAAAATAGGCTATGATGGATTTTGAATATTCCTTAACTTAGTTGTAAATATAGTTTTGTTGTGAGTTGACACAGTTTAATTTTTAATAATGGCTATATTTAACAACCAGTTGACAAAACTCTGGAATTTGAGCAGTTGGCACTCACGAGCTATTCAAGCTGGCTCCAGCACATCCCAGCCTTCAGCTATTATTATTCTTTGCATATGCTCTTCTCTCAATCAGGACTGCTATTGTTTTCATCTGCCAACATCCTTGTCTTTGGCAAACAGTCTCTTCCATTTTGTGCTGGGGGAAGCTCTCTTCCCTCATTTATAAAACATGCCAAGAGTAGTGCCTATTCCACAAGGTGATGGTGAGGATTCAATGAGATTGTTTATATAATTGTCTCCCTCTGTGCCTGGCACACTGTGTGCCCTTCATAGGTGGCCAGTCTGGTGTGCCTGGGCGGGGGGGGGGGGGGGGGGGGGGGGGGGGGGGGGGGGGGGGGGGGGG
>CM053613.1:20321791-20344367 GCA_028646535.1 Procyon lotor | reverse complement strand
CCTGCCATGTCTGCAGAGTCCTACTGGGAAGGACCCTCTGCACTCACCCCTGCCATGCTCCCCTCCACCCTCCTTCCCTCCTCCTGCTCCAGCCACCTGGGTTCTTGCTGGGCCTCAAACATCCTAGTATGTTCCCACCTGCAGCCTTTGCCTGCCCATCCCCCCCACCCCATGCCTGGACCATTCCCCCAGGGGCTACATGGCTATCACCCCCAACTTCCTCCACACCTTGTTTACATATTACCTCTTCCAGAAACCACATTTGAAATGCCACCCTGCTTTCCTCTGACCCCCTCCTGACCAACCTTGCCCTGTTTTTGTTTTCCCCTTAGCAAGTCATCTATGATACTGTGTTATGATCTACTTACTTGTCGTATTTATTGTCTAAATCTCCCCCACTCCCAATCCTGAATCCCAGAGGGCACATAACAAGCCCTCGGTATTTCTTGAATATGTGATTTTCTAGGAAGCACCATAGCTTTGCCCAGATTCTCAAAGAGTTTTTTTGGCCCCAAAACTATTAAACAAAACACTTCCCAGGACTAAAGCTGTTTGAGAACAAACGATTTGTTCCAGCCTTCAAAGAACCTGAGCAGGGACACAGCAACCAAATATATATTGCTCTTGGGTTTTCCCAATTCCCTCCATGTGGCAGTGTTGGGCGTCCCCTCCTATGGTCTCAGCAGCTTCCAGACCCTGTGAGAAAACTCCCCCAGCAGCAGCACAGACAGGAGACAAACCATGAGATTTATCCCACAAGTGGGCACTGTATGTGGAGCACATGCTGGGAGCAGTGAGAACAGCAGTAAATACAGAACAGAAAATAATGATCTTTGAAATGACAACAAACGGGACACATTATCTAAGCACTAACACCTAAGGAGGTGGCTGCCCAGGCTCTGGTGGGCAACTACTCAGGAGAGAGAGGCCGACTTCTTTCCAGGCTGCCTTGTCTTCAGTCCTTGTAACTTTTCATCTTTCAGTGCCTTCAAGAATTTATCTGCAGGAGAGCAAAACAAACACAGCTGTGGTAAAGATAAGAGCTTTTCCAACACTTCCAAAGGAAGTTTCTGGGAAGCAATTGTGTGTTCCCTGCAGGAGCCCAAAACCCAACATGGGTAGGAAAAAACCCCTAATAGCCCAAATGTGTTTAAGTGGAGAATATGTAGTAAAGAAATCCAGGACTTAGAGAAGCCTGTCTTCTAGGAATTCTTTCCATGGCTGTGGGGAAAAGGACCTTACAGGGGGCGCCCGATGAGTTAGGGACCATTCTCAAGGCTACATTAACCTAAACATTTAGGTTATTTCATACTCCCCTTCCCTGTGTGGCAGGGGAGCTGACTTAACCTGTTGTTTTGTTTTACAATAGTGGGGATGGCCTTCCTAGAACAATGTGCCCTCCTCCATTGGTAAGCTTTAGTCAGGGCACCATTGGTGCCCTCCTCCACTGTAAGCTTTAGTCAGAGCAGGTGATGGGAAGACAGTCTGCAGAACAGCCTATGGCTACTGAATATTCTACAGTGTGATAGGTCCTTATGGCAGTAGAACCAGATTTAACTTTACCCTCCAGTGGGAAGGATCCATCAGCTTGCAAGCTAGAGGAATCCTGCCCTTATCAGCACACCTGGTCTGCCCTGGTCCAGATCCCTAAGACATTAAACCTACCATCAGCGGACAGAGTTCAGGACCCTGGTGAGAGGGCTACAAGGACCAAGGCCAGGGTTCACAGGGAGGCTTCCTTCCAGCACTGAGAAGTGGAGGGCCTCAAAGCCCCTCCCTGAACTGTCCTTGGGCTTCCTGGGTCTTGCACAATTCCCATCTCTACCTACAGACACTCCAACTGACATTTACTTCCTCCTCTTCCCACTCAGGACCAAAGTTGAAGATAAACACTAAAGCTCAGGTCTGTAGAGGTAGGGGTGGTGTGTAGAGGTGATGGTAATATTACTACCACAGGGTGGGCGGGTTTCAGGGTGTAGGAAGTTTAAAGTGCAGGATGGGGGCTGTGGTGGGTTGGAGTTCTAGGTTTGGAGGCTCAGAGTCTAGGTTACCAAAAGGGCTTGGGACGGAGGGAGGGTGGATTTTGGGCCAAAAGTGTTGACAAAATCCTGACTGTGGTGAGGGAAGGCGTCGGTTGAAATCCAGATGAGGGGTCAGGGCGCAGGGTACTGGAGGGGTTGATCTAGATCTGGGTGGGATTCCTGGTGGCTGGAGTCTGTGCCGGAGGCCACACTGCGGGGGAGGGGATTAGGAAGGCATGGAGCCAAGGAAGGAGCCAAAGAGCGAGCCAAGGCGGCCTAAGGGGGGGACTCGGACAAGGTCACGCACAGCGCTGGGAGTCGAAGCCGTCCCCAGTGATGGTGAGCAGCTCCAGCTCCTTGATCCGGATCTCCAGCTCGCATAACTCCTCGGGGTGGGAGGCTGAGGCGAGCCGGGAGGTCGTAGGGCCGGGGGCCAGTGGCGAGGCAGCCACCTCGGGCCCCGGCGGTGGCGAGTAGAAGAAGCGCAGAGGCTCGTAGGGGATGGAGGCCAGGCCGGAGGGCCAGGGCGGGGGCCAAGGGCGCTCGCTGGGAGGTCCCAGGCCCGGTGGCGGCGGCGGGGGCGCCGGAACCTGGGGCGCCTGGGGCAGGGGCCGCCCCGCCACCGCCCCGCCCGCTGCCGCTCCGCCCGCCTTCAGCGGCACGAAGAGCTTCTTCCAGATGTTGAAGTCGCTGAGCGGGGACGAGGAGATGCCGCGATCGTAGAGGGAAGGGAAGTAGAGGGGCGGGGCCGGCCGCTGGCTCATGGTGGGGCTCTGGCTGCCGCGCCGCCCCTTCGGCATCTTTTGAATGGGAGGCTGCGTGGGAGGAACCCCGCGCCGGGAGACGCGCGCCTCAGCCCCGAGTCGCCCGGATTCTGAGGTTCCACAGGCCACGCCCCGGCGGAGCGAGGCCCCGCCCTTTCGGCCAGCCCCGCCCCGAACCGACGGGTTTCTACGGTCCGCCGGCCACGCCCCAGAACGTGCCCCGCCCATTGACGGCTGGCAGAGGCCCTGGAGTGGGAGAGGCTGGGCAAGCCGCAGGGACCGGAAGTCTCGCAGGCGCGCCCAAATCCTTCTTGTCCGCACCCCTGGTTTTCCGCTACGCCCGGCGATCGCCCCACATCCAAGGTCCTCCAGCCTGCGTTCCGGTCCCGCCCCTCGGCTCTTCCAACGCCCCTACATTTCCACAAGCCTCGCTCCCCCGCTGTTGTGCCCCCGGCCCCACCTCGCATCTCACATCTCCCATCCCAGCAGAACCTCAGACAAAAAACATGGAGCAGCGAGCTGGCCAGAACTGCAAGAAAACATTTTTCAGACTTCCTTTCCTTTCATAGGGAGAAAAATATTTCCTAGAAACCTATCCCCTGCCACAGCCGACTTTCCTTAGCACCTCTAGCGGCAAAGTATCTGGGGAAATGAATTTTCATCCTCTACAACGGGAGGCAAAGGAGAAGAGGTCGATGGGGATCAGCCGTTAGAGCCAACCCATGTTTCTGCCAAATTTCCCAGGGGTTGTGGAAGATTCTAGAGAACGGGACCCTGGTATGGATTTGGAATAGATCCGAAGTAGAATGTCTTCAAAGCAATGAAGTTTACTTTAGTTCTTTTCCAGACACATTAGGCGCTAACAGGAAATAAGCCACCAAAAAGAAATTCTGCTGAACCCACCTCGAACAGCTTACCCATTCTCTAAGAGGGACCTATACATACTGCCCAAGGGGCTTGTCTGGCTCATTTTACATGAGTAGCCTGTATCAGCCACAGACTGAGGGGAGTAAATTTCCTTGAAAGCCTCCCCCTAGTGATTATTGATGTGAATGGACAAAGGTGGGTGGGGGCCAGTTTAGGCTGTTGGCCAGCCAAAATCTGAGTCAGTACCAGCTCCATTGGCAAATGCTACATACCTGTATTCGCTACATACATACGGTTCATATAGGAGTCTGTGTGTGTGTGTACATGTATGTATGTGTGTGCATATAGATGTTAGGAGTGAGCTAGACAGTTAGATAGTCAGGACCAGGGTCCTCACAAGGAAATACGGAGTCAGAACAGCTAAAATAAAACAGCACTGACGTCCTGTTTTGCAGCTTAGAAAGGACTGCACTAACATTTTGCTTTGCAGTCTTTGCAGAAATGACTTCTGCAAAAGGTCCCAAAATAAGACAATTAACCACAAAGTACTTGTCAATATCAGAGGCAAGGGAGTTAAGACATGCCCCCAGATGTCAGCAAAAAAAGACCCATCAGCACAGAGACATTAACTTAATAAGTAGGCAGATACCTGACCAAAGCCCTGATTGGCACGACTCAGCACACCCTGATTGCTTAAGACAGCTCCACAAAAGAGCTCATAGAACCCTTAAACTCATAAACTCTGAGAGCAGCCCACTCATGCTCCACTCCCTCTCCGGGAACTTAATACCCTTGCTCAATGAACTTCACTTTGTTGCCCACCATTCTTTGTCTGGTTGACGTCTTCATTCTTCCAAGTGGCATGACCAAGAACCTCAGGCACTAAGGGGACAAAAATTCTGTAACATATACAGAGGAACAGCGGGCAGTCAGGTGTCCAAGCTAGATATCCTTGGGTAAATTGCTGGACTCCTAAGAGGATTTCCTGTAAAATAAAAATAAGGCAGGGGCACCTTGGTGACTCAGTGGGTTAAAGCCTCTGCCTTTGGCTCAGGTCATGATTTCGGGGTCCTGGGATCAAGCCCTCCATGGGGCTCTCGACTCGGTGGGAAGCCTGCTTCCTCCTCTCTCTCTCTGCCTACCTCTCTGCCTGCTTGTGATCTCTCTGTCAAATAAAATCTTTAAAAAAGAGAGAGAGAGAGAACCAGGCTACCTCATACAGTTGTTTGCGATGATCCAACAGAAGACAGAATGATGTGTATGACACACTTGGAAACTTAGAAATTCTGTCCAAATGTAAGGAGCAGCTGCCCACTGAGGGGCTTGTCCGAAGCCGAGAGGATTTGTCTTCCCGTACTTAGGTGCAAACTCCTCGAGGGCAAGAATTCAGCCTTATGATGTTGAGCATATAATAGGACTCAATAAATATTTGAGAACTTTTTTTTAAGATGTATTTATTCATTTGAGGAGGGGGGAGGGACCGAGTGGCAGGCAGCGGGGCTCCCATCTCACAACCCTGAGATTGTGATTTGAGCCAAAACCAAGAGTTGGATTCTTAACTGACTGCATCACCCAGGTGCTCCTATTTGAGAACTTTTAAAACAATGTTATGTGTTTGGGAAACTGAAGGGGACGAGAATATAGCACGCCCAAATATCCACTTTGGGATAAGGATTATTAGAAGTTGAAGGGAACTGAGAAACAGCAGATACAGGAGAAGTTCTGTCTTCTCCTTTTCTGCCTAAAAGCAGGGTATAAATTTCCCTTTGTGAGGGTAATGTAAGTTTCCCTTTGTGAAGGTATCTTCTCCCCACTCCCACACCAGGAAGAAGAGATGATAATTCTCACTGGAGATGGCACTGACTTGAGTCTGAATAAACTAATTTCACTACACAACCCTTATCTTCAATGAGTTTCCCCCATGTGTGCACCTTCCCACGATTTATGACTTCTAGAAGACCAACCCTCTTTTTCTTTGTCTTGTCCCTTGTCCACAATTTTATCACCCTTTGTTCAACTGGCTTATCAGCTTTCAAGCCTAAATGTTTCTTTGGGTTTTCACATCTCCGGTGAGGCCCCATGTGCATGCATAATAAATCTTTTCTACTGTTAATCTGTCTTTTGTCAGTTTAATCTACATGACCCAGCTACTGAACCTAAGAGAGTAAAGAAAAAGGTTTTTTCCCACGTCTACAGAACCACAGTAGTAGTAAGAACCAGAGTTTTGGACTCAGACCTGGGACCTACTCCTGGATCTACTATGTACCGGGCTGTGTGGATGAACATTTTGGCTTTTTTAATCTATATAATGAGAATAGCAACAGTACTTCCTCATTAAACTGGTGAGAGTAAATGAGACCCTCTAAGTACCTGGCCACAGAACATGCTCAGTAATGTTAACTCTTATTATATATTGAAGAGCCTTAGAGGGGAAAGCGATTTTGCATTATGTTTTTTTACATGATGTACTCTAATCACATTTTTATTCATGTATATCCATTCAAAGAGAAAAAGCTTACAGACTTTTTGCCTTAACTTCAAGGCAATCTGAATAGATGTTTATCCTGGGTGGCCTAATTATGAGACAATCCTCATGTTACAAGTGGTAGATTAAAAGGAAGGTGGTTTCTTCTAACTACACAACAGGAAAATGCTACGATGAGCACACACTGAGGCAAATGCCAGTGAGGTGAAGTCCTTAAGGGGTACTAACAAACCGCAGTGGGTAAGGCAAAACCCTACAGATTTGTTCTGCAAACAAATTTCTGGTAAAGTCAAGTTGACGAAAACACAGAGCCGGCTTACATGTGTTTTAAATAGAAACTTTCTTTCCCTCCCTGAGCTCAAAAGCTCTTGCAGCACTTGCCTTGATACTCAAATTCCCCATTAGGTGCCACCTGCTGGGGCTGAAGGGATTCCATTTCCGACACCCAAACTCCCTGCCTGCACTTGGAACCAACTGAGAGCCTCACACGGGTCCTTCTTTGCAGATAAAGGTCTGTTGAAGGACGTGGCTCCAGGTCTGGAAACCAGGCGGGTTTGCCAGGACTGCACCTCTGAGCTGAGCTCAGCTCCCCAGCGCCAGGCCCAGTGGGAAAACCTCAGGCCTGGTCCGCAGGGGAAGGGCCTTTACTGGCACAGAGGACAGTGGGCCAAAGACAGGCCCAGTCCTCTCTCCAGACTCATCTATCAGGGCTGGGGTTCTCCCATCTCAGGAGAAGGGGGGCAGGAGTGTCACCCTTAAGATAGGTGACACAGTGGGGCGGGGGTTCCTCCCAACACTCTGATTTAAATTCTCTTACCGCGGTTGGGGTCTGTAATTTCCCCTTGCCCAAGGGGAGCCCAAGCCCCTGTTCAGCCAGGAGCTCCCGGACGTACGAGGGTTGCTGGTTCCCTCCTCATAGCCTGCTGGAGGTAAGGAAGCTTCTTCTGGGTTTCTTCCCTGGGCGTCCCACTGCCCTTCAGCACCTTAGCTCTGCATCTAGACACACGGCTGCTGGTCTCATCCCACCCGGGGGCCCAGCCTCTTTAGGGGCACATGGCAATTTGCCAAGCCCGCCGTGGCTCTGGATGCCTTTCAGGACATGTAGTGCTTGGGGCTCGGAGTACGACAGGGTTGTTATGGAGTACATGTTTGTGTCCCCCCAGATTTCTATGTTGACATCCTACCCCCCAAGAGGAAGGTGTTAGGAGGTGGGGTCTTTGGGAGGTGATGAGCTCATGAGGATGGAGCCCCCACGAAGGGGATTAGCTCCCTTAGAAGAGAGACCCTGGAGATCTCCTTTGCCCCAACTGCCACACGAGGATGCAGGAAGAAGACGGATGTCTGTGAACCCGGAAGTGAGTTTTCACCAGACACCGAATATACTAGAGACTTGATCTTGCACTTTCCACCCTCCAGACTTGTGAGAAATAAATGTCTGTTGCTCAAGTCCCCCAGTCTATGGTATTTGGTTATTGCAGCCAGAATGGAGGCTTGAACCCAGGACTTTGTGAGTTGGGGGAGATCATGTCAGCTCTCTGAACTTCCACTTTCTGGCCAATAAAATGAAGACGACATCGATGCCCCAGAGTTGGTGTGTGTGATGAAGATACGTATAAGCAGTACCTGGGACACACAGTAGGTGCTCAATAAAGAAGAGCTATCATGGTTATACAGTTGTAGGTACATTCTTTAGTTCCCCATTAAGCCCTGGTGAACTGATGAGGAAATGGAGTGGGGCAGTGGGGGATGTCACTTCTAGAAAACCAAACCCACTCTGGATAATTGAGCAAGGCCAAAACCCTGGAAACCATTGCCAGGACAGTGATGGCAAACTCACAAAGAGTTTCAGGCCACCGCGTGCCAGGCACTTGTCTTAACTCCATTAATCTTCCTATTGACCCAAGCAGTATGTGGTGTTATCCCCATTTTTCCAGATGAGAAACTGAGGCATGGAAGGTTAAGCACCTCGCCTGAGGGCCTGTGGCTGGTTGGCCTCAGAGCTGACATTCTAAACAGGGCGGGGGCGGACCCCACTGCCACCCCCTCTAATCTCCCCAGGGGCCCCCAGCCCTCAGGGCAGGCCCACAGCCGGGAATCTGGCCCCCAGTCCTCTTCCTGGCAGGGGCCTGGCTCTACTTGGAAGCTGCCTGTGCCACAATTCAAGGGCCCAGCTATTCTGGGAACAACCTTCCCTTTATTACTCATCTGAATTAACCATTGTGTTGGTCTGGACCTGGGGGTCCAGGCATGCCCACTTGCCTTCACAATGCCCACTACTTATAAAAGTTTCTAGAAAATACAGTTCAGCTCTTATTCTTTTTCCCTGGGTAGATGTGATCCTCTGTACTTGCAGAGTGAGCAAATTGTTTAATAAGCTGGAGCCTGAGAGGCAATTTACTGGAATGGAGCATGCAGGGGCTCGGAGGGCCGACCAGCTTCAACGAGCTGTACAACCTGGGGTAAAACCATCGCAGCTAACACCTCCTGACTGCGTACTATTACGCGTTCTCATGTCGTCCTGACAGCAGCACTTAGAGGGTGGGGCTGTCGGAATTTTCTGAGCACAAGCAACAGAAGTTGACGCTGAGAATTTACACGGAGGATTATGAGACGGCTCATGGATTTGAAAGCTTAAGAATTAGTCTCGGAAGAGCAAAAAGCAAGGCAACTTCAGGATCTAGGTAGTGGGGAGGACCAATAGCTTGTTCAGTGTGGCCACTGGGCAGGTGGGGAGGTAGCCAGCTGTTGGCTGGCTATTCTCAATGACCATTCCCTTATCCCTTTACCTTTGCTGCCTTCCCCCCCCCCAGAGGCTGGAAAAATTAAATCCTAGTTTTGCCAGTCCCCCTTTCAGGTAGGGGTGGCCGTGAGACACATTTCCAGCCAGAGAGCTGGGAGATTTCTGGGAAAGATGATACTATTCTTGATAAGGGTGATAGGAACAACTGAATTTTTCCCTTCATCTCCTCTTCCTGCCTTGAACTTGGATGCAATGCTGGAACTTCTGCAGTCACTTTGTGATCTGAAGGGAAGCCCAGACATTGTCAAGCAGCTGACCTGACGCTAGCCGCTGCTTACCTGCAGACTAGTTTATGCAAGGCAATCGGACTCTGTCTGGTGAAGCTACTCGAAGTTGAGATGTCTGTTACTTGCAGGATTCCTCTGGGGCTTCAACCACAAACTTTTTCAGTTCTTGCAGAACTCCACTCGGGACTTAAATTCCAGGCAGGAACACGCCCAACTTTTGGCTGGAGGAGGGTAAGCTACTTTTATTAACAATCCCCCCAACACCGCACTTACGGAGTAGAGGGAATTCCCTAAAGGGTGAGTAAGCTCCTGTTAGCAGAAGGTGGAGGCAACAGAGGCTGGGAGGCTGGGAGTCTAGGGTTCGTGAGCATGGGTGCCATGGTTATGGCTGGCGGTGACAGAGAGGTTCGGGGTGGGGATGTAGTAAGCTCAAAGCCTCCGAGCTAGTCAGTTTCAGAGGCCCAGAAACAGACCCTTTTACAACCATGCTGCAACCTGCTTTACTTAAGGGACTTAGTCCCTTAAGTAAAGGACTGATGTAGTGGGATTTTATTGTTAACCCACCCCTTGAAAAAGGGTCAAAGCCACATTATTCATCTCATATACACATGTTATTTCCATCCCAGGTTTTAGTGTGTTTTTAACTGCCCCCCATTGATCAGGGAACACAGTGGCTTAGTTAGCAACTGTGAGTTAACCATTTTCACTAGTACATGTCTTGGTGAGGGTATTTGGCTGCAAGAACAGCAACTTTCTCAGACTAATTCAAGCACCCACAAAGGACAGAGGGAGTTATGGTGCAGATAGACCTGACTTTGGGTAAAGACAGTCAATATTAGTGATAGTTGCCGAGAAAAATTAAGTGAACTCGTACACATACAGAGCTTGGCACAGTGCCCGGCACACGGTAAGCCCTCCAGTTGTGACCGTGACACTCCAGCATTGATAATTTAGTGCCAGGTCCCATTTTGGCTAGAGCAGTAGAGGTGACGAACTCTAACACTAAGTTCCAGCTGCGGGCCCCAACACCGTGTCACACCGACACAAGAGAGCTGTTAGCTTCGGAGGAGGGCCTCTGCATCTCATCGGCATTGACATTGTAGGCCGCCTGACTTATACATAAAACCTAAGGCCAGACTGGGTGGCATTAGCTGAGCCAGCAGGAGCACAGTCGGTTTATGGGATCGATGTAGTGGGGTCGGCTAACTTGCAGAGAGCCAACGACGGTGAGGATGGGGAGAGCAGCACCCTCAGAGAAGCCGATCACTGAGATGAAGGTCCTCACTGCACAATATAGGAATTGTGTTTTCCAATTCAGTGCACCTGCCCCGTGCAGGGTCTGTGCTGTCTCTGTATCCCTCGCCCCTGGTGCCCTTCCTCTCCCAGAGGCTGTGGCCCTACACAGCTGCGGGGGGAAAAGGAGGGCATCCTTACCAACAACGGAGCCTCGTGGGCACCCAGCTAGAAGTACTCTGGTCATGTACTTTACTCCAAAATAATGTGTGTATAAATAGGAAGCTTTAGCTTAACAAGAATCTTATGGTGAACAAACCTGTAACGAGTGATATGAAAAGAAGATCTCTGGTCAATTTCTACTTCTGCCAAAGCCAGTGGAGGAAATGTAACAGTGTGGTTCACTGGAGATTCTCAGATCTCTTGTAACCTGTGTTTTTATTATAGCCCACTTCCTACCTGCCAGACACTTTACAAATGTAGGCTGAGATCACAAGCCTCACAACAATTCTTTGAGCTAGGGGCAGGAAGCCAGAGTTCAGAGAGGGTCTGAAAACTTGTCTAGAGGCATAGCCAATTTATGGCAGAGACAGGATCGGAACCCGGGCCTCCGACTACAAAATCTATGCACTCGACTGCTGTTATCCTGAAACAAAATAATTACGAGGCAGTGGGCCTTGGGAACAGACTGTGGCAAACATAGTATTTTGGAATTATATCATGTTCCCAGAAAGGCCTAGCTGGGTTCTATAAAGCTCACCATATTGGCTAACCTAACTGTTCAGTGAAAACCATACTTCATGTTTTTCTTTCTAAGAGGCGGCAGCAATCAATCGCTTCAAAGCAAGAAAGCACCAGGCTCTTCCCCAAAGTCACATTGGTGCGTGCTACAGGCAGTGTGCAAAGGATGCAGGGCAGTGGGGTGGCTGACGTGGGGAGCCGAGTGTGAACCCTAGACTTGCCAATGTGTAACCTTGATCACCGGGAGCAATTTCGCTAATTTCCCCAAATGTAATTTTCTCTTAAGCAAAGTGAGATGATGAGAGCTCAGGTGGAAATACATGTAAAAGCCTGAGCAGAGAACCCCACACCATCAAGTTCCCATCGTCAGAGGGGATGTCAGGTCCGTACTACTTCCAGTCAGCTCTGCGCCTTCCCAGCACATCAAGAATCTTTTAGAAATGTTAGCATTAGTTCAGATCTGTTTGCAAACAAACCAACCCAATGTTTGCTAGAGGACTTCGACCACTGATGAGGGACTTACGTGCAGGGTGAATCATCAGGTCCCACAGAGGATTCAGACATGTAAAGCAAGGTTCATGCTCGCAAGAAGTTCAAAGTCCTGGGGTGCCCAGGTGGCTCAGTGGTTAAGCGTCTGCCTTGGGCTCAGGTCATGATCCTGGGCTCCCTGCTCGGTGGGAAGCCTGCTTCTCCCTCTTCTACTCCTCCTGCTTCTGCTTGTGTTCCCTCTCTCACTGTGACTGTCAAATAAATAAATAAAATCTTTAAAAAAAAAAAAAAAGAGGCCCAAAGTCCAAAACATGTGGGCTAGGCAGGCTCTTATCAGGATACACGCCACCTGTTAAGTCATAGGGCCCACTACAAGGACACAGGGGAAGGAGACCCATACCTTGTGAGTTGGACAATGGGCAGCATCCTTTAGGACACATGAGGCGTTCCACTCACTACCCACTGGGCGTATCCTGCATCCATACCTCACTCCCAGAGAGAGAAGATCCGATGGGATTAACACCACCCAATACCAAACCCAATATGAAAGTTCCTGTGAAGCCATACAAAGGCTCACCTGGCCTTTGCAGTATCGCCTTTGGGTCAAGACACCTAATGCTCAGTCCATGGCGAGTCATAGTAACTTTCTGAAGAAAGAAACCTCAAAGCTGAAGGCCATTTACTATGACCCTTGCTGATTTCAACTCCCAGGAGCCTTCTCCCTATCCCCCCACGTAGCAGCACTCAGAGTCTGCTTTAGAGAATTATCCCTTTTTTCGTGCCATCTGCCCTGTGTGGGCACAGGACCCAAGACAGCAGCCACAGTCTGGAATCCAAATGTTGAGAGAACATTCTGGAACTGCCCAAACCTTGGCTTGTTGTAGCCTGGTTGGATTCTCCCTCAAAAGTTCCCCCAGATTCATTTTTTGCATAAGTGAGTCAAAAGTGGCTCTGTTTCCTGAAGGCCAATGAGAGAGGCGTCGCGCTGCTCAGCCAGGGCACGTGGGCATGGTCAATACTCCCCTGGGCAGAAGAAGGCCTACTGAGGAAAGGGTTCCCTGAGGTATTTTGATTTGGATAAGAGAATGAAAGGCGAGGTGAGGAAAGACACTGGGCCAATGAGGGACCCCAGAGCACCAAGGCAATGCTGGGTTTTGATGAGGGAGCCCCGACTCGTGTCTGTTCGAGGACGGCCATCAGCAGGAGGAAGCCGCCACCACGCACGCTCTCTTCTTCCTGCTGCTACGGCTGGGCTCCCCCCGCCGGCGCTGCTCTCCTTCTGGGCCAAGAACCACACTCACGCACTTGATTACATTTTATTTTCAGAAAGGTGGCAGTCATTCCAATCTGCCACATGGGTTACATGAGCAAGGGGGTGAAAAAAAGGTTAATCGTGAAGTCCCACCTTCATCTGCAAAAAGCCAAGCTATGCTGTTAGAGACAGCCAAGATGGTAAGAAAACAAGTGTCCTCACGTCTACTGGATCTTGCGAATTATTCGGCAGCAGCCGCAGGAAAAAGACAGAACTCTCCCTCCTGAAAAGGTGTACCGCTTTTTAGGAAACTGGGAGCGCTTCCCCAAGCGGGATTATGTTAATACTCCGACACACTTCTCCTCAGCAAAGGGTGCTACGGGGCGGCAACATGAGCCGGTGTCGGCAAAACCCACCCCTGTTGCTGTCCATGAGGACATGTGGGGGTCCCCGGCTGCAGCCTTCCGGCTCACACAGCATCTGGACACAGATGGAGAGACTTGCTACCACTGTGCCTCAAGATAGGCACGCTTAATACTGCGAGTCGTTTTTAACAAAGAATGTCCCAACGTTTAGTCTTTACCTGTGTGCAACAAAGCCAAGATATCCCACCAATCCAATACAAAAGCCAGGGGGATAGTGTTCACACATCGTTATTAGATGCTGTCAAACTCTTCCAGTGAAACAAGCAAAGCCTGTTCACAACCGAGGGACAGAGGAAAACTCAGATTTTAGCCACTGCTACCGCTGGGAAGACAGCCCCAGGGGGGAGAGGCGGGGAGGGAGGGGAGTTCCAGGCCCTGCCGCGTGGAAAGCTCCCCTCTTTCCCTGCCAGACACCCGTGAGTTGAGAGTACCGAGGTCACCGCGATCACCCTGCACTGAGCCTCTCACGGCCCCTGACCGACAGCCCACACGTGGGAGCTTGGTCGGGCCTGCTCGGAAGCGGGGGCCATAAAGGGAGAGGATGAAGGTATTCCCCGGGAGAGGCTGTTGAAAAGAAGCCCCTGCCCCAGTACCACCCCCCGCCCACCAGAAATCACTGATCGTAGTATTTAATGACAAGCTGTGCCTGCAAGGCCGCTCCTGCAAAAAGCCGGGGAGGAATCGTGTCCCTCCGAAGACGGCTCTTCGCTGCCCGCAGGACGGGCCTTCAAAGTCTCTCAGAGTCTCTCCCGTCACCAAGTCGCTCGAGCTAGTTTTAATCTTGCCCTGTGGGATCCAGGTGAAGAATAGCCTTGGGAATGCAGCAGCCAAGGAAATAAGGACTATACGGAGACACGGGAAGTTTAGGAGGAGGCCTCCTGGTGTTGATTCAGAGACACAGGGTCCAGGCTGCCGCCAGCAGGGGGAGCAGCAGCAGCGCCGTCTTCCCGGCGGCCCTGGCGCCGGCGTTCCGGTTGCACAGGTCCTGCTGGCAGCAGCGGTACTCCAGCTTCCTCAGCCCCAGGGCTTTGGAGATGTAGCTGTAGTTGCAGTCACCGAACCTCCAACACTGGTGGTAAAAAAGTTTCGGCTCTGCGGGGGAAAGACACGCACAAGGGTAAGCGAGCAAGCGGGGACAGTCCCGTACCTGCCTCTGCCCTCTCGGTTCTATTTCCGGGAACTTATGGCAGGAGAGGCATCTGGGCGAGAATGGGTACCCTCGTTGGGCCGGAAAAGGGAACGACTAAGCAAATCATGATACAGCTCAAGGTGGAACTCTTCCCTCATTCATTCATCGGAGCCCGGACAGTTTGTGGTGAAACAGCAATCATGCTGATGTTTCAGACGTTTGATAAGATTTGTAAGCCCATGTTCCCTTTGATCCAACAATCCTACTTCTAGAACTTACTCTAGGACGTTACTTATGAAAAGGGTTAAGAGAGATGCTAGAGAGTGGTCACGTCATCACCATCTGTCACAGCAAGAAACTAACAAAAATCCGCCCATTATGAAATAAATATGTGAAGAAATTAGGGTAGGGTTCCATAAGATGGAAACCCAGGTAGATAAGGAAGGACACAGGCCTGCAAGTGTCGAACTGGAGTCTGAGTTTTAAAAAATGTAGGAAAAGGGATAAATTGGACTCCATCAAAATTAAAAACTTTTGTGCCTCAACAGGTGCTCTAGAACACAAAAAGACAACCCACAAAACAGGAGAAAATGTTTGCAAATCATATAGCTGATGAGTCTAGTATCCGGACTATAGAAAACATTCTTAACACTCAATAATGAAAATACAAACATGAGCAAACGATGCAGAGATTTCCTAAAAAAAAAAAAAAAAAAAGATATACAAATGGCCAAGCGGCACATGAAAAGATGTTCCATATCATCAGCCATTAGGAAAATACAAATCAAAACCACAACGAGCTTTCCTTCGCACCCAGTAGGATGGCTATAACCAAGAAACTGGAAAAAAATGAGTGTTGACAACGAAGTGGAGAAACTGGAAACTTCCGTTCCCACCACTGGTGGGAAGGCAAAATGGCGCTGATACTCTGGAAAAGTCTGGCAATTGCTCAAAAAGTTAAAAATAGAGTTACAGACACCATATGATCCAGTAATTCCACTGCTGAGCATTTACCCAAAGAAATCAAAACCACTAATTTGAAAAGATACATGCATCCCTATGTTTACAGCAGCATTATTTATAATAGCCAAGACATGGAGGCAGCCCAGGTGTCCACTGACAGACGAATAAAGATGAGACACACACACACACACACACACGGATATCACACAGCCATAAAAAAGGATGAGATTGTGCCATTGGAGACAACATATGTGGATGGACCTAGAGGGTACTGTGCTTAGTACAGACTCAGGGTACTATCCTCAGTACAGACTGAAAAAGACAAATCCTATATGATCGTATTCGTAAGTGGAATCTAAAAACCAAATAAATAGAAAGCAGAATCAGACCTATAAATACAGAGAATAAACTGGCAGTTGCCAGGAGGGAAGGAAGGGGGTGGTTGGGAAAAACGGATGAAGGGGAGAGGGAGATACAGGCATCCAGTTAAGGAACACATGTTGTGGGAGGACAAGAGGGTGTAGGGAAAGCAGTCAACGTTACCCTAACAGCGGTGGAAGGGGACACGTGATAGGTACACTTGTGAACACAGCATCATGCACACACTTGTCAGATCCCTAAGTCATACACCTGAAACTACTGTAATATTGTATGTCAACTATACTCCTAAAAAAAAATAGTTACCCATATGACCCAGCAATTCCACTTCTACGTACCCAGGAGAACTGAAAACTATGTTCACACAAAAGCTTGTACATGAATGGTCAGAGCGGCGGTACTCAAAACAGCTACCAAGGGGAATCCCAGAAGTCCACTGAGCGGTGAATTCATCAACCAAATGTGGAGTGTGATTCAGCCACACAAAGGACAGGAGGTCCTGATACGGGCCATGACATGGGCAAACCTTAAAGGCACTCCGCTGGATGGAAAAAGCCAGTCACAGGGGCCACACCCACTGTATGATTCACAGTAAATGTCCGGAACAGGCAAATCCACGGAGAGACGCAAGTAGATGGGTAACTGCTAGGGTGTGTGGGAGGGAGTGGTGGGGAGTGACAGCTAACGGGTATGGGCTTTGTTTCTGGGATTAAAATATTCTGGAGTTAGACAGTGGTCAAAGTGGAGCAACTCCATAAGTATACCAACAGCCACTGAACTGTACACTATAAAATGTACATTTTCTAGTATGGGAATTTGATCTCAATAGAATGGACGTACACCAGGATGCAGAACGGGGGCCTATGCGTAAATGAAGCCCATGTCTGGAGGTAAATGCATTCATTTTTCTCTGGAAAGTTTCCCAAGGAGTTTAACAGTGTCGTCTTCCCAGAAGACTACCCTTCATTTATATATTTCTGTATGGATTGAGTTTTTTTTTTAAGTCATTGGATGGATTTATTTTCAAAATATTTTAAACTCCATTTAAAAAGCATTAGATGATTCAGTAATACAGGAAGGGTTTCCAAAAAAAACCATGCCAGTATGGTCCCAAATTTCCGCACACATCGAAAAATAAAGGCCCAAAGTATCTATGCCAAGTATCTTAGTGTAGTTTTTGAATATTCAGAAAAATTACGTTAAGGGAAAAACAGTGTGCTGGCTGAGAAGCATTTATGGTCGATTTTCCTCTCCAAAAATAAGTGCGCTAGCAAGATGGTGCGCTAGCTGCTGGAGACACCCCGACACAGAAGGGACAATTCTGACCCTGGGATCACTCTCTTATTCTCCTCCGTGCTGGAATGAAAACAAAAACAAAAACAAAAAGCGCACACAGGTGCCTATTTGCTTGTTAGGGACTTGTAACCAACTTAATTTCATTCATGGCTGGGAACGAAACTCCATTCGTAACTGCAGGTGTAACTGTTCCGTCTTCCCCCTCGGAGGGGACGAGCATCTGGGCTGGCTTTTATTGAAGTTTGGTCAAGTGGCAGAGGCGGCAGACTGTTCCAGGGATGCTACTGTCTTGGGTGATAGGTACTTAAGTGGATGCTTCTAATACTGAACTAGAGGATGCTGTTGAATAGGACAAGTTATTGTGTTACGTGATCCTAATCGGGAATTGGAGCTGGAAAAACATTCAAGTTCCCAGAACTGGGAGCGCCTACCAGCCCGGAGAAAGCAGAGAGTAGTTTATTAATAATTGCTGCCAATGAATCATTTACTCCGTGGCCTGCAGTGAGCTAAGCATTCTACTTCAATGATCTCATTTGCATAACAACCTGTGATGCTGAGCTCCTCCCCAGGCCACTAGCAGAAATACCCAAATAAAGTGGCTTCTTAGAGTCCCAGGAATGTTAGAGTTTCTCTCTGCTGGGCACATCATCCCTAATCTTTTTGAATATTTATTTTGAGTCCAACATCACCAAGCAACCGTCCCTCATTGTCCTTGGCACCTCTACGCCCGCTGATTCAGAAGGTTATCGGGGCAATGATCACCGGGTGCTGTCACCAAAGGCTTATGCCAGAGTCTAATAAGCACATGGTTTATAGTCCCAGGACTGGCCGGGATGCCAGGAACTCGGGGCTGAATGAACTCCCAGCGCCTCCCTCCTCTCTTGTAGACTTCACCTACAGCACCCACATGCCCCTTTCATCCTCTGTCCACTGACCCTGGGAGAGAAATGTTTCCCTTTTAGAGCGGGGGAGGGGTAGGGTGTGGCTAGGGCAGTGGGATGATTTCTCCAGCGGGGTACCTGACCTTTGACTCCTGTTTCTGACCACAGTGAGCCCTGCGTCTCCCAGGAGACGTCAACCCGAGCTGGAGGGAAAGTGAGGTGCCCTGGTGGTCTCGGTCTTACTGTAAGGTCAGCATTTCTGTATTTCAAGCACTGCTACCATCACATGGCAAGCTGAAGCCTTGGGACTCAAGTTCATAAGAAGAAAAATATTTAAGATTCAAATTATCCTTCTAAAAAATACATTTTATTCTTTAGAGGAGAGTTTGAGATTCACAGCAAAATTGAGCAGAAAGTACAGGGTTCTCATTTAGCCCCCTGGGACTCCCATCCCCACCCTAGGAACCAGTTCCTTAGCGTCCCCTGCCAGAGTGTCCACTTGTCACAACTGCCGAACCAACACGGCCTTGCCATTACCGTTCAAAGTCTGTGATTTACCCTGGGTTCACTCCGGGTGTTGCATGGGTTTTGACACGGGCAGGACAAATACCCACCAACACAGTATCCTACAGAGTCATTTTGTGGCCCTAAAATCCCATGTTTCACCTTTTCATTCCTCCCTCCTTCCTGCTGACCCCTGGCGACCACCGACCTCTTTACGGTCTCCTTAGTTTGGCCTGTTCCAAAATGTTCTATAGCTGGAATGATCCATGATGTCGCCTTTTCAGATTGGCCTATTCCACTTGGTGATAGGTATTTAAATTTCCTTCATGTCTTTTCATGGCTTAAGAGCTCATTTCTTTCTCGTCCATTGTCTAGACGCATTACAATGTACAGTTCGTTGATCTATTCACTTACCGAAGGACATGTTGGTGGCTTCCAAGTTTTGGCTACTATAAACATCTGTGTGTGGGTTTTTATGTGGACATAGGTTTTCAGTCTCTTTGGGTAAATATTCAGTGACTGCTGAGTCATATGGTGAGAGTATGTTTAGCTTATTAAGAAACTGCCAAGCGGTACCATTTTGCATTCCCACGAGCAAAGAACAAGAGCTCTCGCGGCTCCACATCCTTGCCAGCATTTGGCGCTGCCTGTATTTTTGGATTCTGGCCCCTCTTAATAGGCGTGTGATTTGTGATTTGTGCGAACCACTTTTAAAAGCTGAACAATTCATTTTAAGATGAGTAAGCTTTGGGTATCTACAGCGTGATGAGGCTAGTTACTAATACTGTATTACACTCTTGAAATTTGCTAAGAGACTAGATCTTAGTGATCTCATCACAAACTAAAGGGCCAACTATGTGAGCTGTTGGGTATATTAATTAGACCACTGTGGTAATCACTTCCCAATGTACACAAATATCCAATCACCATACTATACATCTCAAATATACACGATTTTCACCTGTCAAATATACTTCAATAAAGTTGGAAATTTTTTTCAATAAAAGTTTAACAGTCCAATAAGAAACACCAAGATTTGAGAGCTGGGAAAAAAAATTCTGGCTCTACTCTACTCTCCTCACCTCTACTACCCAACGTGCACATTTCGTAAATCAAAAACCGCAGGCAGAGAGAACTTATTGGAGGCAGGACAGAGACTGGAGATCAGAGCTCCTAACTGCGATCTAATTCTTCTCCACATAATATTGCCTTTATTCTCTCATTTGGAAATTACACTTTTTGTAGTGGGGCGGTCCAAGAGACACAGATGATCAAGGTCAACTTGACGTATGTGCTCACTCGTAACTGGTCTTCAAATATCCGTGGAATGAATGGCTACGTTCTCTCTGGGGGTCTTACTCTCCTTTCCACATCAACCATTAACGATCGTGATCCTCTGGAGGCAGAAGACCTGTCCTCCAAAAGAATCGAGGATCTTGCATGTAGGCCTCAGAACCTTACCCACATTCCAGGGCTTTCCATTAAAATGATCATCAGATCATCCAGTCTGACAGGATAATTCTAATGTGTCCTTACTTATTGAGAGATTTCTCCTTTCTGGGGAAATTAATTGTCTCCACCTTTCTAACAGGTTTTTCTGAATTTGTGGGTCTCCCAAGCCTTTTATGAGTTTACCGGACCCGTTGAGCTTACTCCCTGACGATGCCCCTGGAAGGACTTTGTGGTAGAGGGTAGGAAAATAGAATAAGCTTGAAGGGTGCTTTTATTTTCATTTCTTCGATGGTAACCATTACTTGTTGAATACAGGTCTCATGAGAATGAGCATGACCTGCATTTTTTCCCCAGGCTGTCATCATCCCATTACCTGAGGAGACAGGGAAGGGGCGCGCTCTTACCAGTTTTGACCAAAAGACACGTGTCATGATTCACCGAACAAACGGAGGTCCTGTTGCAGTTTTCGTCGTCAGTACAGGTGTAGCATGTCAGGCTATAACCTAGAATCAGGGAGAAACCCTGTCAGCGCTCATAAGATCACCACTAACGCATCCTCCTGGCAGCAAAAGGGAGCCCCCCACCCCCCCCACACTGGTATGGGGCCGAGGTCAGAAACTCAGAGCGTGCTTCCCTTCCCACACAAACCTGTAACAGATACATTTTCCCAATCTCAAACTACAGTTATAGGACCCTGATACAAGTGCAAAACGAACTTCCATATTTCAAAATCCGCATAACTGGGACGCTTGGTTGGCTCAGTCGGTTAAGCGTCTGCCTTCGGCTCAGGTCACGATCCCAGGGTCCTGGGATTGAGTCCCGCATCCGGTTCCCTGCTCAGCAGAGAGCCTGCTGCTCCCCCTGCTCATGCCCCCACCTCTCTCTGACAAATAAATGAATAAAATTTTAAAAATAAATAAAAAATAAACACATAACCATGCAATTGAGAAGATTCCTCTTACTTTCAACTAGAAGTGATGATAAAAAAAAAAAAGGAAATGCTTAATCTGTGATGTAATGACATATTAAAAGGAAAACTATCAAGAGAAAAAACTAACAGAATTCTATAAATGCCTTCCAGGCCATGAATACGCATCTGTGTGTGGGTTTTTATGTGGACACATAAATAGATCACAGTCTCCTAGACTGATACTCAGTTATCCGGCAGTATGTATCTGTGTGAAAACACATTTTCAAAGATAAAATCTGTAAAATCTCATAGAAGAATGTCATGTTAAACCCAGACCAAGTGTGGGTTTTTTAGAACCCAAGAGCTGACTTGTAGTTCTAAGGCCAAAGCCTACATTCATCACGCAGGGCAGGGAATTCTCCAGAAGGCCAGAAGAAAGTGGCTCCTCACTATCTGAGCACCACAGGAATCAAGCTCCCTGTAACATATAAAATGGCCATGCTTGCCTTCACTGGTGTGAAATCCCACCTTGTAGAGGACCCTCTGATTTGTGAAGGTTCCAGATTAACCTTTGAAATATCAGTCCAAAAAAATGCTCCCCTGCCCACTGTGTTTGCCGATGACAAGACAGATGCCTGGAGAAGGGAAGTGGCTCACCCAAGGACACCCGAAGGATACCCGAAGCCCACTCTGCCCAACGTTTGCGCTAGTTATGCCTGCATGAGAGGCGAGCCACCATGAGAAGGGACGAAGATGCGATCTTTCTGCAGTCCCCTCCGTGTTCCAGAAGTCCTCACACGCATGGGAGGAGAAGATGTAAGAGGGAAGAATGTTCTAGCCTGGATACCTGGGAGGGCCACCTGAAAAGGCTGCTCTGAGGACTGACTCCTTCCCGGCTACAGCCAGACTGCACTTGGCTTCTAGAGAATCCGTCGAGAACAGTGGAACCGAAGCTCACCCCTGGAACTTGTGTGGGGCGGAGACACAGCTCACGTGTTCACTCGGGGTGCAGAGATCCCGCACACCTCCACGCTAAGCCCTGGATCTCGGCAGAATTGTCACGAGAGGTAGTCTTGGTGACCTCCAGCGCCGTGACGGAAGAGAAAACTAGGATAAAATGTTAGCTAACTTGGCCAAAGTCCCACATTTCAAAGGGAAACCTGGGCTCAAACCCAGGCCATCGGTTCTGAAACCGAAACTTGGTTTGACCGTGACGTTCTTCTAATGGTGCAGAGCGGGGAGAGGAAAGGAAAGAGCACAAACTGTGAGGAGATCTGACTCTGGGCTACTGGAGGGGCGAGGGAGACTCCCCTGCATTTCCCTCAGAGCCTGGGCAGCAGCCAGCGAAGCACCTCCCCTGGCGGGGCTCGAGCTCCGGACGGACCCTGACTCTCTGGGGACGGGCTGGGGACCTGTCACAGAACGGGCGCCAGCCCCAAACCCAAGCCTGCCCCGTGAACAGATGACCCGGGTCATGACGGCTCTTCTCAGAAAGGACAGCATATCCAAAGGTGTCCTTGGGCTAGTTCCTTCTTTGCCTCAGTTCCCTCAACTGTAAAATGGGAATAACAACAAAGATCCCTCACGAGGTGACTGGAAAGGTTAAGCGAGACTGACCTTGGCACCGTCCCCGGGACACAGAAAAAATTCAGTAAATGGTAGCTGCTAAAGCTAATAATATGCAAGACATGCTCTGACCCGGCAGAGATCTCCTCACTGCTCACTGCATCGATACTTCCCTTTCTGCCTCTCCCCCACC
>CM053613.1:20257399-20321691 GCA_028646535.1 Procyon lotor | reverse complement strand
CCTGAGGTCATGACCTGAGCCGAAATCAAGAGCTGAATATCTTTTTTTTTTTTTTAAGATTTTATTTATTTATTTGACAGAGGGAGAGAGATCACAAGCAGGCAGAGAGGCAGGCAGAGCGAGAGGGGGAAACAGGCTGCCTGCTGAGCAGAGAGCCCGATGTGGAGCTCGATCCCAGGACCCTGGGATCATGACCTGAGCCGAAGGCAGAGGCTTGAACCCACTGAGCCACCCAGGCACCCCAAGAGCTGAACATCTAATTGACTGAGCCGCCCAGGCACCCCAGTAACAGAGGTGTTTCTACCATTACAGAACTAAGCCTCGGGGACACACAACTACTTCCAGGAACTAGGCAGGGGTGGCTGAGGAAGGAGTTCAGAGCACACACTCTGGCGCCAGTCCATTGGGGCTCAAATTTGGGCTGCACCACTTCTGTATGACGTTTTACAAATGATTTCATCTCTTTGGGCCTTAGTCTGGTCATTTCTAAAACGATGGCAAAAACAGGACCTACTCCAGAGCTGACATGAGGATTCTGTAACCGAGTGCACACAAAGTGCCGAGGACAGCGGTCGGCACATGAAGGCCGTGAGCTGCTGCTGCTTCTAGGGTCGCCATCACTGTCCTCGTCACTATCGCACAGCGGTAGCCCCCACGCAGAAGGATGGAGCTCAGCACTTTCAAGCTGGCGCCCACTGGGGTCCCCAACAGCTGGTGAGAGGGAGAACCTTTAGCCCCGCTCTCCCCAAAAAGCTACTGTGTCACCGAGGACAGGCTGTCACTCGGGAAGGTGCTCCAAGGAGAGCAAGAATGTAATGTAGGAAGGAGCCGTCACACAGCCCGGGACCGTCTATCACACCGGAAGGCAAAAGAAGCAAAGCCAGGTCCGAGGCCAGTGGCATCTGCTCCGTCTCCCTGAGGCCTAAGAAAAAGGAAGCTTATGACCAAGGTGACCTAGAGGCTCTAAATCCGTGTCCCCCTGGCCCACTCACCTGAACGGCAGAGGACAGCCAGGATGAGCAGAACGATGAAGCCTCCTTTGCTTCCCATTGTGACTGTCCACAGTATCTGCAAGGAAGGGACACAGAGGGTAGTCATGCACCAACAAAGGACTGCTGGCTATTTCAGAAACCAACAGGGGGAAGGCCTGGTCTCTGCTCTTGCCCCCAAACCTCAGGTTACTGAAGAATCACTCCCCGTCCTGTCAGAGGGGCAGCTATGGGGAGTCAAGGCGCACCGGGCCAAGCATCAGCAATGCCCGGGCCCTGCCCCAGCTCCCACCTACAGTGGCCAGGAAAAAACAGTCCCTCCAAGTCGCAGCGGTCGTGATTATGCAGTGGGGAGGACACTCTCCTCCCCATAAGGGTGGCTGAGTCAAATGAGAATACAGTGACTGCAATTCCCACTCCGCTGGCCCCGCCCCCAGCTGCTGGCTGAGCAGGGGGGCCTAGCAAGGGCCACCTCTCCAGGCCACGCGGCTAAGTGTGTCAGACCAAAGGGGTGACTTTGGAGGGCACCGGCAGGCCTTCTGCACAGAACAGGAGGTAAAGGTTTAGCAGGCCCAGAAGCCCTGGCTCCCCACATCAGCAAGCGGATGGAGACAGCGCCTTGTCTACCTCCTCCCCTCTGGGCAAGTCAAGAGCGGTCCCCGTAACTTTGATGACCGGTCCTCGTATTAATGCCTATGTGTGTGGCAGTGAGCATCCGGGGAGGAAAAGGGAGAGCTGAAATACCTCAAACCCTCCTTTCACCGGACAAGGAAGCCACAACACAGAGAAGTTTCTCACAGTCTGAGTCTAAGCGCCGAGTGGCAGATCTAAGAGCTCTCCCAATCCCGCCACTATTTCCCTACCCCCACCCTGAGACAAGGAGGCAAGAGCCTCTAAACCAGGATGCGCCTCGCTCTCCTCCTCTCAGCCCCACAGGCCAGGCCAGCCCGGGGCTCTGGCTGGGCAAGCCCCCACTCTCCTCTCAGTTAGGAACCTCATCCCTACACGTCTGAAGGTCACCTGCTGCTCAGAAATTGGCTGATCAAGGTCAGGAGAGGGTTGAGAAGCAGAAAGAACAGGTTCTGGCATTGCCCAAAGATGAAAACACCGAGGAGGTCACGCCCAGATGAAACAGACAGGTTGTCTTCTGATGTGTGGAGACCCAGGAAGAAAATCAGAGCCTGGCCTTCCTTTACAAGTTGAGTAACCTCCTCTTCCCTCTGGGGTGTTCAATATCTACAAGAGCCTCCAAATGGTCACCCCCCGCATGCCGACCCTGCTGGGGGTTGGCTGCCCTTAGCAACCCGGCACAGTGAGGACGTGAGGTGCCCGAGGGCAGCGGTGCGGAGCTCGGATGCTGGTGGGCCAAAGGCCTGGCCCTCAGGGCCAGCTCAGTCACTGCCCTCAGAGCCACATTTACCTCAGCTGTAACAAGCAGGGTGCAGAGGCGCTTCCCAACACTGTGAGGATTCAGTGGGATAAAAAAGTTAAACGAGTATGTGCTGGAGACAAAGCCAAGCACGGGAAGTTGTGGTTGTTACCCCTACAGGCGTAGGCCTCCTGCCCCGACTTGAACTGGCACGTCTACCACACCTCCCACTCTGAGGATCTGAGTATCCGTGGATCTTTTTCTTCCTGGCCCCTGACCCTGAGAGGTGGGGGTCCTGAGGTCTCTGCACCCTAACAGATGAGGCAGAGGCCTCACTCAGCTGTTCCTATTGGCCCCCCACATCCATGCGGGACAAAGAACCTCTCCTAGGAAAGGCTCATCTCTTAACAAAAGCAGAAAAGAAGCCATGAACTGGGGAAGGGAGAGGCTTTCTGGTCTGGAGAGTTCGATCACGAACACGGCCTCAGGCAGCTCTGGCTCTGCCACTTCTGCATTTAACTCAACCTCTGAGCTTCTCTCTTGCTTCAGCTGGCCTGGGGGTGAGGGCACAGACCGCAGGGGACAATGCCCAGCACTCCAGAAGGCACTCAAAAAGCAACTGCCTCTATAGTCTTACAGAAAAGTCGTGAGGTTTCTGGGAGGAAGCAGCTGGGTAGGGAGCAGGTGTTGAGGGGCGAGGGGTAGGGGAGGGTGGGGCGCAGCAGGGAGCCATAGGTGAGGAAGCCAGGCAAACACCCCGAAACGGACAAGCCGGGGACATCTCAGGCCCCAAACGTCGAACAGCCCCCAGCTTTTTGGGGTGGAAGGGGAGTGTCAGGTCTTGGTTTCAACATGCAGCCCGGCTGGCTGGGGGTCACAGCAGCGTGGCTCGGCTGCAGGAGGGCAGAGATCACAGAGGAAGCAAGTGGCCAGTGTGCGGATGCCAAGGGGAAGCTGTTCAAAGTGAAGTAAGACCAGGTCTTCACCAACAACCACGACTAAAATACCCATTTCCGAGGGCAAAACGTTGTTACGGAGTCGGGGGCGAGGGCGGGACCGGAAAGCCGTGGTTGTTTTCAAGCAATTTTATAAATGCCCCCAAAATGTTGACAGTAGTGGAGGCTAAGCAGGATTCCTTATGATTTCTTATTTCTCTTCCTGACCCTTTGCTTTCTGCCATACTTTCCTCAACTGTTCTCTCATGAACCAGGCATGACTTTCATAATCAGAAATATTGGGGAAGTCTGCACACAACGTTTCCCTTCAGGGAAGCATCTATCACCTATCTTTTGACAAATCTTTTTCTTTTTCTCTTTTTTACAGTGAGTGTTTGGAGCCATTTTATTTTAAGATTTTGTTTGTTTATTTATTTGAGAGAGAGAGAATGCACAGAGGGAGAGGGAGAAGCAGACTCCCTGCTGAGCAGAGAGTCTGATGCGGGATTCGATCCCAGGCCCTGAGATCATGACCTGAGCCGAAGGCTGACGCTTAACCGACTGAGCCACCCAGGTGCCCCTTGGCCAATCTTTCTTGGAATGAAAACACAAACAAACAAACTGAACCTCCTGATTTTAAACGCATCCCCCTGGTCTAAAACAGCCTCCCTTGAACCCCTTAAATGATGCCCGTGAGGAAACATTCATCAGATGGTGGCTGAGGCAGAGCTGGGATGACTCCACCACTCTACCCACGCCAAACACCCAGGGGTGCAAGGTGCCCCCAGAGGGCCTCAGCGCTATCTTTTCCAAACATGTGAACTCACTGAAACAGCCGATTGTGAATTTAATGATTGCAAACAGACCATAGCCACTCTGAATATGGTCCACCGAATAAAGACGGGTGAGCCTACTGGAAACGCCATTTCGGGCTTGTAAAACTCACTAGAAGCCAGCCTTAGGGAGCAGAGGGATGCTCCAAATAGGCTTCTCATCACAGGATGAGGTAAATACTCATTTCTCACTCAAGGACACATACCCATTGTTTAAAACGGCAAGCATCTGGCAACAGATGTGTCTGGATGGAAATTGACATACAATTCCTTGGCAAGGAGGGCACAGCCATGGGGAATGCCAGCCAGGGAAGGCTGCTCAGTGTATTAAGGAAAAAGCCAGTCTAAAAACAGCAATAATCTTATTCCTTTTTCTTAAAGATACAATGCTTGGAATACTGTACCACCTTTTCTGAACATTTTCGGAACCCGTGGTTGACAGAATGGTAGAGCTACTGGTAGCCTGTTCATGCCGAAATATAGTCTCTTAAGAGCGAACATTTTTACAGAAAGAGCCCTCAACACGAAAGCAGGATAATAATGTACTTATGAACCATTTCACTTGTAGCTGCTTAATTTTTTATTTTTCTACTCCTGAACCTGATTAGGTATAAAACATATATACTACCTTTCAGAATTGGCTTCTTTGAGGTAAAAAAGGTTTCGTGTACCTATGCTCTCCTGCATCTGTCTGACAGCAGTTCTTTTAGTCACACTCTGCATTTGTAAAACATGAGGCTCGGGGGGTTTCTAGAAGTCCTGTGAGAGGGAGACCTACATTCTAACCCCACATTGCGGCCAACTCACACAATCATCAAACGGGCCACCCCTTTACTTCCACTCTTCACTTGTGAAGGGGTAATAATGACTTAAGAATAAGAATTGAGAAGTTTATAGCCCAACGTGGACTGAAACATAGCAGGTGAAGGAAGAAGCAAGCGGACAAATGCACCTCAGCCTGACAGCTATTTTTCCCCTCGCATCCACTGAGACGTAAGAGGAAGCTAAAACAGCGCAAGGTGATTTGCAAACACAGGCACTCCCTGTCAAGTTCCCGAAAATGTTCTGGGTAGCAAATTTATGGGTAGTGTGAGCCTAGATTCCATTATTCCCCCTAGATGCCATTATTTTAAAAGGAAAACACATGTTACTGTCCATCCAAAAACCCCAACCAGTCCTTCCAAATATCCATCTAAACAATGCACAGGAATTTAAATATAGAGCATTTAACACACCAACTATTTAATGACATAACTGAAGCAAATGAAAGGAATTCACTGGTGAGTCTCTTTACTACCGTGAAGTAGGTTCAGTCTCGACACCTGTGCCCCACTCACCCCACAACTGTATGAGCCTGCCGGGAGCAGGTGTCCTGCTGGGCCCTGCGCTAGTGACCCACTGAACCAGGCAAGGCCCTGCTCTTGGCAGTCTAGCAGAGGTGGACACCAGCTGGGGCGAAGGGAGAAGATAAAATGAGGGCACAGCACTGGTTCAAGACCTTGAGTGGCCGAAGAACCATCTGGAGGGCGGTTAAGCACAGATGTCGAGTCCCGTCTAGAGGTTCTGAGTCTCCAGGTCTCAGGGGCGCAGGATTTTGCATTTTTACCCAGGCACATACTGAGGACCACGGGGTTAGCGGTGACCTGGGACTAGGGTCAGGCTACTTTAGATAGGGTTGGAAGCGTCTCTAACTGCTGTGCGAGAAGCTGCCCATTCTGATTAAATAATTAAAGGCTGCTTCTCCTTTTACAGCCTGTGCCATGACACTGGGTCCGATGTCCCCGAATGCCAGCTGTAAGCAAACATGTCTTTCAGTGAGTGAAAGTTACAGCCAGTTGCTATGCTGGTGTTTGACATGTTAACTGCGCTGAATCCTCACACAATGCTGTCAAGTAAATGGAATCGCTGCCTCTGTTTACCAAAGGAGGGAACTGAGGGTTGAGGAGGGGACTGAACTAAGGCAACAGTGGTAGGCAAGATAAATAACGCCTCTCCTGAGAGATGCCCATGTCCTAACTCCAGGTGCCTGTGAGTACCGGCCACCTTAGATGGCAAGTGACTTTGTAGAGGAGATTAAGGTTACAGATGGTTCCGGATTATCCAGAATCATGTGGGTGATTACAATGAAGAGGATGGGGAAGGCAGCAGGGCGTGTTAGAGAGATGTGAAAACAGAAGCAGCAAGAGGGGCACCTGGCTGCCTTGGTCTGTGGAGCATGTGACTTGATCTCAGGGTTGTAAGTTCGAGTCCCATGTTGGGCGTAGAGACTACTTAAAAATAAAATCTTGGGGCGCCTAGGTGGCTCAGTCGGTTAAGTGACTCGATTTCGGGGTCCTGATCTCAGAGTTGTGAGATTGAGCCCTGCACTGGGCTCCATGCTGGGCGTGGAGCCTGCTTGAGATTCTCTCTCCTTCTCCCTCTGCCCCTACCCACACTGCTTACACGTCTTCTCTCTCTCTCTCTAAAAACAAAAGCCCCCAGAAAGAAACGCAGCCCCAGTGAGGCCCGTGACAGACTTCTGATGGACGAACTGCAAGGTTAATAAACCTGTATTAAGTCACCAAATTTGTGATTTGTTTCAGCAGCAATAGAAAACTTTACATAGTCAGAGCAGCATTTAAACCCAAGTCTGAGGTCTTAACGGCAGTTAAACGCCCTGGAGGAGAGACTTCTTGTGAATTCCGCTTCTGAAATAAATTAGTTCAACTGAGGCCATGGAGAGACTTTACATCAGCACGGGTTGCAAGAGACTCACAGAGACCCAGCAGTTCCGTCCCTGCTCCGAGGAGCCTGGCACCTTAGAGGCTGATGAACGTTAAGGCTAGAAGTGTCCTCAAAAATAAACCCAATGTGCTCATTTTCTGGGAAATTCCTAGAGGCCCAGGGGATGAAGTTACCTTACTTGAAGGCAACAAGTTGTGGCAGAATCACACAAGGTGGACCCACTTGCATTCAGCAGGGGCTGGGGCTTAGCATTACCGTCGGAGGCCTGGAGCTTTGCCTCCTTATCATCGTGGACACACACCGTGCCTGCCTCGGCCATGCGTGCAGAGACGCCCAGACGGAAATCAGCTACTCAGTTCAGAGAAGCCGCTGCATCAGGAGGCAGGGACAAACAGAAAGCCGCCATCATAATGGCCAGCCCCTCCCAGCCACCCTGAGGTCCTGCTGGCAGAGACAACCACCCCAAACACTCTCTAAACCACAGGAATCGGCAGCTTGCCTCACGAGGGCCTGCTCTCCTTCCAGGACCCCAAGGGCTGGGGAGCTTTCCGAAGAGGGTCTCTTCTGAGAGATCCTCCTCCTGGCCCTGCCCTTTGAGATTGTGCACGCACAGCTGAAGGTTCAGTGAAGATTTTCACAAAGATCTGGGGCTTCGGTAAAAATGCCTCTTCCGCTTTGGAAAACCTCAAGCACCTCTGGGCTTGGCTTTGTTTGTGGCAGCCTGGCCCAAAGTTCAAGAGCAGGCCCTGAGAATTTTTTAAAATCTGCTTCTTTTCAAGAGCTTGGACCTGTAGCTGTGAAAGATGGATTCCATTACACACGGGCTCTCCTCATCCCAAAGCCCTTGTTCTGTGGGCTTTTTATCTTCCAAGCCACTCAGCTTAATGGGCTGTGCTCCTTACATCAGGGTGCAGCAAAAGGAGTTTCCTGTTTTTGTTTTGAAAAGACAGAAGTCCCAAATTGTGGAGCTTGGCATGGGTGGACCTCCAGCAAGCTTCTCCCTCCCTACCCTGGGGTTATACACTTTCCACCAGAGTAAATAACCAGTTGGAGAAATGTTGCCACCACCACCCTCCACCCCACCCCACCCCACCCCCCAGTGAACATTCTGAGCTCCCTGTACTTCCTTGGAGGACTAGGAGTGAGATGCACCCCCACCCCCGGCCGAGAGGAACAGGAACAGCTGCTGTGTGGTCACAGTAACAGTGCCCTAAATATTAACAGCCACCACTGTTCTCCACAAACAGGTGCCACCGCTGTTCTCCACGAATTATTTCTGATAATACCCTATGACGAATACGCCTATTATTTTACTGATAAGAAGGGGAGGCTAAAGAGCTTGCTCAGGATGACCCAGCCAGTAAACTGGCAGAGCCAAGGTTCAAACCCTGGTGTGTTGCCAGACCCCGACCTCTACTCCCTGACACATGAACTCGGTCGGGAAGGGCAAATTCACCACTTCTCACTGCCCACCAGGCTTCAAGTTGTATCTGATTCTCGGGGGATTCCAGAGGCAACAGATTAAGCCAGACAAGGCCGCACAAAGTGGTCGAAAAGAAGTGTTTCCCTGAGAACTGAACACCAAGTAATCTCTGAGTTAACTACCGCATTTGAAGTCTCTCCCTCCCTTTCAAAAATCTACTATCACAAGCTAACGTGACAGAGGCCCTGTGTCTCTAAATCGGTAAAGTGCGCGGGCTGATTCGTTTAGAAAGAAGTAATATTAATTAAGAAGTAATAAAAGTCACCGCTGGGGGCCCTCTGGCCTCTTTAGGAAACTCACCACCCGGGGAGAACACGATTTTTAAAAAGAATCAGCTGGTCAAAGGAGGCGGCGCCTTCAAAATGGACACAGCGGACGACAGAGTAGGGAAAACACCCTCCAAAAGGACACACTGATCGGGGCTGGCGGAGGGGTGTACGGTTTCACAAACGGGGACTCCCGGGGCAGAGCAGAGCGTCAGGAGGCGCCGCCAGCGTGAGTCACAGATGCCCGCGCCAGTGGGCCACCTCCGAGAGGCCATTTCCCGGACACCGGGCGTATGTGCCAGCGAGGGGACAAACGGGACATGTTAACTCGGCACCTTTCCAGCCCCGGGGGAGAGCCTGCTTCTCATCCAACAACCACACAAACCACTAGTTAACGTTTCTTTAAAATGCCGCTGTCAGACTCCGGGAGGAGTGGAGCCCCGCCAAACAAAAAACGCCACACTGGACTTGGACTTAAAATGTCTACGGTTCGGACCCGCCCTTTCCCCCCAATTCCACAGGTCACACCTGTGACCCCTCGGCGGGGAGACGGGAGAGCCGGCTGACCTCCTTTTAAGGAGCGATTTCGCTTCCCTGAGTTACAAGAGCTTCCTTACAGTCACGCGAGGGCAGGCGGCGGGGTTCCGGGAGGATACTCCCGACGCAAAGGAGGGCACCGCGCGCGGAATCTGAGGTGTTTCGGAAAGAGCGCCCTCTTCCTCCCTCGCCCCCCGTGCTTCTCTTTTTGTTAACAAAGGAAGCCAGATTTCCGCCGGGCTCTCTGGGGAGTCCCAGAAAGGCCACCGAGGGCCTCCGTTGCGGGGATGCTGCGCGCCGCGGGCGGCACGGAGGCCCCTGGGGAGGGCGGCCGAAGCACCTCCCGGCGTCCGGGGTCTCCGCCCGCCGGGGCCCAGACGCCGGTGAGCGAACGCGCCGGCTGAAGCTCCCAGGGGCAGCAGGCTCGGGGTGCGGCTCGGCCCGCTCCCCGCCTCGGACCTTACCTGCCCGAAACCTGGGTCCCGCAGCTAACACCGAGCTGCTGGTGCGCCCCGGCCCGCCTGTCTTTATAGCCTGCGTGGGCCGGGCTCCGCCCCCTCCCGCAGGCCCCACCCCCGCCGAGGCTCCGCCGGGACCCGAGGGCCGCCGTCCGGGAGCGCAAGGTCACCGTAGTCCTAGCCGGGTGTGCGGCCTTCGGCACTCGCCGCGCGCTCCCAGAACATCCAAGCGACGGCCGGGCAACCAGCTCTGGGCGGGCAGCCGGGCAGCCACTCCTCACAGGGTGAGTCAAGCTTCCAGCCCAGGGGCAGGGAGACACACAGGCCTGGATGCGTAGCCGGTTAAGCGTCTGCTTTGGGCTCAGATCAGGAATCCCAAGTCTTGGGATCGAATCCTCCCCCTGGCTCCGTGCTGGTTCTCTCTCTGCCTTTGCCTGTCTCTCATGAATAAATAAATAAAATCATTAAAAAAAAGAAAGAAAGAAAGAGAGAGAAAGAGAGAAAGAAAGAAAGACCGTGACCACAAGTAGATTAAAACCTTTAAAATTGGGGCGCCTGGGTGGCTCAGTCGTTAAGCGTCTGCCTTCGGCTCAGGTCATGATCCCGGGGTCCTGGGATCGAGCCCCACATGGGGCTTCCTGCTCAGCAGGAAGCCTGCTTCTCCCACTAACATTCCCTCTGCTTGTGTTCCCTCTCTCGCTGTGTTTCTCTCTGTCAAATAAAGTCTTTAAAAAAAAAAAAAAAAAAACCTTTAAAATTTAAAAAAAAAAATATTAAACTTTTCAAAAAACTTTCTTGTGCCGGTGCTAAGCTCCCACCTTGGAGGGGCTGTCAGGTTATCCAATCCTGCTTGCAGCCCTGAGTCTCCTTTTTTTGCATGAATGCATGAGATACATTTTATGCAGGGAAATCATATGATAACCAATTATGACATGTGCCCCCTACCATGATCCTGTTGTGGTTTTGCAGGGAATGACTTAGTTGGTGGTGCCCAAATCTTGGTTTTCCTCTCAGTGAATGGGAGTCTCAAATCAGGACTTGCTTTGATATTTGAAATGTGTGTGCTGAAAAATTAAAATGTGTCTGCTTAAAACAGTGAATACATACATGTATTTCCTTGTTTACAAAACTCTTTCACATGCATTTTCTCATACACATCCTATTAGCTAGCTGTTCCCTCCTTGGAACTCTTGGATTCTGAGATGCCATCCTCTCCTGGTTTTGCTTCCAACTTCTTGATCTTTCAGTCTTGAGTCTTTTCCACTACCTCTTCTAAATCCGGTGTTGCCAGGGTTGGACTGACTCGGTTACTGTGAGCTCCCTGGGAGAGGATACTGTGTCCACTTAGTTTTGCCTTGGGGATATGTATATTTGCAGATAATTTGCAAATCTTTATTCTCCATCCCGGACCACTCTCTCAATCTTCATATACATACCCAACCGATTGCTGGAACCTGTTTGTCCTACAGGCATCTTGAATTCAAAATACACCCAAATCTCATCTCCAGTGTCCAACTTTATTTCCTCCATTTTCTTTTTCATAAACGAAGCCAGAAACCTGGGAATCACCTTTGATTTCTTCTACGCTCTCACATCTAATCACCAACTCCTACTTACTTTCTCTTGTAGACAACTGTTTCATCCTCTTTTCACTCCATTCCCATTGCTACTACCCTAACTCAGGCCTGTAAGCATGTCTTACTTGTGGAATTACAAGTCCTTCACACCAGGTCTCTATCCTGCCCGTGTTAAATCCCCTCACCCCTCTCTATCCTCCACATCACTGCTAGAGACATGGTTGATTTACCCCTCCAGCCCTATGCCAGATGGGTGGTGGTCTCAAAGGACCTCAGAACCAGAAATGGCTTTCATTCTACAAAAGCATAGACTGGCCAACTGTTAGATCCCTTCTATGTGTGAATACACATTCTTGCTGATGAAATAACACTTGAGCATGTTATCAACTAATCAGTCACACTTTGGTATGAATGACAGGTTATCCATTCAACATACTAAGAGAATGTGAATTTAGATGAGAGGATAAATAAGCCTAAAGTTTTCTGATGAACAGGAACTGAATGAGGTTGCAGAGGAGATTTCGGGCATCATGAGTACTCAGAACTGAGAGATCAACCAGAAAAGACAAAAGCAGCAAAAAAATGGCAAGGAATCCTGGGAATAACTTTAACTTTCAATATTAACTAGTTTTAAATTATTGTTATATTGGGAAAGTTTACTTTTTAAAAAATAAGCAGGTTGATTTTTTTTTTTAAAGGAGAGATAAGCATAGCAGAAGGACTTGGTAACCTGATGATAAAATAAAATTTTAAAAAGCAGGAAAAACTACTTACTCCATTTCAGAACATTCTGACATGTGCCAATAGGAAAGGGTATTCATGGTCCCTGGGGGCAGCTGCTTAACCCCATATACACTTCCCTCTTCGTACAGTTTTCCCTACAAAAGATGTATTCTTAGGGCACCTATGTGGCTCAGTCGGGTCGGGTACCTGCCTTGGGCCCAGGTCGTGATCCCAGGGTCCTGGGATGGAGCCCCATGCAGGGAACCTAAATAAATAAATAAAATCTTAGGGGGAAAAAAAAAAAAAGAAGTACTCTTGGGGAAAATGGAAGGTAGAGCATATCACAGGATATAACCAAAGCCAGGCAATAACTTTGAATGGGCCTGTGGCAACAGGACAATGAATTTCAATTTCATCTTCCATCCTGACAGCAAAGGCTGATTAATAGTAGTTTATGGAAAATAGGCAATTACACAAAATACAGGATCAGAACCAAAATTCGTTTTTAAAATGTGAGTTTTTGCCTCTTGGAAGATTTCATTCCAAACTCTCAATTATATAATTACAAAAAAAATCCATGTTTCAGGAAAACATACTTAATCTTAACATAAAATTCAGGTCACTTATCACAAAGTTAGACAGTCAAGTGTATAAAGGAGAAATAAAACAGAAGCAGTATTTACAAATTCAGACTACATGAGACATTGTGAAGACTCTTGTTAATAAACAACACAATACATACTTTTACACACTACATTTCAAAAATGATGCATCTGTGAACAATATGATAAAAGTCATAGCGTTAAAGACTTTAAATTAAATTCAAAGTTGTCATGTTGAAGATTTTAAATTAAATTCAAGGTTGGTAGAGTTGAAGACTAAATGCAAGGCCAAGGTCATAGTGATGAAAAATTTAAGTTCGAGGATGTAGTGATGAAAACTTTAAATTCAAAGATAGATTGTCTAAGAAAGGACAAACAACTAGCATTCAAGCTATTTAGTTAGTTCCCTGTGAGTACAAAATATATCGGAATCACTAAATGGATTAGCCTAATTACAAATTCTGTTCATTTCTAAATAATTCACAACTGCAAGAAGTCTTTTCACAGAATCATTCAGTCACATAGTTTCTCTCTCCTTGGGTAGGTTATCTCTGCTACCTTTTTCAATCCTTATTCAAAACAATTCCCTCCTACTTCCATATTTGTAGAAGTATAAAATATTGTGAAACAAAGAAATGTCTGTTCTTTAGCTACAGAACTATTCTTCTACTGACTGCTAGAAGAGAGAGAAAGAAAAAAAGATTCCCATTTCCTCCTTTACCTCCAAACACAAAGCAAACCAAAACAATCCAATTGCTAACGTGGTGTCGCGTAGAACCCAGGGCCTGGAACAATATTTCATGCTAGTTTTCCTGCTATATGCGGAGAACAATTTAGTTATTTACATTATTGGGAAATCTATTTAACCGGATTCATGCCAGTGCTTCCATCACACGGCCTCCCTAAAAAAGGCGAGAGCAGCGGCGTCTGCGAATGGGAACGTCAAAGACTCTCCTCCGTCTCTCTTCCTCATCCTCTTCGTCAGACTCGTCCATATCTGCGGAGTCATCATCGTCGTCTTCTTCCTCCTCCTCCTCTATCTCCTCTTCCATTTCTTCATATTCATCAGGACCCATCTCCTTGAAAGAGAAAATAATCTTTTGATAAGAACTTCCATCAGTTTTTTATACTTATTTTATGCAAATTCTCATTTATCTAGAACCTAAACTGGACACGCCAAACAGGAATTTTGAAAAGTCGAACCGTGTATTTTCATGATGCACACGCTGGTGCAAGACTCTAGAATGTACATACATATAGCACATGTTTTAAAAGGCTCAATGTGGTTTTAATGGTAAATCTACTTCATTAATACAGTACTTCTATTTTACATGGTAGTTGATGCTTTGTACAAGGCAGCCAACAGACCACTTCTAACAACCCGAGGTAAAATTTTACTGGATTTATTTTTAGTGTATTAAGTAACAATTCTTTATTAATCTATATGCTGACAGAAAAGAGGACTCAAAAATATTAATAAGGTGTGACCTCTACTGGTAACTTTTATGTACGGTCAGGAAGTCTAATAGACTTCTGTTGAACTCCTACTATAAAGACACATCATTTCAATTCAACCACCAGGGGCACTTTGAAATTAACTTGCTGAAGGCTCTCAGAATAGGACAGGCAACAATGAGGCTGAACATGCAGTGTCTGAACAGCTCATGGAAACTTCGTTTCTGCTTAAGCAGTGTCTCTGACGAAGTCTTGACTTCCTCTGCTGTCAAATGTCCTCTCTCATACATTTGTGGACTCAAAGAGAGGAGCTGCTATATCGGAGAGAGTTTTAACAGCAAGGAGCACCAGCTGGTATGTGGGAACTATTGGGAAACATGGGATGTTGTCAGCAGAAGTCCTTTTCCCGAGGCCTTTATGGCATCAAATATCCAGCACTCGCTACCCCTCTGATCTCATCTCTAACCACTCTCTCCCCTGGCCACTGCACTCCAGCTATACTGGCCTCCTTGCAGTTCCAAGTATTAGTATGTTTAGGTAACATCGGTGTGTCAGGGCCTTTTGCACTTGCTGTTCTTCCTCTTGGAACATCCTTCTGCTGCATCTATCCCCCTGGCTCCCTCTGCTTCTTCCAAGTCTCAACTCAAATGTCGCCAAGGCCTTTCCTGACGCATCTTTATATTAGAACAACCCAACAGGACACTCCTTATATATCCTTTACTCTGATTTTTCTCCAAAGCACTTATTACTACTTAGTAATAAGTATAACTTATTACTTAGTAACTAGACAGTGTTTATTTGCTACCCTTGTCTCTTCCAACTAGAATGTAAATTCCAAGGCAGAGGTTTTTTGGTTTTGTTTTTAATTTCCTCAACTTTCTTTTTTTTTATTGAGGTATAATTGACATACAATATTACATTCATTCGTTCCAGGTGTACAACATAATGATTTGATATTCGTATATATAAAATGATCACAATAAGTCCAGTTAACATCCATCACCACACATAGTTACAGAATGTTTTTTCGTGATGAGAACTTTTAAGATTTATTCTCTTAGCAACTTTCAAATATGCAGTGCAGTATTCACTAAAGTCAGCGTGCTGTACATCCCCAAAGGCAGACTCTGGCTGTACTGCTCACTGCGTTTCCCCCAGAACCTCGTAGGGACTCGATACATATTTGCTGAGCAAGGAAATTAATTAATGTGGGAGAAAAAAATTGTTCTTTAGGAGTTGTCAAAGGATTGTCACTTAGGATTTATTATAACACTAATAACAACAACATTAACAACAATCAGAGAAAATATACATAAATATGACATGATATTCCATTCTTTTTATTGTTTGATTTTTTTAATCTAGGGGATGAAGACTTTAAAATTCAGTAGAAGGCTCAAAGGGGCAAAGGGGAAGGCTTGGGAAATCCTAAAACATTAAATTCAGGTAGTATGATCATTAGTCATCTTATTGAAGAAGAACATAGAAAAAAATGTTAAAGAAGTCAGTGTGGCTGAAGAAGGAGACTGCTGATGATCTCAGATAAAAGTGTACATACAGAAGCAGCAGATGCAAAGAGGCACACACAGATAAGAATGGAAATAAATAAGCAGCAGGAACCTCTGAAGTGTCCAAAAGCAAACAACAAACCACCTACAGCAAGAAAAGGCTTAAGACCAACCAAAAGTATATTTTGTAGTGACATTCAAAGTATAAAGCCAAAGGAAGTATTAAGTACAATAATTATCATACGGTTAGGGTACAAAAAAGAAGAACAATTCAGTTTCCATATCAAGAAAACTAATATTTCAACGGGAAAATTACAATACAAATACAACACCATACAAATACAATTCCCGCTGCCTCTTTCATGTTGATTAGAAGTAAGTCCAGAATTCTCATTTCTTTGTATTGATACCTCATCCTTGAGAGAAACATTTTCCACAACACAGGTCAAGATTTTATATGCTTATTTGTGGTTGGGAGGAAATTAAAACTCCAAATAAGTAAGAACATAGTTAAGAGGGTTGAACATGTAATGAGTTTATTATTATAATTTAAAATTATAAATTTAAAAATCGTAAGCTTTAAAAAAAGAGTAAGTAAATACTATAAAATTTCTGTTTTAATTTCTAATATGATAAATATTGATATAACCCACATCAACAAGAGTTCTTTGGAGCCCTCAATGACTTTTAAAAGCTTAAGGGAGCCATGAAACCGAAAAGTTTGAGAAATGCTGTCCTAAATTAAAGACTACTTTATACCCAGCCTAACAAACATTGAAAACAATTCTCAACAGGATCAAACTGACTCCATAGTAACTTAACTGCCGGCCCAAACAAACCTCAACATTCTTTACACTTTAGGTCAGGAATATTAGCAATTTTGGGACAAAGAAGATTACCAAAGAGAGAGATTTCATAATAATAAAAGAAAGTACTGCATTAAAAAGACATAATCATCCTAAGCATATTTGCATATAATTATAGAGCTTCAAAACACATGAAGCATAGCTGATAAAATTAAAAAGAGAAATAGATAAAATTGTAATTATGGTTGGCGATTTCAACAATCATCTTTCAGAGAAGAAGGACCAAAAAAAAAAGTTCAGTTAATATACAAAAGACTTGAAAAATAGTCAACCAATCTGAACTTTCATTTATAGGCTAATATTCCCACAGTTAGCAGAATATACATTCTTTTCAAATACACAGAGATTAGTTACCAAGATAGACCATAATGCTGGGACATAAAACCTTTAAAAGGATTGAAATTACACACAGTGAGTTCTCTAGCCATAACAAAATTAGATATCAGTAAACAAAAGTTAACTGGAAAACCTCCAAATGTTTGAAAATTAACACATTTCTAGAAAAATTACAGATCAAAGTTAAATTACAAGGGAAATCCTGGAATATCTTGAATTAAATGTTAATGAAAACAACACATCAAAATTTATGAAATACGGCCATAACAGTGTTTTAGAGAAAAGGAAGGCCTAAAATCAATAATCTAAACTTCTACCTTAAGAAGCTGGTAAAAAAGCAAATGAATCCCAAAGTAAGTAGGAGGAGAGAAATAAAGAAAACCGCAGAAATCCACGAAATAGAAAATGAACAAACAATAGAGAAAACCAGTAAAACCCAAAATTGTTCTTTCAAATGACTAACAAAAGAGATAACCCCTTAGGTAAACTCATCAACAGAAGATATAAATTACCATTATTAGGAGCAAAAAAGGATATATGACTATAGTTCTTGCGGCCATTAAAAGGATATCAAGGGGATATTATAACTTTATGGCAATAATTCAACATTTAGACAAAATGGACAAATTCCTTGAAAGACACAAATGACCAAAAGTGAAATAAGAAGTAGGAAATATATGAAAGAAATTAAACTCCTATTTCAAACTTTTCCACAGAGAACTCTAGCCCCAGATGGCTTCTAATGAGCTATAACTAATGAGCTATATCAAAGACTCCTGGATGATACCAATCTCAGACAGAAACTGAACTAGTCAAAAACAAGAGACTCTTACAAGAAGTAACAAATTCCTACTACTGGAAATATACAGTAGAAAGCATTCCTGCGCTGGGAGGGAAGCTAAACTTCACTTCCAAGCCCAGACGGTAGATCGTTTTCACCAGACATGCAAGCATAATGGCCTCACGTCTCATCTCATTCTTCTCTTTCCAAACTGGGGCTGGGAATGTGTCAGCTCTGGGTCACACTTACCCTATGTCCATCTTCCCAGGAGCCAGAGGGCCCTTTCTGAACATTCAACACCTACCACTCCATCATATTCTGGGTTTTCAAGTCCTATTTTATTTCTATTGTATAGCTGGAGCCTCATGATTCTCTTCATTTTATAATCCATAAGATTGGGGTACTGCCACTATCATAAAGTAATCCTAAAAGTGAGATTTTAAAATATACCGCGCTGACTTAGGAAATGATCCCAAAGAGAGGACTACAGAGGATTTAATGGGTAGACTTGCACTTTTAGTAGTCTCTCTCTAGGATATTTGTATTATTTTACAAAATTGGGATTTTTAGCAAAAACACTGCAAGAAGTTGCTTTTTTAATCTTAATGACATTAAATAAAGCCTATTCTAACTGGTCTAGGGTGGTGTTTCTCATTAGGCCACAGAACGTTTTTTGGAAATGGTGGAAAAGAGGCTGAACCTTTAAAAACAGGAACCTCTCTACATGATACTATGACGGTGGATATGTGTCATTATACACTTGTCCAAACCCAAAAAACATACAACACCAAGAGTGAACCCTAAATATGGACTATGGACTTGGGGTGATTATGAGGTTCCAATGTAGGTTTAACAAAAACACCACTCTGGTGGGAGACTGATGATGAGGAAGTCTGTGCATGCATGGGGTGGGGGGGTACTTGGAAAATTTCTGTACCTTCTGCTCAATTTTCTGTGAATCTAAAACTGCTCAAAAAAAATGGCATCTATTGAAAACAAAAAACAAACGAAAAACAGCTAAACAGAGTACAGTTACTCAGGCTGAAGTGTACGGAGTCTAGCTTACTTATTATCCACCACCCCCACATATTCACATGGCCCCCCATGATATTTCCTCAGAATCTCTAGGGTTCTCTGGATCATCATTTATACACCACTTGTCTGGCTAATCAACAAAATCCCTCTGTGGAGTTAACTCTACAAAGTCATGGAAATCAGTCCCAGAGGAAAATTTAACTCACCAATCGGGCTATAGACACCCTGAATGTTGGACAAGCCATATGGAATCGGGGAATAGCAACATTAAAGATCTTGTCTTTAAAGTAAAGAAAATGGAAGGTATAATATCCTTCCATATATCCTGATGTTGTAGAAAATGTGGTACAACTTGTATATTCATATACCCGACCTGGGCTGATGATTGGAAATTCACCTGCAGAGAAAACAGTAATAAGAAACCAAAGTACAAAATTCAGTTCTTCATTACAGCTAATAAGATATGTCCTCTATGAGATTATGTAAACTATGTTAAAGTAAATGCACAATTAGAAAAAAAGATCTAAAGGCCCCTATAATAAAAATCTTTTAAAAAGCTGACAGTCAATGACAATCAGAGCTAATGATAATTGAAATCCACAAATAAGAAGCTGTGCTGCTGATTTTAACCTTTCCCCCAAATTTCAAAAAGATGACCAATATGAAATTTATTTTCTCTTTCTGCCCTATCCCTGGTAACCCTACAGAACATGACAGTGAATAATCATCCAGCTTAAAAAGGATGATGAACTTAAGAAGCAAGTAAGAACTCAAGTGATCCACAGATGGAAAAATCAATCCCTGAATAGTTGTTTGCTATGAGTTTAGAAAAGTTCATGTCTAAGGTACTAAACTAATAGGATGGGGTGCCTGGGTGGCTCAGTGGGTTTAAGCCTCTGCCTTCAGCTCAGGTCATGATCTCAGGGTCCTGGGATCGAGCCCTGCGTCAGGCTGTCTGCTCAGCGGGGAGCCTGCTTCCCCCCCTCTCTCTGCCTGCCTCTCTGCCTACTTGTGATCTCTCTCTGTCAAATGGATAAATAATGGGGCATCTGGGTGGCTCAGTGGGTTAAAGCCTCTGCCTTGAGATCATCAGGTCATGATCTCAAGGTCCTGGGATTGAGCCTCCCATCGAGCTCTCTGCTCAGCAGGGAGCCTGCTTACCCCCTCTCTCTGCCTGTTTGTGATCTCTCTCTCTGTCAAATAAATAAATAAAATCTTAAAAAAAAAAAGGATAAATAAAATCTTAAAAAAAATAAAATTAAAAAAATAAACTAATAGGATAATGATCTTCACACATTATATTTACAAAGCAAAGTATGGGAATTACAAGCCCAGAATCTATGATATCTTTCACATTGTAAACACAACTATTAAAAGATACAGTCTTGGAGCACCTGGGTGGCTCAGTCAGTTAGGCGTCGAACTCGTGATTTCAGCTCAGGTCATGATCTCACGGGTGGTGAAATCGAGCCCCGTGCTGGGCTCCAGGCTTAGCGGGGCATCTGCTTGAGATTCTTTCTCTGCCTCTCCCTCTGCCCCTCCCTCCACTCATACTCTTTGTCACATAAATAAATAGATCTTTAAAAAAAATTCAATCTTATCCACTAACTACATCGCCTTTTCTAAGCTGTATGTCATATATATGCTCTCCAAAATGTCTTACAGGCAACCAACCTATAAAAGCAAATCTTGAGTTATATACATACCAACCACTCCAGGTCCTTGAACTTCTTCTACATCACCTTTAGCATTTGTTATTCTCCAATAGCGACTGTCCAACTGACAAGCCTTCTCAGGAAGTGCATCCTTTGACATTTCAATCCTGGAGAAGGGAATGGGGTGGTAGCAACACAAATCTGGCCGGATTTGGCTTCTTTTGCTTAAGAGCTATAATATTTGGACTAAAGTCTGTGTCAACCATCTATCTCTGTAAGTTCTCAAAACTATGGGCCTGATTAGCTTGACTCTCCCACAGAAATGCCTTTACTCAATTTGCACCCTTGACTTGCCATGAGCATCAACGATAGATTGGGAACACAAAAATTTACAAACACATTAGTGATAATAATTTTTTCTCTTCAAGTAAAGATCACTGTACGAAATGCTTTCCAGAATAAAATACAATAAAAAATTCTGATTTTCTTTAAGAATTTGTCATAAAAAACTGAGACTGAAGACATTTTTTCCATTAACTTTTTTCTATTAACTTCTAGAAAGCTCAAACAAAAATGTCACCAACCAGGTACTAGGATTACATCTTGACTCGTTCTCAGTACTACTATTTCCCCCCTTTCTCTAGGAATCTGCTTCTTATTTTCATTTGGAGTACCCTATATGCAAGTGTCGGTGTTACTATTCTAAGTGTGTTTCAATCTTAGACAGGATCTGAGTTAAACAATTAACATAACAAGCATCTGTACATGTATAATTGGACATATCAAAGGCTGCATATAATACCAAAATCCCAGAGTGCTCCCTGGTTAGTATACATGGCAAAAATAATTCCACTATGTATAGATGCACATATATGGATTTTTAAAATATCTGTAATATATCATAAATTATATAAAAATACATCTAAAAACAAAGTATCCTTAGTATTTTAAAGCAATGAGTTATCTTTAGGTCACAGCACAGAGTATGTCTAATTAAAGTGAATTTAATATTTTTTTTATTTAACTAAATCTAATGCTTAACACCATGGCTGATATACAGACAGCACCTGATAAATATTTATTAGAGTTTTAATCAATATAGGCAGCCTAAGTGAAATTTAAAATACATAGTTTTATCTTGAACAATTTGATAGCTTCTCCACTTGATCTTAGCCTAAACGCTGAGAAGCAATTTGGTAGCTTCTAAATGCAACTCTCATTTGCATTTAGATTTGCATCAAATCTCATTTAGAAGAGATTTGCAACTCTCGGAGTGAGCTTACATTAGCCGCCTCACAAAGTACCCGGTACAATTCTTTAAACACAGTACTTCTGCATGAAATAACTTAAGTAACTTGGAGGTTACTGTAAACTCAAGGTACTGGATTACACTAGGTTATAAAATACTACGTTATAAAATTATATATTATTATACTAGATTATAAAAGAGTTTGTTATCCCCCTTGCCCCACCCCTCAGCAAAAAGCTGTCTTACAAAATGTGTCTGATGGACCATGTCAAAGGGGCAGTAACAACACTCCATAGGCTGCACCCCATTTACACCCCTCACCTGATTCGGTATGTGAAGAAGTAGTGTGGCGGGTGGACAGAACTAAGTTCTGGCAGAAACGATGTAGAAACTGAAACGGTAATGTCCCCAGTTGTTGCCACACACTCTGGATCATGAACATACCTAGATAATTTTAAAACATTAAACATTTTTTAATCAACTAACGTCAGGTATGCAGGATAAAAGATTTCAAGATACAATGCAGAATAGCTTATATTTTACCTTACAATCAAAAATTTAAAACATATTTAGGAACCTAAAAGTAAAGTCCTATGAAGCTTAGAAGAAAATTATAAATTACAAGCAAACTAGAAAACCTCGAAGACTTCAGATCAGTAATGATAGCATCAAGGCTCAATAACCAGTGGTTCGAATAATGATTCAGCAATTACACTGGAGACTAAAAAGAGCATAACTCAGTTTTCAAAGCCAGGAAACTTTTGGGAGATTTGAAAACCCTATCAATGGTGGCTCTGACAATAAGATGTGTTGGTATGTCATTCTAGAGACCTCTAATTTATAATTAATCTATCATTTCTGCCAGTCAGGCTACTGTGAACCAATATTATCTCGAGTATTATCCATAATATCTGGATGTTTTATTTCTAGATGATAAATAATATTTGCCCAGAGTTAACAGTTAATGACTTGCTATTCATAATAAATCCATTAACTGGCCAACAGCCTGTTTCCAACCCCCAAAAAGAAACTATGTATAAAAAGAAACTATAACATAAAGCCATAACTTCAAAATCAAAATCAGTTTTTCCCCTGGATCCTTCAAGATAAGAAAAATATTGGCTATTCAAGTATTTGAATGTGGCTTTAAAGTGGGAATAACACAGTGGCACTTCAGATAATGAAAGGTTCTATTATTTACACTCTTTGAAATTTCATCTCAAGATGTGTAACTAATGGTATTTTCTGATTTACAATAATTTTAATTCAAAAAGTCCTGAGTGAAATACCTGAAAATTTGGTCTCTGATGATTGGGAAGCCACCCGATACAACATTGTTGACATAAGAAGTAAACCAGTCAGTAAAAGTAGCACCTATAAAACAGGAAGGGGTGGGGTGGAAGAAAAGGACAAATAATTTTTATAAAATCTATAAAGGAAATAATGATAATTCTTCTATGCTTAAGACACAAGATCAAAACTAGAAATACTTATATTTCTACTGTCAATTTCTGTTCTCAATTCTATCCATCTCACTCCCAACTGCCTTGCTAGGGAACCTTCCACCTACCTTCAAGCTACTTTTTACACTTATAATTAAATAATAGATTTTTAAAATTTATTTTGTGCTGGTACAAGAATGAAAAGCCTTCTTCTGTCTATAATTTTAGAGCATATGGAACAAAGGAGATACAGATACAGCAATCTAGGAAGAAACTACAGGAAAAATATCAACACTGTCCTCAGATGATCAAGGTACACCCTTGGCCCAGGTACCTCCTGACTCATGCACAAAATTCTGGCAGAAGCCAGGCTCGGTCCGGGCATCTGACAGGACTATGGCACTGTACAGTTCTGTGCATTGGACCAATCCCAAAGTAGTCTAGTCACACCACTACAGATTCAAATGCATTGTGGGCCTCTGTATTCTCAGTGACCAGCTCAAAGTCCAGTCCAGACCCGACCACACATCCGTGCTCTAGTGAGTGGATCAATGACAAGTATTTATATGAATTACGTTTGCCCCTTCTAGGTAATGCAACATAACTTTCTCAGACCCCCACATCTATTACTAATACATCTCAGTGGCCAGCAATATTAGTCCCTGAATCAATGTTATTCAGTGAATTTCTCTGTAATCTAGAGTCCTCATACTCTGCCATGCTGAACATTGGAGCTAAATTTATAGTATACTTACTAGTCTATTTAGGGAATAATGGAAGATACAATTTAAGCTCTGGTCTTAGGGTTTATAGCTTTAAAATTTTATTTATTTATTTATTTATTTTTAAGATTTTATTTATTTATTTGACAGAGAGAGAGATCACAAGTAGGCAGAGAGGCAGGCAGAGAGAGAGGGGGAAGCTCTCCCTGCCGAGCAGAGAGCCCAATGCGGGGCTCAATCCCAGGACCCTGGGATCATGACCTGAGCCGAAGGCAGAGGCCTTAACCCACTGAGCCACCCAGGCGCCCCTGTAGCTTTAAATTTTAAAGGCATCAACCAAGAGAAGGTAAACTACAATAGCTGGCTCTTTTCTCAACATCTACTAATGAATGGCCAATTCTAAGCCTTTAATTATTGAATGTGCTATTCAAATGATCACCTACCATCTATCCACTCTGAATAAGATATAAAGAGGCACATGAATAATGTCATTAAAATTCATAGAAGCTACAATTTTGTTTTTAGAACTAGTGATTTCCCTGTAAAGTTTAAAACACCATTTTGTCTATTTCATGAAATAAAATGTTACGGTAAAAAAAACAGAAATTTTTCATGGTTTACATAAAAACAAAATTAGCATGGTGTATTTTAAGGTAGCTTAATGTATAATAATACACACCCAAGTGTGTTCTTTAAAACGAGGACAGTCTTTTCTAGGCAGTCTTCACCACTCAACTTACCTGAACACAGATTCTAGTTTTTTCAAGTTATCTACTGATAATTCACTGAACACTAGGAGATTCCATCTTGTGTTTTACCAGAAATTCCAAGAGGGTCAAACTTAGCTGAATCAAGATGTAATTTATACGTTTCAAGGTAGTTTACCTTTTAAAAGTAAGCCTATATCTTGGTGTGTCTTTGGTAGCCCTGGGGTTTTATCAAGGCAGCTTAAAGGAAGCTTCAAGATTTCTTGTTTCTCCTCCCAGCACTAACATCCCCTCTCATCTCTCCTCCCTCAGTGCATCTCAAATCTTTTGCTTTGCTCTCTTATTCCAGGAGAAATCCCAGCCACCAGAATTGCAGTCATCAGATCTTAGAACTCTGCTATAGTGGTGGGGACTTCCACACCATCTCACACCAGCACCAAACCAAGAGTGAGAAACTCGCAGAGCTTAGCTGGCACCTACCTTAGAGCTCAGGCAGCCTTTAGTTTGCACGTTAGTAGCACCACTGTTCTAGAGCCGTGGTGATTATCTCTGAAGGTATGTGCTATGCAAAGATGCCAAAAAGGGCAGTGAGCAAAGGGCATAACCCCCAGGGGGCACTTAACTTGGAAACCATACACCAACACAAATCAGGGGGAGCTAAAAGCTAGAGGCTAAGTTAAACAGTGTCCTACAGGGCACCTGGGTGGCTCAGTTGGTTAAGCAACTGCCTTTGGCTCAGGTCATGATCCCGGAGTCCCAGGATCAAGTCCGCAGCTGGCTTCCTGCTCAGCACTGAGTCTGCTTCTCCCTCTGACCCTCTCATGTGGTCTCTTTCTCTCTCAAATAAATAAACAAAATCTTAAAAAACAAAAATGGTTTTCTATAACTTACTACGTAGAGAGAGCTTCCTGATATTGTGAAATATACCATAAACCTGGAATGTGTCACAGTATGGAACAAATGGAGACTAATATTCTGTTCAAGGTTCCAATTAGGAGATATAATTAAATGCAGACACCATGGCCTACAGGGCCCCTTTACTATTAATATATAGGGATGTTTAATGTGTGCCTTTGAAAAACACAATGGATAGTCAGGAAGCATCGCCCGAGCAAAATCTAAGCAAAACAGGACTACATGAACAGCAAAGGGGTGAGCTGCAATGGCATACATACTGGATTGTTTTCAAAATCCTATGAGAAATACCTCTGAAGGTCAAGAAAAAATAGTTGCACCAAAGAGTTCATGGAGCCTAGTTTATACTGGTCTCTGAAGACTGCCATTCTGAGATCTCATAGTGTGATTTATCAGATTTTCCCATAATCGGCACCACAAACCTCAAAGGTATAAAGTTGTTTTATCTACCTGTCCAATTATGTATGAACATGGTTGACGGAAAATGCATGCATGTGTAAGGTAACTATATACATACTCATAGTAATTCTATTCAGTTCCCTGTTCTACAGCAGGGTCCTAAGAGCAGAGATTATATAGGGCATGGTTTTTTCCAAGTAGAAAACAAATTCACACAAAGTACAAGGGCAATTCGAATCAGAGCCTAGGTACTTAATAAACCAGCAAGCTTTAAGAAAGACAAGTATAAATTGCCGGCTGATCAAGTAACTGCAAAGTTTTTACCTATGTAATTTTTTGACCAGGAAGAAGAAAGGACAAGGAAGACTATTTTTTCTCCTACCTATGATAAACATGTCAATAGCAGCTGGATTCCGAGCCATTTGGTCCTAGGTGAGGAAAAGAACATCAAAATTGAGAAAAAGACATTTTACTTAATTTCTCATTGTTCATTGTCTGTATCCCTGGAGACAAGGCAGAATAGACAAAAATAACAAGTACTCTAACCAACACTTGGACATTACTCATACTTTTCAGTCCCTGCTCTTATGATTTCTATATTTAGGTCCTTTCTAGAAAGTTCTTAGAAGATTGCCAGGCACTTCTCAATAATAGTTAAAACACTTATTTACTGCCATTACTATTAAAGTGAACTAAAAAATTATCCTTTAAGTTAGGAAGTTAAGGTAAGAATATATATAGCCTATTAAGAAAGGGCTTTAGATTCAGAGTCAAGAGATCTGAACAATTCTAGGTTGGTCACTTCCCTCAGTAAATGGAGGGACCAAGCCATTATCCTACAACCTTACAGAGGTATCAAGTCACAAATGAGATAAAATACATGAAAATATTTAGGAAAAAAATAAACTATGAAAGCTCTTTAAATATTTTCAATGTTACATGGAGTCACATGTCTCAGGTATCTATGGTTTTCTATTACAAATTCCTCTTTTAAGTTAAAAGTTCACATTTTAGCAAAAATGAACCCAGAAGATCTACAACTGAGAAACTATAAGGGACCGAAAAATAAGAATGAAACCAAATACATTTTCTGTGATCATATTTAAAAGGCCAAAGATTTCTACGCTCTGAAGAGAAACCAGAGTATTGTGATCATATTTAAATCTTTAAATCATAACAAAACCCTCCTAAAAAAAAAGATCCACCCTCTTCCACAACTCAACTACCTACTGAAGAGTTTAAAAGTTTCTATTTACACTCAGAACTTGAGTCCAATGACGTTCAAAAGTTAAATTTTTCAAGTCAGAAATTAAGTTAGAAACGTATATCATAATTACTTCAGCAAATCACATTAGTTTTTCTTAAACTTAAATTGCCTTAACACGTATCACAGCCATTCCTCTGTGTGCCTAATGATTTGCACTTTGTCCACGGGTAAAATTTTCCTTTGGCATTCCATGATGTCAGAATATTATGGCTGAATATTAGCCCTCGAATTAGATGGGTCTATAATCAAATTGTTTAATGCTCTATACCTATTCTACAGCCCTGAAAACTCCTGCTGCACACATATATACACTCATTAGAACATCTTAAAGCCGCATTTAAACACTTCCTACTTACTGGACATTGGTAGAAAACTTCATTTTTGTTTCGGCCCTCCGCAGCTTCCACTGCTATGTACTGACTCAAACCAGTATGTATGCAAAAAGTTAAAGGGAGACAGTATTTCAGTCCCTGTCTCTGCTGGAAGCCTCCGGCAGCTGTATCGACATCTAACAAATCCTCTGAACGATAGTGATTGGACAGTGCCATACTTCCCAACAACCTGAGAGCACAGACAAAAATTTAATCAATTCCAGAGCCAAACAAACAGCTGTGCTTCATCTTTTTTGGTGAATGATAATTTCCTATCGACAGCTTTATAAGAACATGGCAATCACCAAAAAGAGTACAATTTTTTTACATTCAAACTCTTGAGTGGAAAGATTCTGACTTAAAAGCCTAAATGTCTAAAATGTCTAAAAAGCCTTTTTAAAAGAAAAATAGTTTTATTGCTTTCAAGACTATCTTGCCGTGATATACTGATTTGCTAGTGTTTTGCTATAAATGCACGTGTGATTATTTTAAAGTTCAAAGGAGTAAAATTCTGATACCTTTGTCTTGATACAATTTCCAGCTTACCCTATCCTCCCAGACAGAAGCAATGTAAATCAATCTAAACCTTGCCCAAATTTCCACAAACTTGGGATGCATGGGGTCTAAACTGATCTCACTGTACATACATGAGAACAGAACAGTATTGGTCCTTGATGGAAGGAATCCTTGATGATAGGATTCCTATCCTAAAGTCTCAGTTTGGACCGTGGACATATATCCCTGTGTAGAAAGTAGGACCTGTTTGTCATGTCAATTCTGGGCAACTATTTTAATAAAGTTCTCTCTTATTTGCTCTTGAAATATGACAATTTTTCAATTTTTGTCAAGTTTCCGTTCAATAGGGAAAAAAGACTAGGAAAAAACCAGCCAGTAATTTAGGCTTATCCAGTCCAAACTGCCCAATATTTGATTTCTGCATACGACCTTAAAATCTCAGTATGATCACCCTGTATTCCCTCAACCCTGATCTAAAATGGTAACAGAGGCTCACGATTCCTCACAACAAAGAGACGCCATGTTCCATTAAGAACAACACAAAGTTCTCCCTAAGTTCTTACGAACATTTGCTAAGTGCAACGTCTCTGAAATACCTTAATTTCATAAGAGAACAAAAGGAGTAGGCCCAAAGTATATAGCCTTTAACACTGAATGAATCTGACAGCTACTGCATGTCTGCTTTCACCAAAAGGTTCCACAATGAATAGTTCCTCTTAAAAATAGGCTACTCAACTACAGGCTATGCCTGAATAAGACAGAACTCTGTGTTCTTTAGTGTATACAGCTCTGAATAAGTTACTGCTCTTTACGTGTATGGTATAAAGAATTTACATCAAACTCTCCAAAACAATTTACCTGGCCTATAATACGGTAAAGACCTCAAGGGTTCTGAACGGTTTTAGTTAAGATACACTCACACACACATCCACCCGATGTGCCACAGCACCCGCCCCAACCCCATCCTTATACTTCATTTTAAGTATAAGGATGCACTGACACTGCTTTTATGAGATAGTTATTTTGGGAAAATCAAATGCAAGCAACAGATTCTATCTCTTGGATGCTTACAAGGAAGAAGAGGGAATTCCTACACTCCTTTAATCTGTTAAGATAACTACAAATTTTATTTGTTTATTTTCATCCTGGGAAATGATCTGTGTCATTAACCCAAATGGCAAACATTCTTACCCGGGAACCACTAACTTCTGCCCATTGTGGATACGATACGAACATCGATAATCATCAGGAAGCTTGCAACCAATCTGAGCTTCCACAGCATCTAGGTCTTCCTCTCGAGCACCCTCTGCAAAGGCATAAAAAAGCAAATTATGAAGAAACAATAAGCCTAATATCTAAGGAGAAATACAATCTGCCGCTAGCCAGTGAAACAAACTTAGAGCAAATGAATTCTGTCCAAATTGTACTGCTGAAAACTCAGGGAAATAAACAGAAAATTCAGAGCAACATTATTTCACTTTGGCTCGGCTCTGACATCTGAAGCACTGAGAAGGAAATTCTTCAGTGTCCTCTCAACAGAGAAAACACTGGCACTTAGTGGAAATATGGAAAGGTATGCAGCAGGAAGATCCATTGTTAATTATTTCACATTACAATGCAAACTTTAGGGTAGACCTCATTTTTCTTAATCAAACACATTCACATTTAAAACACATAAACAAAACAAAACAAAACTCTCCAGAAGTTCTCTAAACTGATGTTGTTCAAGAGTCTTGACATAGTGTCTTAATGAGAAATATAGGACATAGGTAAGTATGGGTTCATTCTATGGGGAAACCCCTAACTTAAATCCAATTATGCACGTTTGTCAGCTTGCCATCTAGTCCAGCTTTAAAAAGCAGGAAGTGATGACAAAGACCAAAGAAGAGATTCACTTCCAGTAATGGTTCACTAGGTGGTTAGAGCAGACCTCTTGCTGAGAACTAGAAAAATGGAACAACAGAAAAATGGCTTCAAGGCTTTTGGAGAACTGCAAAGACAGTGAGAACTGGGGGAGACAGGCAGTCAAAGAAGAGGGAAACTGAAAGGTTAGCCAGGCCTTTGGAGCAAGTCTATCTTGGAGGCAAGTGCCAACTGTGAAAGTGGACCTGTGGCTGAGACACTGAGCAAAACTTACGGCAGCAGTACGGGGAGAATTTTCCAAACTCAAGAAGCACTATAAACCCCGCAGAGAATAGTTTTAAAGAAAATCATATCTAGACACATTATAAGGAAACTGCTGAAATCCAAAGACAAAGAGAAATCTTAAAAGCAGCCAAAGAAGGGGAAAAGCCATACAGTCACTTTGAAAGGAACAACAGTAAGACTAACAGCTACATTCTCAACAGAAACAATAGAAGCCAGAAGAATAAAAGCTTCAAAGTGCTGAAAAAAAGAATTGCTGACTAGAATTCTATATCCACTGAATATATACTTCAAAAGTGTATATGAAATAAATACATTTTGGGACCAAAAGAAAAAAAAAACCTCAAAAAATTCAGCAATAGAAGTCCCTCATTTAAAAAAAGTACTAAAATGAATTCTTCAGGTAGAAGAAAAATGATCTCAGATGAAAGCATGAAGATGCAGGAAGAAATGAAGAACAATGAGAAAATGTAAAAATGGAGGTAAATCTATAATAAAATTGAACATATAAAATAGTAATAATGTTTTCAGGGAGAGAAAATACGTCCAAAATTAAAATCACAAAAACTATAATCAAAAGGCAAGAGGGTGATAACTAGAGTTAGGGTATTCTAAGGTTTTTTGTTTTTTTTTTAAAGATTTTATTTATTTACCTGACAGAGAGAGAGAGAGATCACAATAGGCAGAGACGGGGGGTGGGGAGGGTGGGTGGGAAGCAGGCTCCCTGCCAAGCAGAGAGCCTGACCTGGGGGTCGATCCTGGGACCCTGAGAGCATGACCTGAGCCGAAGGCAAGAGGCCTTAACCCACTGAGCCACCCAGGTGCCCCTAAGGTTCTTTTATTGACCAGGAAGTGGTAAAAATACTAATTTACAATAGATTTTAATTAAGTCAGAGATGCATCCTTTAATCTCCAGGGTAAATCACTAAAATGATAAATAAGAAAGGGAGGTATAGAATAAAAGATAATTAAGAAGAATAGGAAAAAAAGGAACACTTGCTCAGGAGCACAAATAAAAAACAAATAGGAACATGGTATATTTAAACTCAAGTATATGAGTAATTACTTTAAATATAAATAAATGAAATAATCTAGTAATGAAAGGACAGACCAGATAAAAAACACAATCATGTATAAGAGGCACATCTTAGAGATTGTAGACACACAAAAGAAAGTTAAAATAGCTGTACTAAAATCACATAAAATAGACCTTAAGGCACACAGCATTATCAGAGGTAATGGAAGGCTTTTTGAAATGGCAAAAAAGTGTACCTAACAACCCAACTTCAAAATAAATTTTTTAAAATAATAGAACTAAAGTGGAAAAAAGACTCTATCTACAACCATAGTTATTAGTTTTTTCTTGCTATTGGCAGCTTAAAACAACATGCATTCATTATCCCATAGTTTCTGAAGGTAAGAAGTCTGGGCATGATCGAATTGGATCCTCTGCTCAGGTCCCACAGGCTAAAATCACCACGTCAACTGTGCCTGCTATCTCAGGTTATGCCTCTTATGCTCTGGGTCTTCATCCAAGTTCACTGGTTATTGTCAGAATTCATTTCCTTGCAGTCTCAGGACTGGGGCCCTCAGCTCCCAGAAGCTACCTGACATTCTCTATCACCTGGCCCTCATCATAATATGCCAGCTTGCTTATTCAAAGCCAACAAGAGATAACCATGCTCCAAATCTCTCTGCCTTCTGGAAGGGTCCAGTTTTTAAGAGCTCACCTGATTAGGTCAAGCCTGTTCAGGATAATTTCCCTTTTGATTAATGATTAACTCAAATTCAACTAATTTGAAAAAAAAAAATTCAACTAATTTGGGGCCTTAATTACCTCTGCAAATTTGGGGCCTTAATTACATCTGCAAAGCCATTCACCTTTGTCATTTATTACCTAATGAAAGGACTGAAATCTATTATATCCACAGTACCACTCACACTCAAAGGGAGGCTATTATTACACCAGGCAAGTATAGCGGAGGGGTAGGAATCCTTGGAGCTATCTCAGAATTCTGCCTATCACACTAATAAGTTTTGCCATACCTCTCTCAGTAACTAATAGAACAAGTAGACAACAATAAATAAATTAAATAAGATAAAATAAAATCAGTAAGACTGCAAAAGATCTGAACAAGATTAACATTTTTTGCCTAATTATATACACAGTATGGAATCCAACAATTGCAAAATATACATTCTTTTCAATTGTACATGGAACATTTACCAAGACAGATTATATGCTAGACCAAAGAACAAATCACAACAAATTTCAAACAACTAAACTCATATAGAGTATATTCTCTGATCCCAGCAGAACTAAAGTATAAATTATATTAAGAAAATTACTAAAAAAACTCCCAAATATCTGGAAGTCAAGCAATACATCTCTATATAGACTTGTGAGTCAAAGAAGAAATCAAAAGAAATCAGAAAATATTTTGAACTGCATGTTAATGAAAATAAAACACATTAAAACTTATGAGATGCAGCTAAAGCTATGCTTAGAGCGAAATTTATAGCAAAAGCATTTCAAGAAAACAAGAAAGCAAGAAAGAAAAGAAAAGAAAAGAAAAAAAAAAACAAGAAAGCCTGAAAATGTATGATCTGATCATTTCAAGTCAAGGAAAATGCCACAGTAAACTCAGAAAGAAATCAGAGAAATTAATGAAATAATAAGAAATGAACAAAGAGGGGCGCCTGGGTGGCTCAGTCGTTGAGTGTCTGCCTTCGGCTCAGGTCATGATCCCAAGACCCTGGGATCGAACCCCGCATCGGGCTCCCTGCTCCTCGGGGAGCCTGCTTCTCCTGCTACCATTCCCTCTGCTTGTGTTCCCTCTCTCGCTTTGTTTCTCTCTGTCAAATAAATAATAAAAAAAAAAAAGAAAAAGAAAAGAAATGAACAAAGAACTGACAAAGGCTAAAGCCAGTTCTTTGAAGAGGCTAAAATTAAACCCTACCTAGTAAGACAGACCAAAAAATAACAGAAAGAGCACAAACAGTATCAGAAACATTGTGAAATCACTACATATCCAACAAGCATTGCAAAGGTAAAAGGATATTATTTAAAAAAGTTTATAGCAATAAATTGGAATATGTAAATGAAGGACAATTTCCTAGAAAAATAGTTAAGATTGACATAAGTAGAAAATCTGAGTAGTCCTACATCTAATAAAGAAATCGCATTTTTAACTTAAAACCTTCCCACAATGAAAACTCCAGGATTGAATGGTTTCACTGGTGCATTCTACAAAAAATTTAGGCAAGAAATAATATCAAGCTTACATAAACTATTCCAAAGAACAGAAAAAATAACACTTCCTGACTTGTTTTCTAAGGCCAGCACCATCTTGATACCAAAACATGACGAGAACATTCCAAGAAGGAAAAATTACAGGCCAAAGTTCCTCATGAACATAGATGTAAAAATCCCAATCAAATACTGGCATATCAAATCCAACATTCAAAAAGGATATTAGAGCCAAAGTAAATTTATTCCAGAAATGCAAAGTTGGTTTAATATTCAGAAAATCAATTAATGCAATTCAGTACATTAACAGAATGAAGTAGGAAAATCATGTGATAATCACAAAGTTGGAAAGTCATTTGACAAAAATTCAAGTATCCATTTAAAACACAAAAACAAAAACCCTCTCCACAAACTAGGATCAGCAGAGACTTTCTTCAATGTGATAAAGAGTATCTATTAAAAAACCTACAGTAGGGGCCCCTGGGTGGCTCAGTGGGTTAAAAGCCTCTGCCTTCAGCTCAGGTCATGATCTCAGGGTCCTGGGATCGAGCCCTGCGTCGGGCTCTCTGCTCAGCTGGGAGCTTGCCTCCCTTCTCTCTCTCTGTCTGCCTCTCTGCCTACTTGTGATCTCTCTCTCTCTCTGTCAAATAAATAAATAAAATCTTAAAAAAAAAAAAAAAAAAACTATAGCAAACATCATTTTTAAAGGAGAGATGTTGAAAGCTTTTCCTCTGTGATCAGAAAGGTAAGGATACTCATTATCATCATTTCTATCAAACACTGAAGGCCCTAGCCAGTGCAATAAAGCAGGGAAAAAAATAACACGAAGATTGGAAAGCTAGAAGTAAAACTGTCATTATTCAATATCCTTAGGGAAATGCAAATTAAAATCACCACTACATATCCACTAGAAAGGCTTAAAAAAAAAAAAAAAAAAAGAATGACAATATTAAAGTGCAGGGGGGAATGTAAATTTTTAGACCCACTTTGGAAAATTAGTAGTATCTTTTGAAGCATAATATAAGCATATTCTACAACCCAGGAAAATCAATCCAAGATATTTACCTGATGGAAGTATGCTCATATGTACATCAAAAATTATTTGCAACAATATTTATAATAATCAAAAAAACTAGAAATAATCTAATATCCATCAACAGTAGAATGAATCTATAAATTATAGTCTACCCACAATGACGGTGGACTATACTTGCGACAAAAACGGACGAGCTACTCTTACACACAACACAGCTGAATCTCACAAACAAGATAGAAAAAATTCACACAAAATATATACTTAATCATGCAAATTATATAAAGTTCAAAAAGAGAGAAAACTGCTCAGTGGCATTAGCAATCAGGATAGTGGTTATTTCTGAGAAAGGAAGATTCTAGGTACAGAAAATCATTCTACTTCTTGACCTGGAGGGTGTTACAATGGTCATGTTTATGCTGTGATAATTTACCAAGTTGTACACTTGGAATTCACACACATTTCTTTATATTAGTTAACATGACTAGTGATGGCATGTGGATATCATATGTCCCTAGGTAGGATGTGCTAAGAAGGGCACTTCATCTCTATGGTAATCTTTCCAAAAACCCATTATCCCAATCTAATCATAAGTAATACTTCAGACAAAGCCAATTTGAGGAATATTCTACAAAATACCTGACCAGTATTCCTTCAAACTGTCAAGATCATGAACGACAAGAAAAGACTGAGAAACTGCCGCCCATCAGAAGACGCTAAGGAGACAGGACAATTATATGCAATGTGGTATTCTGGATTGAATTCTGGAATCCAAAAAGGATATTGGAAAATGTGGTGAAATCCAAACAAAGTCTGGAGTTCAGTTAACAGTAATGTGCCAATAAAGACTAGCTTTGACAAACATCCCGCAGGGAGGTATGTTACGGGAAACTGAAACTGGGTGAGGAGTGTACAAGAACTCAGGAACTCTCTGTACCATCTCTGCAACTTTTCTGTAATCTAAAATTACTCCAAAATAAAAAGTTTATCTATAAAAAAGTTTAGTGCAAAAGAAAACAAGCTGACTAGCTGCCTGAGCCAGAAATCGATGAGGAAAGAAACATATTGGTATGATTAGTGCTACATGTCGGACATTCAACATAGAACAGTAAGAAACTAAGAATTTCTTGGAGAGATAGCTGGACAGAAAAAAGTAAAACAACAAGAGAAAAATATAAGGAAGTACATGTTTACAATACAGCAAAATCAAGATTTAGAGGGGCATCCTGTTGCAGAAGAATTCGAGAGCCAGCCAGACCAGGTCCAAATCTCGCTCTACCACTTACTAGTTCTGTGATTTCTGGCAAATTATTTCACCTCTTTAACTGTTTCATCTGCAAAATGAGGGATAATACTACCTACTTGAGACAATTATCATGAGGATTAAATAAGCTCCCACTGCTTAATAAAGTGCTTTCCTGGCACTTAATAAATGTGCATTTACTTTCTTTTGCCCCTTAGCCTACTTGCACGAAAAAGCAGGGTAGAGGTTACCAGGAGCCAAGAAACCTAGATTAAAGTTCTATCTCTGTCACCTACTAGTTATGGGACCTTGTGTAAATCACCTAAAATTCTGTGAGCCTGTTCCCTCACCTGTAAAATAAGGGAACCAGTATAAATCAGGGACTGGCAAACGACAGCCTGCAGATCAAATCCTAGCCTGCCACCTGTTTCTGGAAATAAAGTTTCCTTGGCACACTGCCATGCCCATTTGTTTAGGTATTGTCTATGGCCACTTCCCCACAGTAACAGGAGAGTTGAACAGTTGTGACAGAGACTCTCTCTCTCAAAGACTAACATATTTACTATCTGGCCATTTAAAGAAAAAGTTTGCCAACCCCTGGTCTAAATGATCTCAAAGGCCCCTTTCAACTCTAAAGTTCTAAGCCCACACATCGGGTAAATATGAAATTCTAAGACACATGATATATACCATTAGATAATTCAAGGTGCTCTATAAAACTTTCCCCAAGACCAGTGCCTATTTGCTTTCCAAGTTTCCTTTCTATCTCTGCCATCTCCGTAACCTTGAGTCAGGGACTGTGGCCCATGAGGTAAGTAGCTAGTTCCTGACTCAGTCCTACAACTCATGGGCCTGGCATCCCTAGAGTCCCCAGCATTCTAGATATCAGACAGCTTTTACCCCATTCCAACTCATGGCAAAACCCCCCAAAGAACTGGCATGTGGTAGCAAAATGGGCTATCAGAGTCTCTGACAACCTCGTCTCCAACCACCAGGTACAGAGCCGCAAACCTGGGAATGCCAAATGGAGGGGGGGGAAAAAAGAAGAAAGAAAAAGAAAAGAAAAAGAGGCTGCTATGTATCTTTAGTTTCTTCCTTTCTTGGTAGCTCTGTGCCTGAAAGGAAAACCATGCCTACATTTTCATTTTCTAAATGTCCTAATATTGGACTAGCTCTCTAAGAGTCCTAAGGCACTTTGGACAATAGGTCCTCTCTCCTTTCAATTGTTAAAGACCACAGTCTTTATTCAAATGCTGGCTCTGCCTTTTATTTTGTGATGGCAAACAACTTACTTAGTTTATTATGTCTTAGGTAGTTCACCTATATAAGGAGAATAGTAATTGTCTACACCTCATAAGATTTTGGCGAATTAAATGGAATAATACAAAATATTTAGCTTAGTGCCTTGCTTGGTATAAAATAACAATAATAGCTATTACAAACCCTTACCTGTTTTACTTATCACCACCGAATACCTATTTTTGGAATTACTTTCCTCTTGAAATTATTTAACCACACATACCAAGTGGATATTATTCTTCCAAAAAAAGAAAAAACTATTAAAGATATTAATCAAGGATACTTTCCTTCAAAGCTCTAGTCTCTCTGCCAAATCACTCTTTCCTCTACCTCCTAGTAATTCGGTTTGAAGTAGCTAGTCATGTGATCCTGGTTTGTATGAAATTCACATTTGCATGGGAAGTTACAGTGTAAATATGAAATGTAAAAGGAATACTGTTTCTAAAGGGACCTTAGTTCAAAAGGAATACATGTGAGAACCGATTCCAGTTTCAGTTCAGCAAAACCAAAACATGCTTAAAGTTCCTTTGGAGAAATCTGAAAAAACTTGGGAGGCTAAAGCAGGTAAGCAGCAATATATCTGCAATCCGTTTATGTACTTTCTTGTTTGTTTTTAAGATTTTATTTATTTATTTTGAGAGATACAGATTGTGAGAGGGGGCAGGAACAGGGAGCAGAGAGAGAAGTAGGCTCCCTGCTGAGCAGGGAGCCCAATGGGAGGCTCATCCCAGGACCCTGGGATCATGACCTGAACCGAAGGCGGACACCTAACGACTGAGCCACAGGCCCCCCAGTGTTTATGTACTTTCTTGGGCATAAATTAACAAATCAAGTTAGTGGGAAATAGCTTAATATGTCTTGCCAGAGTTGGACAATAACAGTACAGTAGAAAGACCACAAAATCTGGGGTCAAATAGAACTTAGTTCAAATCTTAGTTTCCACTATTCTGTAAATGTCAAAATAGGAATGAAAGTTTTCCTTACTTTATTATGCTGCTCTTATGCGCTGAAAGACCCAGGTCCTTAATATTTGGTCTTTCTAAATCATTAGACTATCAAACAAAACTTTATTTGCACTAAAAATAAGAAAGAGAGTTAATACAGCAGGCTGTTTTTCAATTAAAAAAAAAAAAAAACTCCTTTGAAAGAAATCACAATAGTTATCCTCAAGCAATCTTGTATTAGTGAGCTTACTATAAAACAAATGTAAGGACACAAGGAGTTCAGCTTTCCCTTCTAATAAATAATCATGTGGGTCCCAAGGCAGGCAAAATGGGGCGAGCAGTAGAGCAAGGGTCCTTTTAGCAATATAGGCATCCTATTTCTTTGGCCAAATGTGAATGGTGATTTAGATAATGTTGGTGAGTTACAGATTAGCATAGATGATAGAAACCCAAGTTATTTAACCTATTTATACTATAGTTACTAAAATGAAGGGAGACCCTGCATTGCCAGTACCTTTCAGAGATAAAACCATCCGAGGACATCTGGGCTCCAAATATTTCTTGAGATCATCCCAGGCCTTTTTAATAGCAGCATAATGGTCAATGTATCTTCCTACATCAGAGTAAGTATCTATGAAGAGAGATTTCCAACACTGATTCTTCTGTGTTTTCTCTTCCCTAAATAGATTTTAAAAAATGAGATTAAAAATCTTTTGAAATGAAATTAAACACTTACCAACATACTTTATTGGGAGTTTGTGCTTACTTTTGCCTTCCTTTTCATTTATTTTAGCTACAAATGAAGACTAGATAGCAAAAGTAATACATACATCAAAAAATTTAACAGGAGTTATTGATGGCATGGTGGGATTATGAATCACCTATTTTCTTACTTTCTACTTATTCTTTTCCCTAAGGTTTCAAATCCTTAATAAAATATAATGTGAATTATAGAGGAGGTATGAATGTCATCTTACTCATTAAAGCATACCAATTATAAAGCTTAAAACACATATGTAGTTGTTCTACTTTAGAAATTATTTGGAATTTAATGATATCATACTACTAATCTAATTTATCTACATTTGGTTAGCCAGAAAATCATATAGCATTCAAAGCAATCACATGATTTAATATCTCTATTTGGCACAATTCCACAAACATTTATTGAGTGTCTACTCAGCCACTAAGGACATTAAAAATGAGGCACATTTTTTCCCTCAAAAATACGTACATTCTAATCAGGGAAAAAGAATGAAGAGTCAATTTAAGAGTCAGAAGTGGTATAGGATAAGGCAGCCACAAAGAGCCTTCTTGTATCTGCTCATGAGATTGGACCTTGTCCTTAGGGAATGGAGAGCTACTAAAAGGTTTTAACAGATGAGTAGAAAGAGCAGAATTGTGGTTGTGATTTGGAAGGTGTGTAAACTAGAGGTACAAGAGATGAGTCAAGAGGGTTTTGAGTAGTCCAGGTAAGAGATGATGAACTGAACTAAAATTGGTGGCTAGATGAAATGAGAAGGAAAATTCCAAGAAAAATATAGAGGCTAAAATCAGATAGGCTTAGTAACTGAATGAATGTAGGGACAGAAAGAGGAGATCTAGGATAATTCCTATCTCTGGCTTAAATGCCCAGGTGGATGGTACTTCCAAGAAGACTAGGAATGCAGGAGAATCAGGTTTAAGAATGGTAAAAAGAACAATTCAGGGTGTTGTTTTGCCTGGGGGGGCGAGGGGGCAGGAATTGGAAGGGAAGCATCTTTTTATTCATCAAAATTATATATATATATATATATATAATCAAAATCAAAAAGTATCAAAGAACTTACGGTGAACAACTAGTCTCCTGGTCTAAGCCCAACACCTCAAAGGAAACTTTAGTTATTACTGCAAGTTATCTCTGTAATTCTAGACGTTCCTGCCTTTAGACTTGATTTATCAATTTCCTACATCTACCTACTGATACCCCAAAGTAAAAGATCAATTCATGGCAATACTTAAAATGTCTTCTTCCCCATTCTTACTCCTCCCAGCGTTTGACAGCCCTGTTACATTTAGTTCTATTAGGTAGCTTGCAGCTTTAAATAATATACTTAGACCTCTACTTCTTGCTTTGCTAGCTTGTTACTACTTATCTCTCCTCCATCTAAGAAGATGGCACCTCTATCATTCCTTTCATCTTTCCCAACTGCCACCTTCTGTCAACTACACTCTGATTCTGTCAAATTTATTAACATTTACTGAACTCAGAAATCCCTTGTGGGTCATCCAATGGAAAGGTCCAGAAGGCAGCTGTAAGATCTTGGTGGGGATGTGAGGGACGGACATTCAAGTTTGGGAGTTAGAAGCACACAAGTAGCCACCATAAACGGCAACAGTGCATGCAGAATTCATAGAGGGAGAAGAGCAGTGGCCCAAGGACTGAAGCTTGGAGAACACCAGCAATTACTGGCAGGCACAAGAAGAGCCATCAAAGGAGATAAAGAAACAAGGGTGAGAGAGGAGAATCAGGACAGACTAGTATTATGAAAGCCAAGGGCTGAATTTCAAAATTACATTATTTCCTGAATACTCACTCAGATATCAGCCAGTATTTTTTGCAGTGTCTTCTCCACAGCGGATCATGACTTGATAGCTGGCTAAGTCTTCGACTGACATAGCAACAACTGGCAATAATCAGATTCACAGTTAGTATAAAAGAAAATAAGATAACAATTTAGAAAGATGAAAATATTCAATGTTGTTTTCTTTCATTCCTTTTGCTTTTTCTATTTCCCACTTTCTACCCTTATAACTGTAAAACAGTATTTTCTGAAACCTGTTTAGCATATTAGCTAGTATAATTATTTTGTGGAGTGATGAAATCTTAACTATTTGAGTTTATAAATAAACTCCTAAACCTGTGCAACTGTAATTTTCATATGAAAGTCTATAAAACAAATAAATCATTGGAGTTCATTTCAAATCGAAGAGTTTTCTTACACTTATTATGGGGACAATACTTCTACATATAGGAAAGAACATTAATCAAATGTAAACAAAAATTTTTCTTTTTACAATCTGTGACACATATGATATTAAATACATAAGCCTTTTATCTGTTTCATTCCAATTTTTTCTTAAAGGAAAGAAATATTGCAGCCAAAATCAATCTTAATTATAGCACAACTATTGGAGAGCCCATTTATAAAATACACTAGATTCATAATAGTTCTAATTCAATACCTGTAGCGATCCAAGTTAGTATCAGCTGCTTAAATCATGGAATGTTGGAAATAAATAATTTTCTTATTATATAGAGATTTCTAATATAATAGGGCTCCAGTCCTATAAAGCCTACCCTACCTAATTAATTTGCAAAAAGAATGAACCTAGGATTAGGAAAATGGATTTCTATCTTCTCAGAAGAGGAATCACAAGTTATAGAAAGTCGATACTCAAAGATCTCAGTTGGGCAATAGGTAGTCAATTAAGTGAATCTTAAATATCATGGGATTTGTTAATGCCATGATTGAGACATGTTAAAAACCGACTGATGGTAAACAAAATAGCCTTCACTCGATTTTCAGATTTCACAAACATCATTCTCATCCTTTTCTGCCAAGCTCAGGATGTGCCCAAACGAACACTTGCAAACATAGGAACCCCTCCAGTTTTGTCAATTCAAAGTTCATTCCCTCTTTTCTTGATCCTTCTCTCTCCACCGTCTCAAGATGTAAACAACAGGGGTGCCTGGGTGGCTCAGTGGGTTAAAGCCTCTGCCTTCAGCTCAGGTCATGATCTCAGGGTCCTGGGATCGAGCCCCGCATCAGGTTCTCTGCTCGGCAGGGAGCCTGCTTCCCCCTCTCTCTCTGCCTGCCTCTCTGTCTGCTTGTCATCTCTCTCCCTCTGTCAAATAAATAAATAAAATCTTTAAAAAAAAAAAAAAGATGTAAACAACAAAAAAGAATCTGGAATAAGCACCAAAGGAGATTTTGATGCACATGAAGGATGAGAACAACTGTTCTAGACATTCTGACTCGGTTGACTTGGGCTAAGATCTGTATCTAGAGCATGTGTATGTTTAAAAAAGTGTCACATGTAATTCTGATACATAGTAAGGGTTAAGAATGAATAGTACACAGTAAGTCACCCTGGAATGGGGGAGATCTTTGTTGTGCAGCTGATATTACACAATGATCCCAATAGACTACTGGAATCCAACCTGATCCAGGTCAGTAAAAATGTATCAGAAACTAGAGCTCAGCAATAGGCAGGACACTTGGCAAAGGGGAGCAGCTGTACAGTGCAGGAAAGAAGTTGCAGTCCACCGGAAACTTTTCTGAAGATAAAATCTGATGATGTTTGTGACAGTTAGTTTTATGTGTCAACTTGCCTGGGCCTAGGGATACCCAGATAGAGGGTTAAACATTATTTCTGTGTGTGTCTATGAAGGTGTTTCTGGAAAGGATCAGCATTTGAAATGGTGGACAATGTGGGTGGTCCTCATCCAATCCACTCAGGGCCTGAACAGAACAAAAAGGTTCCTATCCAAAGGATTTAAAATAAAATCTGATCTCCCTCCTCTTGGCTCACAGGGTCCAGCATGATCTCACCAGTCTCTTCTCAAGGCACTCTCCCTGTGAGTCACTCCCTACCCTCCTGCAACAGCATTCTAGCACCCGTCCCGGCTACACGGCTGTCCAATCAGCTTCTGAACACACTGTTCCCTCTGCCAGGACTGCTCTATGCCAACCTTCATAGATGGCAACTCCTTCCAATTTGAATTGATCATCCCTCCCTCTCATTCCTTTACAGAGCAATTGGTTTATTTCCTTCATGGCAAACAGCATCTCTTGTAATTATGCACTTTGTTTTCCCACCTTGCCCACAAGACTGTAAGCTTCCTAAAGGGGCCTTATCTGCCTTGTTGACTATTATATTCCCAACATCTAACCACCTGGCACACAGCAAGCACTGAAAAAAAAATCTGTTGAATAAATGGTGAACACGAAGATAAACAAGACAGTCTTTACTTTTAAAAAGTGCACAATCTATCTGGTATGAAGAATAAACTCTGCAGAGGAAGGAAGAAGATAGAAGAATCAGGAGAAGGGTTCTTAAATAAATTCCATCTTGCCAGGGTGAGAAAAGGCAGGCAAGGCATTCCAGACAGGGTCAAGAGCTTAAGCCATAGAACAAAAAAACTAAGTGTGCAGTATGCTGGCAGAGGTCTGATTTGGCTAGAGTGGACTCTACCAAATTGATAAGGACCTTAAATGCTCCCAGAAGTTTAAGTTATGGTTTGTAAAGAACAAGGAGCATCATAGGTTTTTAAGGGGACTGACATCGAGATCTGTCTTAGAAAAATCACCCTGGCACCAATGTGTATGTGTGTGTATGTGTATTAGATCCCTAAGAGGCCATAACAAGAAAATATTTCAGATGAAAAGTCTGCTTTTGGAACAGGCTTTTCCAAAGAAAAGACAAACGTTCTTTCTCTGCTTTATGTACAAGCCTGAAAAGAGAAAAATTAATTTTCTTGAAAAAAAAGTTATAGAGACTAATATAGATAGCAGCCAGAAACTGGGGTTATCCCTCGCCACCACTTAGCTAGGCCAACCAACAAATACCAATAAATCTAAGAAAACTGTATTTCTAAAAGAATTTCTGATTAACACAGGGCACAATCATCAAAGGGTTAAAATCCAATTGGTAATCCAAAAAACAAAACGAAACGAATCTTGAATCTTGCCTACCAATCGTTAAGAGGGCGATTTTGCCTCCTCTGCAAATATACATGGTGGCACAAGAAAGAGAGAGCCATGCCACTAGCTGTCAAGGGTGTAAACAGCGCCATTTCTTTATACCATACAGTCCCGAGCGCTGAAGGAACTGGGCATTTAACCACCCTTCCAGCAACCGGTGTTTATTTTTGGAACGGATGCTGGTAATGTGGGAAACCCAAAGCGTACAGGAAAGAAGAGAGTCACCTGTATCGCACCACCGGAAATCACTACCAAAACACACAATACAACATGCAACCGTGAGGAGGAAGGCTGGAAGCAAAACAATGATCAAGCATTGATGTCCAAAAGTGAGCCCTGCTAGATATTATGGAGCCGCGGAAGTCGCACCTGAGGGTCAGGGGGTCGCCCGGCTCCTTCTCTCGGGCGCCCCACCTGCCCACTCTGGCACCCCACTCCGCAGGCCCGGGCCCAGGCGGAAAAGAGCGCTTGGCCCGGAGTGGGGCTTTTCCAAAGCGTCCAGGGCTGAGCCAGATCCGCCGGAGACCAGCCGGACGGCGTGCGGTGGGCACGGGGGTCCGCGGGGCGGCAGCGGGAGCAGTGCCTCCCCACCTTACAACTGGGCCTCGCCGAGGCCTGGGAGGGAGGATTCTCGTCGCTTCTCTGGCCCGGGCCCTGTACCCGAGGAAGACCTAAAGGCGGGGCCCTTTCCGCCCCCGTCTCGCCCAGGCCCCGGGGTGGCTCTGCAGGATCTGGGCGGCCCAGGCGTCACCTTCTGGCTGACGCGAGAGTCTGGGTCCTGTAGGCGAGCCGGGCCTCCGTCCCTCCTGCCTCACTGTCTCCCCCCGCCCCGTGACCCCACCCCTGCCATGCGCGTCGTCCCATTACTTGATTAGGTCCCGGTAGTCCAAGAAGGATAAGATGAGGAGCAAGGGATCGGTGGGCAGCGATTCTAGGGTCAGCGGCGCTGACTGGGTCTCCATGGCCGCCATCTTGCCTGGCCCGGTGCAGGCCTGGCCCCGCCCCGGCCCCGCCCAGACCCCGCCCCCCGCCGCCACCGCCCGAGCCGCTCCCCAGCCGCTAGTACAGGTTTGTTATGTAACCGCCTGGACAGCCCCGCCCATGGGGCGGGCCGAGGGGGGCGGCTCCCGGCAAGGCTCCGCCCCCGCCCCTCGGGCCCAGCGCCGGTGCGGTGGGAGCTCGCTGCAGCTGGGGAGTGCGGGGAGCCCGGTCCCTCCGTGCTGCGCCAGCTCTGCTGGCTGCCTCCGCACTCCCTCCTCCCATTCAAATCCTTAAAACTTGCCCAGCCCGTAACCCTTTCAGTCATTGTTCCCAGACCTTCTACCTGGCTCTGTCTAGCACCGTATGCGAAATTCTACACCCGGTATCCTTGAAGCCAGGCCCCAAATCTCATCATAAATCCTCTCCGCCCTTGGCCTCCGGTTACTTCGCTCCTCCTCCTTTCCCCCCTCAGCCTCCCTTGCCCCGCCTGTCCCTAGGGCACAGCAAGGTGGCTTTGAGCTTGTTCCCTAAGTACGGGCAGAATTGGGAATCAGCCAGAGGTGCAAGGCTCCACTTCCAAACTGGGGAAATGACCGTAGAGGGCGTAACTTTAACTCCTTCCCTAGGTGGTAGATGTACAGGGACTGAATCTTAAAGGTCAGCCGCTCTCAACCTGGTGCTCACGGTGATTTTTCAGACTAGTAGGGCAATGCAAAGTGTACAGTAAATGAATTTTTACCCCCAAGGTTTCACCTCCGAGGGTTTCAGTACCCTGGGTGTGAAGAGAGGAGCCAAGCCTGCCAGTGGGTATCGTCGAGTCACGGTGATGGCCCATCCTTAGCTTTGCAGGTGGGAGAAGTGTCATGGATCATGAGCTAAGGAATACACTTACCTGAAGCCATCTTTCCTCTTGCTTTTCCAAAGGCGGTCTGGTGTAAAGGGCTTTGGTGAGCCCAGTGAGAACTAGAGGTCACATAGGTCATTTCTTTTAGAAGTGAGATGGACTAGCTAACTGTGCCGAAATTCTATGAACCTATGGACTCATCTCTAAAAGCCCTCCCTCCCCTAAACTGGTTTATGGATGGTAACAAAGTCTTGTTTCTGTAAAGTATCTGGCTAGATATTCAATCAATATTAATTTCCCAAGCCTATGCATAAAACTATTTCTAAGTTTTCCAAACGTTTCCATATCCTGGAGAGGGTTTCTGCCCAATGATTTGGAAGAGTGGAAATAATTCCACCGCCCACTTGCTCCATTTCCTCAATTCACCATACCATTAACACTTTATGATTTTGTCTAATACTTAAAACTCTTCTCCCCCCACACACGTACTAATTTTTTTCTGTAGGTTATATTTTGATCCTGAAAATCTTGCTCTCAGGGTGAAAACTGGCCTCTTACTGATAGGGTTTTGGAATATAGGTGAGGTTCAGTGGGGTGGAGTCCAGAGCTGAAGGCCAAGAAAGAATGAATTCTTGAGACATCTTTGGTGCAAAATGGTGGTTTATTAAAGCACGTGGACAAGACCCATGGACAGAAATACCGGCAGCACCAGGGGTGTAATGGGCGGCTGATTATATACTATGGGGTTGTGGGAGGTAAGGAAAAAGAGAGGTTTGAAAAGAATTTTCATATGCTAGCAGACCTATGAGATACCAGAGGCCTTGCTCTTGTCAAGTTAAGGTTGTTTTCCCTTCTAGCAAGACATTAACATTAACATAGTTGGGAGATCCCTGGAAGGATGTCACACATGTCCCACCCAGGATTTGAGGGAGTTAGGGGGAGTTGTAGTGTGTTAGGTTGTGCTTTGTCCCTAGCTTGCCTTCTCCTTCCTCATCATTCCCCCCTGAACAATTTTAACCCTTATGTATTTTAAGGTTGAAGGTGGAAGGTCTCATCTTCGGTAACTTCTTCCTGCTGAATAGGGGCATAGAGATATCCCTACCTATGGGTCAATATTGGTCAGTCGGGGACTTAATGTACATAAGAGTTGCAAAAGGCAGAGGCAGCCGAGTCCAGGGGAGACTGATGAAGTGGCTCTTCCCGCGTGGAAAGGACCATCTCTCTGACGTCATGGGAGTGAAGGATTCTCGACACCTGGTGGGAAACATGGGAGAAAACAGCAAAACATGGTTAGTGTAATAAAAAGCTCAAGAAAGAATCCTTTGATAGTTGACAAAAGTTACCCCCTCTCTCTGTGTCTCTGACAAAGACATGAATAAAATCTTAAAAAAAATAAAGTACCAACTTGAGTTATGTCAGAACCCCAGAAATGTTTTGTGATGATCTGAAACATATACATAATATTTTGTTTTTGTGATAGCACAAGTTAAAAAATGTGTTAATGCCATTCTATTTTGTTAATGCCATTCTATTTTGTAAAACTGCTTCACACTTTTGTGTTTATTTAATACAGAAATGCTGTTTTGGGGGCCTTGACTGTGTACTTAAGACCTTCCATGTGCCAAACATCCTCCAGTCCCCAAGAGGCAATAAAAATGGATGTTAGTTGGTCATACCTTAGAATGTGTTCATCATTTAAATTTGGGAGGTTGGCTGGGTTGGTAATGGTTTTAATAACGTGTCTGTGCATTCAGGCAAAACCCAGAGTACAGCGGCCTATCCAGCCTGGGGGAAACCATGGACACAAGTTAGTCGCTTAGCCACTGGGTCTCAGCCAGGAGCCAGTCATGTAATACTGGGCCTTTTTGGACTGTAGTCAGGATTTCAAGGGCTACTCAGTTGTGGAGGGCCATTCTTTACATGTGTAATAATTTCAGGTCCCTGTTTGGTTGGGGAGTTATGGCTTGATAATAATCTCCTTTTCTTTAAATTGCTCCATGGGCATGTTAAGAATAGAAAGGCGTATTTGGAGTCAGTATAAATATTAATTTTTAAAGCTCTGGCAATTGCAAAGCACGAGTGAGCACTATAGCATACACCCAGCTTTTCTTAGTTCTCTTTCCACGAAACTTGAAACTGTTACCATCAGTAAACCAACTGTCATTCGTATTTTCAATAGGGGTCATCTTAAACCTGGTCAACTAGCATAAACGAGATCAATAAACTCTGAACACTTATGTTCTATGATAGTTGGGTCTAGGCATGAGAGTAGCTGGGTTTGAAGCTTGAGAGGTTTCAAGTATTATTTCAGGCATATCTATAAGCATAACCTGGTATTTAATAAGTCGGCCTCCTATCATCTATTGGTGGCCTTTGGTCTCTAAGAGATTCTGGCCCTGATGTGAAGTTATAGTCAGGGACTGTCCCCTAGCTTTGAGGCTCCTTTTACTAGGAGCACTATTGTATGCTTAGCTAAAGCCTTTATTTGCAATTGTACCTCAATAGAGGTGATTTCTAGAATAAGTATTACTAAGGGATGAAACCACTAAGAAGCACTTTGTTGGAGGTCCAGCCTCCAGCCTTAACAATATACTAATTACAAAGTATCACTGGCAAGTGGGAGAAAACTTGTCAAGAGATAAGGGGATTCCCAAGTGCATCATCCAATCCAATCATGAAGAAAGTCGGGTCACCCATTATCTCTGAAAGTCCATAGTTAACCCTATGGAGTGGAGTACGCTTCTGGCTTTTAGGGAATGATTTCATTGTTCCAGCCACACAGAATTGGTCAAGGGGATAGCAAGTTATACAACTGTGGGAGAATCAATCCTATTTTCCAGTTGCTGGATAATCATGCCTATGGGGTCCTGTTATTAGCTCCACAGAATAATAAGCAAGAGGGTTATCTATACATGAGCTATTGTGTAGAAATAGAAAAACTTTCTGTGGAGTTTTTCAACTTGTCTAGCCTAAGCTAAAACCTAAGGACAATCAAAACTAAGATTTAACATCTGCAAAGGTAGATTATTGAAACAATTTTTCTCTCTAAAATAACCCTCATTGGGGCGCCTGGGTGGCTCAGTCGTTAAGCGTCTGCCTTCGGCTCAGGTCATGAGATCCCAGGGTCCTGGGATCGAGCCCCGCATCGGGCTCTCTGCGCAGCAGGGAGCCTGCTTCTCCCGCTATCATTCCCTCTGCTTGTGTTCCCTCTCTCGCTGTGTTTCTCTCTATCAAATAAATAAAATCTTAAAAAATAAAAAAATAACCCTCATTTCCAGACATAGCCAAATCAGGACTAATTTATTTGAAAAACAAGTCCAGTTTTAACAAACTTAGCCTAGTTATTTACATAAGCTCAGCAAGAATAGTGATTGATCATGTTCATCTTTCAGAATCTGCTTTGCTAAAACTTTTTACAAGGAATCTCTAGGTTGAACTTTTAATAGCCTCTCCAGGCCAGAAGGCAGGCCAAGTACTTGCCATCAGCCATGCCTGCAGTACCTGTTGGTTTGGGCCAACTCCTCTTCCTGAGGTTCCCAATGTATCCAGGTCTTTGCACCTGCCAGGAAGTGACATTCTTTACTCACCTGGTGAGGCTGCCGGGAACTCTGTAAGCAAGGTATCAGGCCAGCAGTTCCAAGTGGCTTTAAGGCTCCAAGTTTCATAAAGGCAACCTCATTTCCTTGAAGTTGTTCGGTCATATCTGAGTCTATACAGGTCTCTCTCAATATAACATTCCAGCTAAAGCCTTGGTAAAATAAGCAATGTTTCCAATGGTGTCTTTTACAAGGAGAACAGATTCTTATTGAACCTATGCAAATGACAAGGGATCCTCGTGGAAGGAAGAATACTCACTGAGACCTTTTAATTTTGAGGGTTCAGGTAGAGAGAAGTTAAATGCTTGAATTTGCTTACAAAGGATTATTTCATCATGTCTCTGTATGTCATAGATATCTTAAGTTTCCTTAATCTGGAAGAGTGAACATTAGCGTACTAACACTGTTTTTCAAATGAGAATCACAAAACTGTAATTCATCTTTTCAGTTCATTTAGTCCCATGTTACTGGCTAGTTCTTGTTCAGTTTGAATGCACCTTTAGTTCCGGAAAAAAAAAATTTTTTTAAGATTTTATTTATTTGTCAGAGAGAAAGAACGAGTGAGCACAAGCAGGGAGAACAGCAGGCAGAGGGAGAAGCAGGCTCCCCGCTGAGCTGAGAGCCCAATGTGGGGCTTGGGAGCCCGATATGCGATACTCTCCCAGGACCCTGGGATCATGACCAGAGCAGAAGGTAGATGCTTAACTGACTGAGCCACCCAAGCATCCCAGTTCTGAAAATTCTTACCCATTTCAATTTTAGGATTTTAAAGATATCCAACAACTGTACTTGTCCTAAGAGTCCTTTTTATGAACTTCCTTGAAGATGAATCTCATTTTACAAGAGAATTAGATTATAAATGACAAAAACTCAGAATGGATGTGGTTTGAGATCTGATCAGAGTTTACAACAGATGGGGCAAGGAAATCAGATTATTTCTGTGACACAAAACACTTCAATAGCCAAAATACCCCATAATGATGACCTTGTATTAACACATTACAACTTTAGGAATTGCATATTATCTTTAGAATAGTTACAGCATTTACCTAAATGTAACCTAAGGCTTATTATTTGTTTAAGAGTACTTCCAGAGTAACTTAGTATACCAAAGAAAAAGGCCTAAAGAGTTAAAGAGAATTCATTTACAACTTAAATCTTGGGAAGTTTTTTAAAACCTTAAGGAAGTTAAAGCACACGCCTGCATAGTATTACAGTTTACAAAAAATTATTTTTATTTAACCAAAGTGACAATAAGAGATTTGAAAAGCAAATATGTAGGGTTCCAGAGTTGTTAGCAAAATGTAGCTCCTTTAATACTGAGAAATTTTAACCAGGTAATGGAAGATGGGATAAAAGACGAAACATAGAAAGTGGTTTTCTGGGCAGACAAAAGAGAAAGAAAAAAACCTCTATTACCTTTTTTTTTTTTTTTTATCTAGAGCATATTAACAATAAGAAAACTTGTATTTGTTTATTTTTTTTTTTTAGATTTTATTTATTTGACAGAGAGAGAGATCACAAGTAGGCAGAGGGGCAGAGAGAGAGAGAGGAAGAAGCAGGCTTCCTGCTGAGCAGAGAGCCCAATGTGGGGCTCCATCCCAGGACCCTGAGATCATGACCTGAGCCAAAAGCAGAGGCTCTAATGCACTGAGCCACTCAGGCACCACAAGAAAACTTGTCTTCAGAACAGAGAATTTCAATCTTATACCAGTGTACCTTGAAAATCCATTCAATCTTAGTCCATCCTGACCACACCTAAAATTCCTTTCCAAAGATTTCCCTGCACAAACCTCCTACCACTTTCTTTGCATTCAGATTTTGTCCGATGCCATCTTTCCAAACAACCATCTTATTAGGACAAAATTTTTTTCTTTTACCTTCAAAAATGCATGCCCATTCCTTGTATCTTTCTTACATTATCTCCTACTTTTCTGCATACAGACTTGCTTCCCTTATATCTGTACTTATCAGGACTTGCATTCCTTATTTCTGTCAGCCTTAATTACATTTAGAATTTTGCATTTTTTTGGAAACCTTAGTCACCAGTGAAGACTTCATAACCAATTGTGAACTGTGTTACACCAGAATTCTTTAGATGACAAATTTGGGAAATCAGTTAAGCACAAACCATGTTTACCAACAGATTTAAACATCCTTAGTTCTTGGCAATACGAAGTCAAAAGCACAAACCTACATCCAGTAATCAATGATTTAGCACTGTATCATATTTGGAAAAGATCTAGATAGCTAATGAATTGAATTCCACTTATCATCGAAGCCAAACTTTCAAATTTCAGGTTACCAAAGACTTTGAAAGCTATTTTAACAATTACCCATGACAACTTTGAGACAATAAAACATTTTAGTCAGTCATGCCAACAAATTGCAGAGATAACACGAGTTTGACCTTCAGTAAACCTCGATAGAATAAAAAGTTTCATGTTTAGCCCTGATAACTGTGTCTTTCTTAAGTAAACCTGTTATGTCCGGATCGAAACCCTCCCAAAAGAACCCACAAAAGACAGGCTAGATGCAACAGCAAGAGGATTTATTTCCAGCTAGCTGGGGCTCCCACCGGCACATACAACGCAGCGCAGTGCTAAGGCGAGAAGCCCCGCCTCCCCCCCTTCGCAGCATTTTTATGCACGAGTAAATAAGCACATACGTCACTACACACGTAGGTGAGTTCCATATTCTTTATATGGCAATTACCTAAATCTATGCATTTCATTGGTGCATTTGAACAACTCAGGGGTTAGGCGTCACACAGGGAAGCTAAATTCCAGGAACAGTTTCATGCCCGTACCCTTAGGCCTGTCTTTTTCTGGCTTAAAATGAAGCCTGTCATGGAGGAACGGTAATCTATTTAAAAACTGAACTCCACAAACCAACAAACTTAACTTGGTTTAAATACTGAATTATGTTCCACCTGGATCCTCCCTACTGTCAATTTTTACCTGAGACCCTGGTGGGGATATCTGGAGTTGATCATGTTGTCCAACTAAGTCCAGGGGGTGCTCTTCTTGCTCCTTGACAGCAAAGGGAGAAGGAGCCATGGTGCCTAAGGCACCAAGGATGGTATAGAAGCCAGTAATGCAGGCCGCACCCAAAGGTGGTGCAGAAATGGGAGAAGGGGGGATGGGGAGACAGAAGAGAAAAAGTGCTGCCAGAGGGCAGAGAAAGGGTTCCCAGTTCAGGAGCTCATTAGCTCCAACAGAGGAGCAGACGCCATGTTTTCCTGCCAACAAAGGGGGCACGGTGGGGGTAGATAGGCAATCCAGGTGGGGTCAGAGAAGACAGGGAATTTCCCCAAAAACAAAGGGAGTTTCAGCAGCTGTTTGGGAATATTTCTTAAGAGTACCTGTCCCGAGGAATATTAACCACAGTTGGCTCCAATTACCGCCATTAACCTGGGAAATGAGTGAGGGAGAGGCCCCCATATCTATTAGGAGGAACAGTGAAAGAGTCAAGAGTCCCCTTTGCTAGGAGTGACCTTCCCCAGCAACCTGGGTTTGGTCAGAGGCCTATTTAGAGAATTATCATCTGTTAGGAGAGTTCACTAACAAATCAGTACTTTCCTAAATTTTGCAATCCCAATTGTTTCCAAAGGGTTAAAAGGCATCCCAAGGGGGGAAAAAAAGGCATCCCAAGGATTCTCATCCTTGGGGACTGAAAAGCTCCCATCCCATGCTAGAAAGGGTCTTTTACTGAAGAAAATCCCCTCCTGACTCCCAGGTGGTGTCCCACGTGCAGGGTAGGTCAGAGGTTCATGATGTAAAAGTGATCCAAGGCATTAAATTGCTATGATCAATGCTGCTGTTAAAGGCCCCTGTAGGAGGGAGGTCTGCCCTCCCGTCACTTCCTCACTGCATTCTAGACTACAATGGGTGCCGGCAAATGGACAGAAATACCCTGCCTTGAAGAACCCGCCGTTTCAAGTGGAAAACACTAGAAACATTTTACAAGGGGGACTTACCCAATTTTGTAACTTTAAGTAGTTAGTAGTGGTCATTGATGGAAAACAGTAAAGATGGAAATCCATCATGGTCTAAGTGACATTCCAACACACGTGGTCCTTACACCCAACTTCCCTGGGAAATGGTTCCCAGTTGGGTTTTAATTCCACCGGGTACTGGTTTCGGCCGACTCCCACTGGAGGTCTGGAGGCCAGAAGTGGCTAGACCAGGGATGTGAAGGGGATCACATTAGATCAATCAGGAGGACACCTCACACAGGAGTCTTTGGATTGGCAACAGTGCTAGCCACTTAGGTGGCCATCTCGTGCCAAGAAAGACAACTTGGGGTAAGAACAGCTGTAAAGAGAGGACATCAAGTTTCTGAGTCTGATTACCATTGCGGCCAGGGTACTAACTTCCCACCCAAAGGCAGACTTTCTCCTCCCCCATAGAGTAGCCACGGGCTAGAGGATTGCAGCTTCAGCAAACGAGATCAAAGTGTTCCAGTAAGACTGTATTCCTGGAAGAACCCTCAAAATGAAAATAAAGGAAGAGGAGAGAAAGTACTCACCAACTTTGCACCAAAGCTCAAGAGTCGGGATATGAAGACTCCAAGCCCCATGTTCGGGCACCAAATGATGGGGTTGGCTATATAGGCGAGGTTCGGTGAGGTGAGGTCTGGAGCTCATGTCAAAGAACGAATTCTTGAGACATCGTTGGTGCAAAACGGTGGTTTATTAAAGCATGGGGACAGGGCCTGAGGGCAGAAAGACTGACTACACTGGGGTTGTGAAGGGTGGCTGATTATATACTAGGGGGTTGGGGAAGGTAAGGAAAAAGGGAGGTTTTGAAAGCACTTTCATACGCTAAAGAGGACCTTGCCACTGTCAAGTTAAGGTTGTTATTTTCCCTGTAGTAAGGCATTACTGTTAAGATAGTTGGGAGATTTCTGGAAGACTGTCACACCTGTCACACCTGTCCCACCTGGGAGTGGGGGTGGGGGGAGGTGCTTTGTCCTCAGTTTGCCTTCTGTTCCCTCATCACTGGGCTCCTAATTCCTAAAGATAGCAGCAAACAACTTGGTTGGGAGATCCCCTCCCCTCTCACATGCAAGCCAACCACCCCCCTTTACACACCTTACACACCAAGCCAGTAATCCCCCCCCACCTGTCCTAAAACCCTTGAGGGCCAGGTACCAGGGAGCTAGAGACAAACATCCTGAGAACCCGAAGCCCACCTGTGTTGTTCAAACTAGCCAGTCCTAAGCTCTCCTCTCTGCCCTGCCTTCCCAGTGGAAATCCCAATAAAGTCCCTGGGATATAGGAAAGAACATTAGGGGTTGAAGCTGATGGCCAAGAAAGAATTCTTGAGACATCTTTGGTGCAAAAAGTTGATTTTATTAAAACACAGACCCTGGGCAGAAAGAGGTGTACCAGGGTTAAGAGGAGTGGCCCATTATATACTTACAAGTTGAGAGGGTGTAAGTCTCTAAGGAATTTTGGAAGCAAGGTTTCCAGGACCTTGAGGGGGCTGACTATTGTTGGGAAAAGGTCATTTGTTACTGTCTAATAAAACCTTAGTCATGAGACTCTTCAGATGTTTATCGGTGGGCCAGATGCTTGGGGGTGATTGCCAAGGCACATCTTGGGGGATTTAGAGATAAAGGAAATTTCTAAAGGAATTTTTATATGTTTAAGTAGACTTACAGGATCCTTGGGAGGGGGGTGCTGCAGGGGTTGTCAGGCTAGGATGTCTTTTGCCCTTAGCAAAAGTAGGAACATCAAGGCAATTGAGTCTCTAGAGGAAAGTCACTCTGACTATTTCAAGGACTTGTCAATAGGCTGTCGGGAGTAAGGAAATTTAATTTGTCTTCTGTCTTTGTTTCCCACATTGCCTTGCCTAAATTTTCCCTTCTCCTTCTTACATCTCCTAAGAAAGCCTGATGCTTCCACTGTGGCCTGCATGGTGGAGAGCACCTCCTTCTCTAAGGAAATGTAGTAAAAACATTTTTTCAATGGTATTGGCTGAGCATCACTCACTCACTCAGTGAGTGAGCATCACTCACTCACCTCCATAAGTTCAAATCCCACCAATAGGAATGAGACACTCCACCTAGAAAAAACCATAAAAACTAAAACAAAAGAATCTCTGCTCACATCTTTGTAATTCCAAACTATTTATGCACGCAGAGCATTTGTCGAGTTGGATTCCGGTCAGCTGGTCCCTATTTGTCTCCCTTACCAGACTGTTACGCTCTCAGGTTTTTTATCTTTCTAACTCCAGGCCCTAGCACAGCATTCAACAGGTAGAAAGTTTAAATGCCGGTCAAGTGGATGGAGACAGAACGATCATTTCAGTTTGCCGGGGAACCACACCCGTGTCTACAGATAAATGCTTATAAAGGGACTTGATGCTAATTCATGTTTGTCTTTATTTCTCCCTCAGGTAAGCTACTGAGCTTATTTTAAGCTAAAAAATTGGGGGGGGGGGTAGTTTTAAGTACACTGCATTTGATTCTGCTACCCTATTGCATTTTCCTTTTTTTCTTTTGGCCTTGCTCTGGCTATGACCTAGTGAGAAGACCGCAGGTACATTACCCTACTGCTGTGGCTGAGTTAGAGACAACAGAGATACTCACCTGGGGCATATTTACAGAAGTACCCCCCCAAAAAACCCTCAATCATCCAGGTAAGTGGTATTTTAATGCAGTATTTTTTAAAAACAAAATTAATGCAAAAATCCACGATAAACAAAACACCAAAATTCTAAATAAAAACAGGATTCTGCAGTGCTGGCCAAGCTATATTGGAGCCTAATGTTGCGGGAGAGCTAGATTCTTGTCTCACCGAGTCAAAGAATGAGGCTCTGGGACAAATGGGAGTGAGTAAAGCTATAAAAATCACAGCAAAAATCCTCAAGATTAAGAGAGGTCTCGACTAGGTTGCCACTGAGGGGCTTTAGGAGATTTCATTTATTTACTTGACAGAGAGGAGAGAGATCACAAGTAGGCAGAAAGGCAGGCAGAGAGAGGGGGAAGCAGGCTCCCCGCTGAGCAGAGAGCCAGATGCGGGGCTCGATCCCAGGATCCTGAGATCATGACCTGAGCTGAAGGCAGAGGCTTTAACCCACTGAGCCACCCAGGTGCCCCTTAAATCCTTTTAATGTCTCCATTGATATCACCATTGAGCAAGGACTAGTGGTAACACCTTCAATGGCTTACTTCCTTTTTAGAGTCTGGTTATTCTTTGTTGGTCACAGGGGATTATCAAAACAAGACACCCACCCACAAGCCCAGGGTAGGGTGGTTGGGTTTGTCCCCTTATCTCTGGTTTCCCCACACCTCCATGTTTTGGGAATTTCTGGGAACCTGATCCCATAGCCAGCCCCCTATCTATTTCTCCCTACCTAGCCCCTCCTGTCCCTTACTCACTAAGGCAAAAGGAAAGAATGTAGGCCGAAACACATGCTTTTATGTCTTTTTAAATGGTTCTTTTTTTCCCAGAAGGCAGAAGGAGTGCTCACATGGAGGACATGCTTCTCCCAGGTAGTGGGGTCCAGAACCCCGGCTGTCCCCTCTAGCTCCTTCTTCCCAGACTGCTAAATGTTTTGGATGCTACTCTTTAAGTGAAACAGAAGGATTTCACTAAAATAGTATTTGCTTGCTATTAATATTCCTATGGTAGATCAGAAAGCACAAGGGGGCAGGGAGAACCTGGGTGACTCAGTCAGTGGAGGGTCTGTCTGACCCTTGGTTTCAGCTCAGGTTGATTTCAGGGTCCTAGGTTGAGCCGAGCTCGCATCCAGCTCAGGACTCGGTGAGAGTCTGCTTGTCTCTCTCCATCCCCCTCTGCCACTCTCCCTCCACTCTGCACCCCTCCAATAAATAAATAAATAACTTAATAAATTAATAAATAATTAATTAATAAAATTTTATTTAAAAAAGAAAGAAAGCACAAGTTTCTGAAAGAAGAGTTCATCCACGGCATTTTTTTAAAAAAAGATTTTATTTATTTATTTGACAGAGAGAGAGATCACAAGTAGGCAGAGAGGCAGGCAGAGAGAGAAGGGGAAGCTGGCTCCCCGCCGAGCAGGGAGCCCGATGTGGGGCTCGATCCCAGGACCCTGGGATCATGACCCGAGCCGAAGGCAGACGCTTAACGACTGAGCCACCCAGATGCCCCAAGGTCCTGGAAATCTTGCTTCCAAAATTCCTTAGAGACTGACGCTCTCCCTGACCACCCCCCCACCTTGCAAGTATATAATGGACCACTGCTTACAGCCCCGGGGCAGCAGCTCTCTCTGCCCACAGGTCCTGTCCCTGTGCTTTAATAAACCACCATTTTGCACCAAAGATGACTCAGGAATTCTTCCTTGGTCATGGGCTCCGGACTCCACCCCACTGAACCTCACTTAAGTTCTAAAACTTCATCATTTGGTGCCCCAACGTAGAGCTTTGAGTATTTACATCTGGACTCTGAGCTTTGGTGCAAAATTGGTGAGTACATTCTCTCCTCTTCCTTTACTCTCATTTCAGTGGGTTTTCAAGGAGTATGATCTTATTAGAACACTTTCATTGTCGATTGCTCAGGCTGTAATCCTCTAGCCCGTGGCTACTCTGTGGGGAGGAGAAAGTCTTGTCTTTTGGCTGGAAGTTAGTACCCTGGCCAGAATGGTAATCAGACCCAGAAACTGGTTGCCCTCTCTTTATTCCTGTTCTTATACAAAGTTGTCTGTCTTGGGCACGGGACAGCCATCTAAGTCACCAGGACAGCTGCCAATCTTAAGACTCCCCTGTGAGGTTTCCTCCTGATTGATCTAATGTGATCCCTTCCACATCCCTGGTCTAGCCACTTCTGGCCGCAGGACCTCCACAGGGAGCTGGCCCAAATCAGTACCCGAATGAATTAAAACCCAACCGGGGACGGTTTCCTAGGGAAGTTGGCTATAAGGACCACATGTGTTGGAACGTCGCTTAGACCGTGATGGATTTCAGTCTTTACAGTTTTCTGTCAATGTCCTCTACTAACTACTTAAAGCTACAAAATTGGGTAATTTCCCCTTACGAAACTTTTCTAGTTATTTTCCATGGGTTAAAATGGCAGGGCAGTACGAAACCTTCAGGACAGACGACGGCACGGCACGGTGTTTCAGTTCATTCACCAGGCACTCATCGGCAGCCTAGGATGCAATGGGGTAGGAGAAGGGCACCAGCACCCCTCCAGGGCCTTTTAGGGCAGGAATGCCTTCATGGGAAGGCAGGATCATGATTAATAGCGATGTCTTGTTTGAGGGATGCCTCAGGTCACTTTTGACACACAGGAATCTCTGACATATCCTGCATGCAATGCCACCCAGGAGTCAGGGGGATTTGGTAATGGACTTTCTTTATTTTTCTGAGAGCATGGCCCCAGTAGGCTTCTTTGGTTCCCAAGGACTCTACCTTGGAGTGCCTTTTTAACTCACTGGAAATAATTCGGATTGCAACTTAGGAAAGTACTGAGCTCCTGTAACAGTGCATGGCCTCAGTGGGATCTATGAGTTGGATCTCCTCTGCAGGAAATAGGGCAAATAGGACCTGGGATACCTTCATTGCTCATACCTACACCTTCATTGCTTTAGGTCTTCACTGCTTTACAAAAAGACCCCGACCTAAGGGCTTTTTGCAGATTGTGTTTGCCTGAATGGGTCAACTAGTAAACGCCTTCCTGACATATTTTGGATGATAACTATCTAAATAAGCCTCCTCCTAGTAAACCCAGGTTGCTAGAGGATACACAGGCCATCCCTAGCAAAGGGGACTCTGACTTTATCTCTCTCTGTTCCTCCTAATAGATGTGGGGGCTTCTCCCTCACTTATTTCCCAGGTTAATGGCTATAACTGGAGCCAACTATGGTTAGTCTTCCTTGGGTTGGAGACTTTAAGGAATATTCCCAAGCAGCTGCTGAAACTCCCTTTGTTTCGGGGAAAATTGCCTATCTTCTCTGGCCCCCCTTGTTGGTGGGAAAGCATGACGTCTGCTCCTCTGTTGGAGCTGATGAGCTCTGAAACCGGGGACCCTTTCTGTGTCTTCCCGTAGCACTTCTCTCCTGTCTCCCCCTTCTCCTATTTCTATACCAACTTGGGTGCGGCCTGCATAACTGGCCTTTAGACCATTCTCGGTGCTTCCTGCACCACGGCTCCGTCTCTCTCCACTGTCAAGGAGCCAGACGAGAACCCCCTGGACCCAACACCTCCCACTCCAGTTTTCCTCACCCGTGTCTCAGGTAAAAATTGAAAATGGGTGGGCCCAGGTGGACCGTGAATCAGTATTTAAACTAAGTTAAGTTTGTTGGTTTAATTAACATAGGCATGTCTTTTAAGTCATCAGCAGTAAATGTGAAAACTTCTCTCAGGGTTTACTGAAGGTCACATAAGCTCCTGTTATCCTTGCAATTTGTTAACAAAAAGATGACTAAACTGTTGGTTAGTTGTGTGTCTCAAAGTTTTCATGGGTAATTGTTGAGATAGCTTTCAGAGTCTTTGGTAGACTGAACCTTTAAAGTTTTACTTGGATGATAAGTGGAATTAAATTCGTTGGACATCTAGGTTTTTTCCAAATAGGATAAAGTGCTAAGTCATTAATTACTGGACATAACTTTGTGCTTTTGACTCCTTACTGCAAAGAAGCTAAGAATATTTAAATCTGTTGGTAAAGATGGTTTGTGCTTAACTGATTCATAAATTTGCCATCTAAAGAATTCTGGTGTAACAGTTCACAATTGCTTAACACTTAGTCGTCACTGGAGACTAAGGTTTCTAAGAGCACAAAATTCTGCTAACTGCAACTAAGACTGATAGAAATAAGGGAAACAACTCTGTATGTGAAAAGTAGGAGATATGTGAGAAATAAGGAATGGGAATGCAATTTTGTTGAAAGAAAAAGAAGGCAATTTTGTCCTAAATGAGATGGTTGTTTGGAGAGAAATGGCTTGGGACAAAATTTGAATACAAAGGAAAGTTGTAGAAGGTTTATGATGGAAAACTTTGGAACAGAATTTTAGGTGTGGTCAGGATGGACTAAGATTGAAATAAATGGATTTTAAAGTACACTGGTCTATAAGATTAAAAGTCTGCTTTCTCTCTGTTCAAGAAGATAAAGTTTTCTTAGATTAATTGATCTACTGTTAAGAAAATGTAAGTAGTTTTCTCTTTGCCTGTCCAGAAAAACCAGTTTCTATGTTTTGTTTTATCAGCTCTTTAACATCCCTAATCCTATTTAGGCTTAACACTTATTTGCTTTAACACTTCCTAAGGTTTTTTTGTTTTTTTTTTTAAGATTTTATTTATTTATTTGACAGAGAGAGATCACAAGTAGGCAGAGAGGCAGGCAGAGAGAGAGGGAGAAGCAGACCCCCTGCTGAGCAGAGAGCCCGATGCGGCGCTCGATCCCAGGACCCTGAGATCATGACTTGAGTCGAAGGCAGAGGCTTTAACCCACTGAGCCACCCAGGCGTCCCAACACTTCCTAAGGTTTTAACAAACTTCCCCAAGATTAAAATCTTGAACAAAGTCTTGACTAATTAGACTTGCTTGTTTGGTATGTTACGTTCTATTCTGGCTGTTGAAATGTTATGTGTCAATATGTCACAGAATTACTGAGTTTCCTTGTCTATAGTATCATAGTGAACTCTCCTATCAGATCATTAACAATGTCCATTTCTGAATGATTTTTTTCATTTATAATTGTTCTAATTCTCTTGTGAAGTGAGTTTTATCTTCAAAGAGATTCATATAAAGGACTTTCAGGACAAATACAGGTATTCAATATATTGAAAATCCTAAAACTGAAATAGGTAAGAATTTCCAGAACTAAATAAAGCTGCACTCAAACTAAACCAGAATTAGTAACATGGGACTAAATGAACTAAAAGATTATAGTGCTTTGACTCTTATTTGAAACATTGCTTGCTGGTTCTCTAATGTCTGCTTTTCCACACTAAGAAAACTTTTACTTAAGATACCTGTGACTTAAAAAAAAAAAGATATCTGTGACTTACAGAAATGTAAAAATATTCATTTGTAAACAAATCAAAGCATTCAACTTTTCTCTCTATCTGCACCCTCTGAAACTCAAAAGGTCTCAGTAAATATTCCTTCTTCCACGTCCACCCTAGTCATTTGCACAAGTTCAATAAGAATCTGTTCTCCTTGTAACAGGACACTATTGGAAATGTTGGTTACTTTACCAAGGCTTTGAATGGAATGTCATATTTGAGAGACATGCTTAGACTCAGATATGACCAGACCGCTTTAAGGGATTGAGGGTGACTTTATGAAACCTGGAGCCATAAGCCCCTTGGAACTGTTGGCCTGATACCTTGCTTACAGAGTTCTGGCAGCCTCTCCAGGTGCGTAAAGAATGTCACTTCCTGGCAGGTGCAGGAACCTCAGGATACCCTGGGGAACCTCAGGAAGAGGAATTCACCCAAATCAACAGGTATTGCAGGCATGTCTGATGGCAAGTACTTGGCTTGGCTTCTGGCCTCGGAGGCTACTAAAAGTTCAACCTAGAGATTCCTTATAAGAAGTTCCAGCAAAGCAGATTCTAAAAGATCTGTATGATCACTCACTGTTCTTGCTGAGCTTATGTAAATTGGGCTAAGTTTATTAAAACTGGACTTGTTTTTTCAAATAGATTAGTCCTGATTTGGCTATCTCTGGAAATGAGGGTTATTTTAGAGAGAAAAATTTATGTTTCAATAACACACCTTTGTGGATGTTAAATTCTAGATTTGATTGATTGTCTTTAAATGCTTATTATTTACCTAAGCTAGACAAATTGAGATAAACTTCAGAGAAGTTGCACAATAGCTCATTTAGACGATCTTCTTGCTTTTTATTCTGTGGGGGTAATAACAGGACCCCATGGCACATGATTAAACAACTGGAAAATGGGATTGATTCCCCAACAATTGTATAATGTAACTATCACCTTGACCAATTCTGTGTGGTTGAGATAATGAAATTCCCTAAAAGCTGGAAGCATATCCTACTCCATAGGATTAACTATGGACTTGCGGAGATAATGGATGACCCTCCTTTCCTTATGATTGGATTGGATGATACATGTGGGACTCCCCTTATCTCTTGACAAGTTTTCTCCCACTTGCCAGTGATTCTTTGTAATTAGGATATTGTTAAGGTTAGACCTCAAAAAGGGCTTCTTCTTCTTCTTTTTTTTTTTAAAGATTTTATTTATTTATTTGACAGAGAGAGAGATCACAAGTAGGCAGGCAGAAAAAGAGTGGGAAGCAGTCTCCCCACCGAGCAGGGAGCCCGATGTGGGGCTCAATCCCAGGACCCTGAGATCATGACCCGAGCCGAAGGCAGAGGCTTCAACCCACTGAGCCACCCAGGCGTCCCAAAAAGGGCTTCTTAATTATCTCATCCCTTAGTCATATCTATCCTAGAAGCCACCTTCATTGAGATAAAATTGCGAATACAGGCTTTAGCTAAGCATACAACAGTGCTCCTGGTAAAAGGAGCCTCAAAGCTAGGGGACAGTCCCTGACTATAATGACTTTTAAGAATGTCTTAGAAACCAAAGGTCACCAATAGATGGTGGAGGCTGACTTACTAAATACCAGGCTACACTTACAGATATGCCTGAAATAATACTTAAATTCCTGTCGGACTTTAAACCCATCTACTCTTCTGCCTGGACCTAACCATCGTACTTCTCTATAGAATATAATTGCTGAGAGGTTATTGATCTTGCTTACCCTCTAGTTGACCAGATTTACGATGCACCTGTTAAAAATATAAATGACAGTTGGTTTACTGATGACAATAGTTTTCATAAAAAGAATAAGAAAATCTGGGTGTGCCATAGTGATCACTAATGCTTTGCAACTGCCAAAGCCTTAAAAATAAATATTAATACTGACTCCAAATATGCTTTCCTAGTCCTACATGTCCATGGAGCAACTTGGAAGAAAAGGGGATTATTATCAAGCCATAACTCCACAATCATATACAAGCCTGAAATTATTACTCTTTTTAAGCCTCTACACCTACCTAAGGAGATAGCTGTAATTCACTGCAAAGGACATCAAAGGATTATAACCTTAGGAACCAATGAAAGTACTACAGGGTTTACACCAGGCCACTGATTTGGGTAAGAAGGCCATGGAGGGGACAAAAACTTCACGAAGAAAAACTGTGCCCAGATTTGGACTCCCTTAGTCCCTATGAAGTAACAATGGACTGGCCTTTTATTACAAATTAAAAAGATGGCCCTCTGAAATGAAGAGCCCTTGATATCTTGACGGCAGTTATAGACACCCAGAATTGGAGGACTGTCTCCGAATGGGACCCAGTGGTTATATGGCTCTAACTTGTGTTCATGGCTTCCCCTAGGTTGGATTGGCCACTGTACTCTGGGTTTTGCCTGAATTCATGGATGCATCATTATTATTATTATTATTATTTACGATTTTATTTATTTATTGACAGGAGAAAGATCACAAGTAGACAGAGAGGCAGGCAGAGAGAGGGGGGGAAGCAGGCTCCTCGGTGAGCAGAGAGCCCGATGTGGGGCTTGATCCCAGGACCTTGAGATCATGAGCTGAGCCTAAGGCAGAGGCTTTAACCCACTGAGCCGCCCAGGTGCCACTCACGGATGCATTATTAAAACCATCACCAACTTGGCCAAAACTTAAAACAATGGTGCACCCATTCTGTGTCTCATTGGTATGACCAACTAACATCCACTTTTGTTCCTCCTTTGGGACTGGAGGGTGTTGTTTGGCACATGAAAGGTCTTAACAAGTATATGGTTAAAGACCTTAGTTAAATAACTCAAACAGAAATGTGTAAAGCAGTTTAACAAAATAGAATGGCCTTAGCTGTCCTAATAGCCACAAAAGGCAGCACATGTGCAATTATCAAAACAGAATGTTGCGTGTACATCCCAGATTATCACCAAAATGTCACAGCACTAATAAAAGATATGAATGCCCAAATTGGGGCTCTACAAAATCCTTCTTTCTCTCTCAGTGGTTGGTTAAGTTCCTGGTTTTAAGGATTATGGTCAGCAATTAAAGATCTTTTGTTGGACTTTTCATTCTTAAAGCCTTGCTAATCTTCATGTGTTGCCTTCTTCAATGTTTCTCTACTTGGTGCTGAGCCTCCGTGGCTCCAATGACTGTCGGCAGATGATCCTTACCACTCACAGAGACACTTCTTCACTGTCAGTATTGGATTCAGCTGCCTGCGTCTTTCTTATCTCCCTCATACATTCTCCAACTGACCAATGTTGACCCATAGGTAGGGACAGCTCTACGCCCCTATTCAGCAGGAAGAAATTACAGAAGATGAGACCTTTTACGCTCAGCAACCTTAAAGATTTAAGGGTCAAAATTGTTCAGGGGGGAATGATGTGGGAAACAGAGGCAGGAGAAAAGTTATAAAATTTCCTTACTATCTAGAGCCCACTGACAAGTCCTTGAAACAGGCAGAGTGACACTCCTCTAGGTACTCAACTGCCTCC
>CM053613.1:20176779-20256899 GCA_028646535.1 Procyon lotor | reverse complement strand
TGCCCTTGATATTTTTAGGAGATAAATGTTAATAATGTAATAACAACAGCCAGCATTTGCTGAGCGCCAGCTATGAACAAGGTATCATGCTAAGCGCCTTTTAAGCTTTAATTCATGTAATTCTTACAACCTTGTTAAGGCGGGGTCTATTATCATCTCCTCGTTACAAATGAACAGGTAGGCTCAGAGAGGGTCAATCACTTGCTGGCGGTCACAGAGCTGGTAGGTAGCAGAGCTAGGGTTTGAACTCAGGCAGAATGGCCCCAGAGTTTAATCCACAGGAGACAGGAGCTCCCTGCGTGGCACTGAAGTACATACAGATCTGGGAAGAAGGCAGCATCTGTCCTATAGTTGCCACAATAAATTCTGGAGTCCCTGACAAAGCCATGGGTCTGTGACACTCAGGAAAGAAGACCCCAGTACTTCTCCCAAGGAATGAGGAGCAGTTTTGAGCACCCATTATGGAGATGAGAACAGGCTGTCAATGCCCCACTTAGGTTAAGGAGATGCTGGACTGGTCAGTTTGGCCTTCTGGGGTGTTTCCTGCTGTGATGTTTTGGGTTAGCCTATCCCCACGGTGTGCTAGTTGTCAAACAGTTAATATCAGCCTGTAAGAGAGAACTGTCTTGTTTGTAAGGATTTAAAAGTTGGACAGTCTTCTCAGAGGAGTCTGGGGCCATTCTCAGAAAATGCTAGACAGCTCTCTGGCTTGGGTAGATAACCAAGCCATGCACTGGATGGCCTTTCCAAGTCCTGCACAGGCCCCAGAATCTCATAAACATGGCTAGACTGGCCACTCCTGTTTGGAGAAACCGATAAGTCAAAAACACTAAGATAAGTAAACACAAAGTTCTATGGGGGAAACATGTTTTTGCCAGCCCACCTTTCCCAGTTCCCTGCTTTAGATTCCCTACCTTGGCATTGCTTTGGAGAACTAGTTCTCCTCTCCACTTCCTTTCCTAGTGGGACTGCCCATCATGGCGCCTCAATCCCCCCAGGCCAAGGGAGGGCCACATGACTCAGTCCAGCTGCTCAGATGCTCTCTCGGAATATGAATCTTAGAGCAAAATGGAGGCACATCCCCAAACAATACCTTCAAGAAAGCAGACTCCCGTTTCTAATATTTCTGAGACCCAGCGATTTAGCCTTTTTTGTCAATTATACCTCCTCACCTGACAGTACTTTTATTTCCTGAAGTTATCCAGAGTCTCTTTCTGTGGCCTGTAAGAAAAATGACAATAACAAAACAAAACAAAAACAAAACCCTTTTTCACATTGGGTTCATTATCAGATGTCAGTGCCCTTTTTCTTAGAAGCTTTTAGTCCTAAATGACAGACCCTTCCTTCCTGGTCCAACCACCCCCAACCCCAACCCTAAGTCCTTTCTCTTCTATTTTCTTCCTGGGCATCCTGGGCCAGAGTGGAAAAGAGCTCTTGTCAATGTGCTAAGCTTTACCTTGAGGGATGAGTGAGGACACCCTTTAAATTACCTATAAAACCCTTTGATTCACTCAGCAGAGGTTGCCATGGGCAATTTGCTAAGCTTATTGATTATTTTCTGTTTAAATTAAAGTTTGATGTCCTGGAACAGGCTGGGCAGTGCATGGAGTTAATGGAAAAGGTTGAGATCCAGGGGAGAGACACTCGCTGGGGAAATGGAGGGTATTCAAGGGGAAAACAGGGAGTCTATGAAGAGGAGATTGTCAGCACCAGGTTGTAGTAAATATGATGGCGATAAAAAAGATAGAGAATGGAATTCTTTTATGGAGAAGGGCAGCCTGCTGGACATTTAAAGCCTCAGGAAGACAGTGGAAAAATGTATTCATTCCACAGATATTTTTTGCATGCCTGTTATGCACCAGGCATCCTGCTGGGCTTAAGGGTGGGGGGCAGGGAGGGGCGGATAGCATAGAAAGGACAACCCTTGCTTCTATGCTTTACATCAGTGGTTCTCAAAGTATGTTCCCTGACACAGCAACATCCCCATTTGCCTGCAAGGGTGTTAGCCATGCAGTTCTCAGGTCTTATCCCAGACCTACTGAATCGGAAATTCTGAAAGTGGGCTCCTGTCCCTTCCAGGTGAATCTGATGCATGCTCCAGTCTGCGAAATGCTGCTCTAGGAGCAGGCCTCGGGGTCCTCCCAGCCAGGAGCTCAGTTTGCGCAGGTGTTATTATTACTAACCTAACTAACAATGTATCATTACTAACAATGATAGATGCTAACAATGTTAGTATCATTACTAACAATGATAGATGCTGAGGATCTATCATTGCCGGATACTGTGTGAAGCGTGACATGTGGGTTACGTCATTTCATCTTCCCAACAGCCTGGTTAGTGACAGATGACACGGAGGCACACTGAAAGTAAGGGGGGTAGGCAGAACTCAAATGTCAGAGCCTAACCACGCTGCTCTACGGGGTCCCCAACACCAAACTCCCACAAGGTCTGTGATGCATTCTGCCCTGGGCAAAGCCGATCTGCAGACAGAGACAGAAACATGGCTTCTCCCAAATGAGGTATATTGTGCAGCTGGGTTTCAGATACTTGAGGAAGGAAAAGAAGGGTGGAATGTACTAGGAAGGGGGCAGAGGGCCAGCTGGGCTGCAAGGAGAGGTCAGGCCCACAGACCTACAGGCACAATTTGTCTTCATCTTAAGGGAGGCTACACATAATGATCTTGTCAGTTCAGTCAGAAAGGGATTTCAGGGGCGCCTGGGTGGCTCAGTCGTTAAGCGTCTGCCTTCCGCTCAGGTCATGATCCCAGGGTCCTGGGATCGAGCCCCGCATCGGGCTCACTTCTTGGCGGGAAGCCTGGCTTCTCCCACTACCATTCCCTCTGCTTGTGTTCCCTCTCTCTCTGTGTTTCTCTCTGTCAAATAAATAAAATCTTTAAAAAATAAAAAGAAAGAAAGGGATTTCATGTCATGATGCCTAAATTCAAGCCCTTTAATTCTTCTACTTATCGTGTGTATTTGTTTCCTATTGCTGCTGTAACAAAATCAATATTGTTTTCATATTTCTGCTATAACAAATTACCATAGACTTAGTGACTTAAAGCACCATGAATATATTCTCTGACAGTTCTAGAGACGTCTACAGTCAAAGTGTTGGCAAGGCCATATTGCTTCTGGAGACTTAAGGGGAGAGTCCATTTTCTTCCCTTTTCCAGCTTCTGGATGCTGCTTGCAGTCCTTGGCTTACAGCCCCTTCCTCTGTCTACAAAGTCAGCAATTTAGCATCTTCTCACTTATCTGACCTCTGTGATTCTCACATCTTTCTCTGATTCTTAACCTCTTCTCTCCCTCTTATAAGAAACTTTATGATTATATTAGGTCCAACTAAATAATCCAGAACAACTTCCTCATCTCTATATGTTAACTTAATCCATCAGCAAAGTCATTTTGCCCTGTAAGGGAACATATTCACAGGATATACATATCTTGGGAGATGAGGGTGGGATTGGATTATTCTGTCTACCATACTTTGTGATATTAGGAAAGTCGCTTTACTTTCTGGAAGTTTCTAGTTCTCCTCAAAATGAGGATTATAATAATTTGTGGTCCTAATCTTTCGGGGCTGTGATTGAAATGACATATATGTTCATTGACATACATGTTATATGGCAATCACATTTGTAAATGTTACTATTGCCTCAGTTTCTTCATCTGACAGATGGGGATGAGTGATGTTTCTTTTTCATTCAGAATATGTATGTTTACTTATCGTGAGCCATGTTGTGTTCACGTTGCATTGGAAAGGACTTGTCACAGCATCTGCGACACAAAGACACTCTGGAAAATGTAGTTGCAATAATTGTGTAAGTTAGTTAGGTTTTAGAGCCTTAAATATGTGTCAGTGACAGACAGAGATGAGGTCAATTCTCTTGAGGAACCAACCATCTGATGACTCATATCATCGTGCAATGTTTGGAAGAGAAGCAATCAGCTCAGGTCCCAAGATGCTCCAGTGATCCGGAACTTAGGAGTACATCCACCAAGCTAGCTGATGGCTGGAATGATCCTCTGCCCCTGCCCTGTGGGAGGGGACAGGGTTGAGGCTGTGTGTACCCAAGGGAGGCCATTATGACTACTCCTCTCGACCTGCATTTGTTGGTGATCAGGGGAACAAAAAGCAGCAGCCGGGTCCACCAGAAGAGAGACATTAAAGTTGATTAAGTGAGTGGGCCAATTAGCGTCTGGCTTCATGCAGTGTGGAGTTAATTAGCCTCTACAAAACAACAACAGCTGCTTTAATGGTTGGGCAAGAGGCCCAGCAGAGAGGAGCCATGGGAAGAGAAGTGATAGGGCTATGCTTAATAACTTGGCTGCAGTGGGTCCTGCCCCACTAAAAATGTAGAACAAAGCCCTGGGCAAACTTCCCTGCGTGCTTCTGGACAGGGCACGGGCTGGAGAACCAGACCCTTCTAGTGTCCTCCCCCTAGGGAGAGGCCAACCTCAGACCTCAGACTTGAGTTACGTTTTAAGATACAACTTAGTTTGCAGTCTTACTAAAATCATGACCCTTCACGTTTCATCTTGATCCTGAACTCCATAATGCACATGGTTTGCTCACACTGATATTTTTTCCTTATTACAAAAGTAACACATTTTATGGGGGTAATATTCGAAAAGTATGTAAAAATACTGAGGAAGAGGCACCTGGGTAACTCAGTCGGTTAAGCGGCTGACTCTTGATTTTGGCTCAGGTCATAACCTTAGGGTCATGGGATCAAGCCCCACGTCAGGCTCTGTATTCAGTAGGGAGTCTGCTTGAGAGTCTCTCTCCCTCTGGCCCTCCCTCCACTCATGCTCCCTCTCTCTCTCTCAAATAAATACATCTTTAAAAAATATAAATAAAAATACAGAGGAAAAAAAGCAGTGCCTCCACCTTGAAATAAATTCATTCATTAACTATTTCTTTTTTGCTTGCCAAATGCTGTTCAAGGTGTTCAGACTAATTACACAACTGTTTTCTTCTTTCTCTATGGAAATATATATGCTGTTTTACACATTAGACTTACCTTGTATGATCTTTGATAACCTACTGTTTTAGCAATATGCCATGAACGTTTTCCTTATCTCATTAAAATATTTTTTAAACTACTCAGCCTCTATGGTTCCACTAATTAACTATATTTTAGTTGCCCATTTATTTATGCTTCTTGCTTCCTCTTCTAACAAAGTTCTTGAGGGCAGAAACCATATATATATACATATATATACGTATATATATATACATGTATATACATGTATATATATGTATATATATACATGTATGTATATATGTATATATACATGTATATATAGGTACATGTATATATACATGTATATATATAAATATATATGTACATGTATATATATATATATAGTGGGGTTTTTTTGCCACTATATCTCAATGCTTAGAACAGAAGCAAATATGTGGTAGGCACTCATTTAAAATGTGATGAATGAGTAAGCAAATGAGTGAACAAATTTAACCAATCCCTTCTTAGGGGCCATTGAGGTTGCTTCTACTTCTTTATTAATTATAAAAAATGCTGTTTTATCAGTTAAGATTACTTTCAACTACAAGGGACAGAAAATCTCCCAAAGTAATGGCTTAAACAAGGTTTAAAAGTTTCTCTTTTGCAAGAGTCCAGGAAAATACAGTGCTTTGCTATCCATTGGCCTGGACTCCATTTCCAAAGTGACCTCCCTGTTCAAAATGGCTGCTAAATCTCCAGTCACATTCCAGCCAAAAATAAGGAAAGGAAGGGGAAAGAAGGTCGCATACCCTTTTTTAAGGACCCTTCATGGAAATTCCATATACCCCTTCTGCTTCTTTTCTAATTAGTCATAATTTCCTCATGTGACTTTATCTTAGTCACAAGTTGCAAGGGAGTCTGGGAAATGTAGTCTTAATTATGCAGCTAATATTCAGGGATACTGTTAATGAGGAAGAAAGGGAAGAAAATTAGGGGACCACTAGCTGAGATGGCTCTTAAACTTATGGATTGACCCCAGCCTCTCAAGCTAGCCCTTCCCTAAGGTGACCCTTGGTGTTTCCTATTTGGGGACTGGGTCAAATCATTGTGACCTCTTGGATCGAAGCCTGGGACCAGTGCACTGAAGGGTTTCAGAGACTTCACTTCCGTGCTATAAACTTCATCTTGCCAGTTGACATAGTCATCGCCAAAGATTGACTCAATAAAGATGCCCCATTTCCCGGAGGATGTTTTTCCAATTAGTGCATAGAGGAAGTTCCAGCTGTGAGGACAGGAGTCCGGGTTCCTGAAATGCAATGATTATTAGTAACAATCAATCAAACAGCCTCGTAGAACGACAGAGAGAAAGCCAGCTCTCAGGGATGCTATGTGGGACAAGGAGGACGGGCTGCCTGTAACAAGAGGCGATGTGCCTCAACCACAACGTGGCCAAGCCCCTGAGACAGCGAGGGACTTTGTAACAAGGTTTTACTGCCTGCAGTAAAAATCCTGCCAAAACGCATTCAGGAACGTGTGGGGAGACGTGTATTCATTATTATGCCCCTAGCAGCTATCACAGGAAACCATCTGGGCTCAGTTGGCCTATAAATTTGCAACTTGCTGTTGGGTGGGCTACAGGGAATCGGCCAAGCGGGAAGTCAAGGTGTGAAGTGGATCTGGCAGGTTCCACACACAGGGCTAGCTCAGAAACTCACCATTCCTGACACCTACTTTTCCTTTTATTTATTTATTTATTTATTTATGGTGAAATGCATCACACTTACAGAAAAGTACACAAAACATAAATGCACACTTTAACAAATTGTCATAAAGTGAGTACATACTCAGCAATCACCCTGGTCAAGAAATAGGACACTGCCAGCCCCCCAGAAGCCTCTTGAGTATCTGTTCCTAAACACACTGCCTTCTCCCCTCCCCACCGCCGCCCCGAAGATCATGATCCTGACTTTAATGAGTATAACTTCCTTGCCTCGCTTGACTGTTTTGTCACTTAGGGATTCACCCCCAAATGGTATAATTTAATTTGCCTGTTTTTGAACTTTATATTGTGCAGAATCGTAGAGTCCGTATTCTTTTGTGTCTGCATTTTTTTTTCTGTGTTCCGTGTTATCATGTTAGTGTTTATCCATCTTGCAAAAGGCTTTAGTTTGCCCACGTTTGTTCTGGAATATTATTCCACTTACCTATTCTGCTGCTGTTGGGCATTTTACAGTTCCTGGACAGTTGACTTCTTTTTAGGTTGAGGTTACTACAGATAATGCCATTCTGAACATTGTTGTAAGTAAATCCTGGAGCACACATGTGTGCGTCTCTACAGCTGTGATTCTCAAACTTCAGCGTGCGTGAAAATGAGCTTGTTAAAATGCAGGTTCCTGGTCCTCCTCCCTAAAGATTTGGATTCAGCAAGTCTAGGGGGGTGCCCATGCATTTTTATTTTCAACAAATTTTTGGGTATTAATGAGGCTGCTGATCCCTGGACGGCCCCTTGAGTAGCATTGGAGAGCTAGAGTTGGCAAACTGTAGCCACAAACCAAACTTGGCCCACCACCTGCTTTTGTATGGTCTGTGAGCTAAGAATGTGATGACATTTCTAAATGGTTGAAAAAAACTCAAAGAAGAATAATATTTCATGACACATGAAAGTCATGTGAAATTCTCCTTTCAGTGTCCATAAATAAAGTTTTATTGGCACACAGCCTTGCCAATTTCTTTCTGTACTGTACGTGATTGCTTCAATGCTTAGTAGAGTTGAATGGATGTGGCAAAGACTGTCTTACTTGTTGGTCTTTCACAGAATAATGTTAAGCGTATTTTCAAGTGTTTATTGGCTGTTTGGATTGCTGGTCTAGGAAATGCTTGTTCAAATTTTTATCTCTTTTGGGTTATCTGTCCTTTTCTCTACACATTCTGGATACAATTCTTTTGTCGTTGATATGTGTTGCAAATACCTTCTCTCACTTTGGGCCTTTTCATCTTATGATTATGTTTTTAAATGAACAAAAGTTTTCATTTCAATAGAGTCAAACTTACCCAATGTTTTTATACGTTGTTTGAGAAACCTTTCCCTACCCTGAAATCATGAAGATATTGTCCTTTATTTTTTCAAAGTTTTATTATTTTACTATTCACGTTTAGGTTTTAGTTTACTCGGAATTGACTTTTTGTGCAGAGTGTGGGGTATGGATCTAATTCCATTTTTATGGATACTTAATTTTCCCAATACCATTTAGTGAAGGACACTTGCCCCAATGTTGTGTGAGGAAACTTTTGTCATAGAGCAAATATTTATGTGTATGCACAGGTTTGTTTATGGGCTCTTGGTCTTATTTCTGTGGCCTATTTGTCTGTCCTTGCACTAATACCACATACACTTAATTACTGTGGCTTTGTAAGTGTTAAAAAGCAAGTCTTTGAACCTTGTTCTTCTCTTCTTTGATAATGTTTCAGCTATTTTTATCTCTAGAAGTTTTTTTCCCCCTTAATTTGTCCCCAGAAAAACATGAAGCTGATGGACAGTGAGAGGCCACCAACTGGTAGCAGGGGCAATTAGTAAAACCTCTTTGGAAAGCAACTTGGTAATACTCTGATTATCGAACCCTTTCTCTACCTACACCTCCCCCCAAAGGACACAACTACATGTTGGAGGTACAATGAAGAGAAAACCTGCTTCCACCTTCCAGAAACTTCGAGTCTTTTTTTTTTTTTTTTTTGGTCCACAGCTGTAATAGCTGGAAAATAGGACAAAAGATTCAAGTCTTCTTCAGGGAGGCAGCCATATAAATAGAGCATTACAGTCCAGTGTGGTAAATGTTCAGATAGAAGTATATATGAACACTAAATGCACAGAAATGTTCATGCCAGCATTATTTATAATAGTGGAAAATTGAAAACAGCTTAAATGTCAGCCAGTGGAGGAACAAAGAAGTAAATTGTGGCACATCCATATGATGGACTAGTTTACAGTTATCAAAATAAAGACTGTGAATGGAATAAATGATGGGAGGACACCGCAAAGAAAAACCCTCCTGTCTGTGGAGAAAAAAAATAAATGCATTGAAAAAATACTGGAAAGACTATACCATAATGATAATAGTAGTCATGAATACGGGTGTTTTTTTTTCTTCTTTCTATTTCCCAAACCTTCAGTAATGCGGTTGTATGAACTTAGAGGAAAAACATAACTGAAACATCCTCTTCTAGTCCTCACAGATTCCTTTTGGGACCTGCTTGTTTCAGGCAATGTGCTAAATGCTTTACATGTGGGAACTTATTTAGTCCCCAGAGCCCCGAAGGGATAGGTGTCTTTAGGTTATCATCTCCATGAATGGAGGAGAAGGAGACAGAGAGGCGAAAGAACTTCCCCAGGTCACACAGGGAGACTCAGAGTTGACACATGGACCCAAATCTGCCACAGTCTGTGGTCCTCGCCACGGCACCAGCCTGCTTCCACTTGCTACAGAACAGGGCAACTTACTATTTTTTTTTTAAAGATTTTATGTATTTATTTTAGAGAGAGAAAAAAGAAAGAGCCCATGTGAATGGGGGGAGGGGCAGAGGGAGAGGTGGGAGAGAATCCTGAAGCCAACTCAGCGCTGAGCATGGAGCCCAAGGCAGGGGTCGATCCTACGACCCTGGGATCATGATCAAGAGTCTGATCCTCAACTGACTGAGCCACTCAGGTGCCCCCAGAGCCGTGGCATCTTTCAGAGGGAACCCGGCCATGATGGCTAAAGAGTGATTCTACTTGGAAGAAAGTAGGTTATGAGCCTCTGGACCCCTCCGGCTAGCGATCCGGATTCTCAGCCCCATGTCACTTTAACTAGCTGGGAGATCTTAGCTAGTGACCCAAGCCTGCTGAGCCCCAGCTTTCCCTTCTGACAAATGCAATCAGCAGAACTCATCTCCTAGGCTGTTGCATTGATTAATGAGATAATACATATCCCATGTCCTACAAAAAGGAGGCGCTTGTTCATTTATTTCCCTCCACCCAAGGACACAGGAAACTTTAAAAGGACAGACCCCAGCCTTTTCCTGTCACTTGGCCTCTGGTTATTGTCCTGGGTGTAATGGAGCGGAAAACTCTATACATGGCTCCTTCTGACAGTGAATTTCTAATCTCAGAAAACTTAATGGTTTTTGTCAACCTGATTGTCCAGTGAGAGCGGATTAGGGGAATGACTTCCTTGTCCCTGGAAAGTTGACTTGCTTCACAGCGTTTTTCCTGGTGCCAGTGGGAGGCGTGATCGATACTACACAGACCTAAATATTTACCTGTGGTCTGGGGACTGAGGACAAAGGTTGGACATTCCATCTAAGTGCCTTCAGCCATTTCCAAGCAGACCTGGTCACGATGTGCATTAAGTGGTTTAGGCTGGTGACCCTGAGCTCCGCAGTCTGATGGGGCAGACCAGAAATCGAGCAGCTGCTTTCTCCTGACCAGTGAAGCAGAGGCCCCTTGGGCTGCCGCTGGATCCGTCTTCTCAGCTCCGGGTTTCCCATCTGGGCAAAGGAGAGGGTCCATTAGTTATTGTCGACACTATGAGGGAAGGATGGCCTTGCTGGTTTCCGTATCAGGACTTCCCAGATACAATGTCCTGACATACAAATGGACTGTGGCAACTCACTGAAATTTGGCTCCAAATCCCTCTCCACTGCCAGCCCGGGGCTGGGGCACCGCTTGCACGAGGCATGTCCCCAGCAGAAGGAACTAGAGACAGATCTCAACACGGGAGCACCTGCCAGAATTCAGTCACCTAGGGGAACTCCTGTCCTGTCGAGGGGAGCTCTCTCTGCTCGGGAGGGCAAAACCAAACCCTATTTTATTTGAAGTCACTTCCTTGGGAATGTCATCTCTAACCTTTTACGTGAGTCAGGTCCCCTGTCCTCTCCCTTCCTGATACGTACGCTAACTAGAAATGAATCAATATCTAAATCAATTCGAATATAAGCTCCACGAAGTCAAGGACATTTGCCTGCCTTGCTCCCTGCTGATTCACAGAGCTCAGAAAATTTTGGGCACAGAGTAGGTGTTTGATAAATACTTGTTGAGTACGTTAATTAATAATTTAATATAATTACCTCTTTATGCTCTGTCTCCCCTATTTGACTCTAACTCCCATGAAAGAGCCGTGTCTGTCTTATTCTCCCTGTATTCTTAGCAGCCAGAACATAACCTGGCACATGGTAGGCATTCAATAAACAGTGAAGAGTAAAGGACTTAAAACTTATTACGTTGAATTAATTTTATTAATTTTATTTAAGTACTAAAACTGCAATATAGTTGTTTTAGAAAAAGAGTAAAGTAAAAGACTCATCTCCCATTAACATCACCACTCTTAATGTACCTACTTTAATAATTATTTGCTATTTTTCCTTTTAGAGTTTTCCACTGTGTACTTTACACATAATTATAATCAGGTTATTTTAAGCACGCGCTTGTACGCACACATATAAACTGTCCGGGAGGCAGGGAGTTTTACCAATTTAAGAGCAGGAAGGGAGGCCTGGATGAATAATGTCTTTCTTATTGTTATAATTAATTGTTGGTCCTACAATGGGATTGATAGCATCATGGGAACTGCTAGTGAGAAACACTTCTTTCTGAAGTTTCAAGTTTCACCCTGAGGTCAAGGCAAATCGGGCTATGGAAAAAATTTGCAGGTTAGAAATAACCCACAGGAAAATGCTTTATTTTTATGCTCGCAAACATAGGGAAAGTTGCCGTAGCCGCTTCTAAACATAAACCTGTTATGTACACTGCAGTGGGCTTAGTGGCTCAGGGCTCATTTCTCAGCCTTTTTTACTTGGATCATTATGTGGAAATCAACCCAGTTTCTTTCCTTAAGCCCCTAGTGATACATTGCCAACAAGTGATTCAACTGTAATTATAGAAGTGAGGAAACAATGGTATGAGTTAAAAAACAAATCAAAACCCTGCTCTATTATATTCAAAATACATTTCTAAACATTAAGAGGGGAAAGGTTCTACTCCTTGTAAAGACAGCCTGTACTAAGGGAAAGCCTCTTAGTTGACAATGAGGAAAATCCATGCAAATTTCTTATTGACAAATAAGGCTGGCAGGAAGTTGAATGAACAATTTACTCATCTATTGCTGGGAGAACACTTTCAGAGTTGGAAACTGAGTGTTGACTAGAGGGAAAGAGATGCATTTTAATCTTGATCTTGACCTTTTGTCTTCTCCCACCTGTTTCTTATCTGAAATAGAAAACAAGAGGAAGGGGAGGGGAGGGGGAGATTTATCGGAGATGAATAAAATAGCACTCTTTCAGGAGATGGGTTAGTAGAAAGGCAGAGGAACTAGGGGCTAATCTAGCTCTGCGCCCACCTTAGGATGTAGGTTTTTCTAGAAAAACTCTGGCTTTGGAAACACTTGGAAAAGGATATGGTCATACGTATGTATGTATGTATTTATCTACCTAAACAAGAAACTTTTATTTTATTATTTTTTAAATTTTATTTATTTATTCATTTGTTTGTTTGTTTATTTTAAAGAACTCTCCACACCCAACGTGGGGCTTGAACTCATAACCCTGACTACTGACCACTGAATGAGCCAGCTAGGAAACCCTCAAATGTTTTTAAAATGAGCACTAACTCTCCGTATTGTGGGAGGAAGCCACACTCTTGAAAAGCTCTGGTGAGGAATTTTCATATCCAAGCTCCAGCCGCCATGGAGAAGACAAGCCGAGAACAAGCTAAGAACCGAGGACTTTTCGCATATTGGAGGCTCCAAGAGATAAAGAGAATGTAGTTTTCTTAAGCCTATAAAGGATTGCCGAAGGTACTTGATAATAGTTGAGTTTAATGGGAAAGAGCATCTCCATCTGTTTCTACTTCTTTAAATTTTCCTTTCTTATGATATTGACGCATTATTAAAACTCAGATGGTACAATAAGACAACTTATGCAAAAATTCTAAGAAAATTAGCTTTCTAGGGCAAAATAATAAGTTCTATCTCACTTTCCCCAGTTGTTAACTGAAACTGCTGGGTCTGACAAACAATAATAGTCCCTTTCACAGGCTCCATTTCTTTTTATCTTATTGAATTCATTTCTTCATTCAACAAATGCTCATTGACTATCTGGCTAAATGTACAAGGAAGAAATAATTAGCTTCTCCATGGCTGGTCTTCTAGTCCCAAATCTATTGTGCATTGCAAAGATCCGCAGGAAGAAACTAAAGAAGAAGTTGCAAGATCAAAGTGCCATTCAGAATTCAGAAAAGACCATCAGATGCAGTAACAGGGACTGAGGATTCTAAGTTTTTCTCTCTTTCCTGGGCACACAGAGGACACTTCAGCCTCCCGTGCATTTAGCTATGGCCACATCACTGAATGAGATGTTACGTGCGTCACTTTCAAGCCTGACCCATAAAAGCCTCCCACACAATGCTCCTTTGCTCATCCAGCTGGCTGAAATTGAAAGGAGCTCCCGTGTTAAAGATGACAGCCTTCATCAGCCTGGATTCCTGTGTGACCACACCGAAGGCCGCCCTGTTCCCCAATCCCAGGGCTAGTAGGAGAACACGAAATACATTTCAATTATGTCGAGTCATTATACGTTGGGAGGTGTGTTGTTTCAGCAGTTATCCTAGTTTAACTAATACATATGGCAACTAAGTCTTCAAATTTGGGCCTGTAAGAAGGAACAGTAGAGAGAGATTGAACAGCAACAGACGGTTTTGCTATTTGTCATAAAAGGTTTCAAAAGGTGGGGTTCTCATTCTGATTATCCCAAGGACGTGCCTTCTTATAGGAGCATCTTTATACTTTTTTCTGCCTTAGTTCTTCCATGCAAAAAAGAGTTATATCTATACACATGTAGATAGATAGAGATAGAGATATAAATATATAGAGATTTTTTTAAGGTGAAGTGTAACCATCATGGTCCAAAAGGATAGCAACCTACTGAACTCCTTCAAGGGCAGATGGAGATGTGAAAGCAGAATATAAGGCATCAGGAAGAACCTGGTTTTCTGTGTGTCTGCTTACTGTTCTGGCAACCCAAGCCTGATAGGGGGCCCACAGTAACGTCAGCCCCCTGCAGCTTGAGGCTTACCCCAGCCCTGGGCCAATGGGAGCATGACCTCAGAGTAAACCAGGAACTGGCTATCTGTATCAGGCGCTCTGGAAATAGGTTCTCTTCAGCTGTCTTAGCCTTCAGTTAGGATGTCTTGGTTAAAAGTGATAATAAAGCCAAGCCAAACTGATTGAAACTAATAGGGAATTTATTGATAAACGTAAGCGCAAACCCCAGGGGCAGGGGTTAGCTCTGGGCACAGCTGGATTCTAGGACGGCCGTTAGGACCTGGTCTCCCTCTGCTTCTCCCCTTTGCTCTGCTCTCTTTCATCCTTCAGTCTCCGCTCCACATGGTGATGAGAGGGCTACAGCCACACCAGCTCCCTAAGGTGACTGCTTTGCTCTGAGCCAGTCTCACGGGCCGGGAGGCAGAGTGCTGCGATTGGCCAGGTGGGGTCACATGGTCCGCCCCGGAGGCTGGATGTGGGGACTCTACGGGGAGCGCGGTGGCTGAGAGGGTGGTGGAAATGGCTTCCCAAGGGGATATCAAGGGTTATCACCCAAAATGAGGAGACGGGTGCCAGGAAGGCAGACCACCCTGGGTAATTCAGGTCAAAGTGCTGTGCTGCCCCTTTATATTTCTATGATGCCTGTGGTGCTGACCCACCTCCCCGACTCTTCTAGAACCTAGGGAGGGGAGACTGGAGTCCTAGCTCTAAACCCCTGCAGCAGGCTACAAATTCTGTTCCGCTTGCCTATGCCCTCACTTAGGGCTGGTTTCTGGGCTTTCCTAACCTGAAGTTGGCTCCACATCCACAGGGGATGGTGGGGGCAGGGGTAGCGGCTTTGGGCACTTGAGTAGAATTTCTTTAAAAAAAAATTTTTTTTAAATATATATTTAAAACATTTTATTTATTTATTTGACAGAGAGAGAGACAGACAGATGGCAAGAGAGTGAACACAAGCAGGGGGCATGGGAGAGGGAGAAGCAGGCTCCCCGCTGAGCAGGGAGCCCGACGAGGGGCTCCATCCTAGGACCTTGGGATCATGCCCTGAGCCGAAGGCAGACACTTAACAACTGAGCCACCCAGGTGCCCCCCCCCTTTTTTTTTTAATTTTTGAAAAAGATTTTATTTATTTGAGAGAGAGAGTTAAGAGAAGAGAGAAAGCACGAGTGGGGGAGGGCATGGAGAGGCAGAGGGAGAAGCAGACTCCCCGCTGAGTGGGGAGCCCGATTCCGGGCTCGATCCCAGGACCCTGAGGCCATGACCTGAGCTGAAGGCAGCCCCCAACTGACTGAGCCACCCGGGTGCCCCTCTTCAGCAGAATTTCTGCCTATGCATCTTGCCCTTGGCTTCTCTTACTTCTCTGCCATCTGATCTGTTAGCATCTATCTCCCATAAGGTCGGCCTGCTCTATTGGGTTGGGCTCCTTGGTTTTTTAGCATCTGCCTAAGTTCCACTTGGGTTTTGTTCATGCTCCTTTGGACTTAATTGTCAAGTTCCCAAGAGAGAAGTGTCCGTCTGTTCAGTCTGCTGGTGTTTCCGGTTCCTGCTTTCCCTCTTCTGCCAACCGCAGCCTCACCTGCTCACATGGGCAGCCCTGCTCAGCAGTCATCTGGAGACTCCGTCGGCCCTGTAGGCTCATTGGGTGTGAGGACTGGGGATTAGCACCCAGGGGTGGGACAGTCAAGTGTCCTCTGGACCTCCTCAGGCCAGGGGAACGTTCTCCAGAATTGTGCTAGAGCTCTGACCTTATGACCCTTCTCTGGCCTTGGAAAGTGGGAAGACCGGTGCTGTTTGTAGCTCTGAGGATTGAATCACTTTTAATGCACATGTGTCTGTAGCTAATCAGTGTACAGGCCTGAAGGCCGCTCATGGACAGAAAACGTCTTGAGTCCTGACCTAGGTGGAAAAAAAAAAAGCAGATGTATTGTGGCTTTCCTGGAGGTCCATGGGAGGAGCCATCCCTCGTGGCTCCTATCATCAATCTTGGGGAAATTCAGGATCCTTCAGGAGGTGGTCTCCCATGGAAACCTTCTTAAAAGAATTTTTGGATCTTAGGAAAAAAAGGAAATATTTTCCTATTTGGAAATTGGTGAAAATAACAATAATGATAATGGCTGATATTTACTGAGCCATTTCTATGTTCCAGACACTGTTAGAAGCCGTTTCTGTATCTCACTGCCCTGAATCCACGACACCTGCATGAGACAGGTATTATAACCCCTACCCTTTATAGATAAGAGAATGGAAGCGTGAAAAGGCAAAATAATGTGTTCATGGTTACACAACTAGTAAGTGACAAGAACTAGGGTTCCAACACAGCTGGTCTGATGCTAGGGGCTATGCTTTTCACCTCTACATTAGAGGGCTTAGTTTTAGAAGAGGCTCAGGTCATATAAAGGGCTTATACAGAGCTAGGGGCAGTCCCAGGTGGAACATGGCCAAACCAAAGCAGAAGCATCACTGAGAACAGGCAACAGGTTGTCAGGCTGGTCCTCACCTAAAGATCAGGCTCAGCCAATGTCAAATACAGGGAGAAAGCAGGAACATCAGCACTCAGAATCAGATTGCCGAGGCCAAAATAGCACAGGAAGCCTAAAGCTGGGTGGTCAGGGCTGGAGAGGAAGGGGATCTGCAAGGAATAAATTGACCTGGCTCGTTTCATGCTGGTGTTTCCCTCCTCTTGCGTGTACGCTCGCTCACCGTTCAACCCCTTTGTCCTCATAGACTCTGGACCTCAAAGCATCAAGCAGAGACTTTGCAGTGGGTTGAAGAGGGAGGCAGAGGTGGTCAGCTGGGGTGTGAGAGGACACATCAAAGTGTTTTCTGCACAGAGCACACTCCCATGGGGCCACGCAGTACCTGGGGAGCTCACAGGGAGACCGAAGGTGTGTGCAGAAGAGAGAAATAGGAAACAAGAAAATGAGAATGAAAAGAGGAAGGAGGGCAAGGGCGGAAAAACAGAAATGGAGGTGGCCGGAGATCAGACTCACACTTTGACAATAACTGCTGTCTCTCCTTGGTCTGCCTGTGAGGGGAGAGGGAAACCTGGGAGAGTGGGGGGTGGGGAAGCGGCCGACGACGACAGGCTGTACTTTTCAACCTGGGCTTCCTTCTCCTGTTCTGGCCACTCTTTTTAATGCGTTTTGAATACAAAATGTCTCTCCCTAGGCAGGAAGAGCCTCAGTAATGAGTGCCCAGAGTTAGTCATGACACTCAAGCTTCTTGCAGGAAAGAAATATTTTTTTATGTCATCATAAAACTGCCCAGCTTACCTAGGTTCACTGGGCAATCGGTGGCTCCGAGGACAGAGGGGAGATTAGAGCATCCGACCTGGAGCTGAGGCAAAGGGCTGGGGATACCTTCTCTCTCCCAGTCCGTGTCAAACTGGCCTTTCTGCTGTGCCCGAGTTAGTGGGAAGTGACACATGGCAGTTAGGAAGGAAAAGGAGGGGTCAAATGAGGGTTCCTGGCCTGGTCCAGCCCGTCCGGAGGAATGAAGCCTGTGCAAGCTTTCCAACGACAGGTCCTCCCTCGGGGAAGAAGGAGGTGTGGGTGCGAAGGGGCACACGTCCGTGGGCAACTGCCCTGAACCCTCGTTTCCCTGGAGCGACTTGTCCTAGCTGCTGTCCTGTATCTCTGTGAAGCCAAGGCCCGTCTGCCAGGCTCCGTCCCCAGGCCACTCCCCCAAACCAGAAGCAGGAAGACCTCTGGCCAAATGGTGCTTGGTCATTTGTGAGTCATCTCGGATGACGGCCCATCTCTGAGCCTCTGTTCCCTCACCCGAGAGTTGGGGGAAATGGTGTCCATCTACCCTCAGAGAAGGTGAACACAATGCCGCACCTGCAAAGCTCAAAGCATTTTATGTACAAATATTATTACACAGTTGTCACACATGGAGCCTTCATGATAGTGTTCAAGAAACTTCTCCTTCCCGAGATGCAGCTCTCAGAAAGACCCTCCCGAGATGAGGGTCTTTCTCACCTAGGCCCCAGAGACACAGAGACGAATAAGGCAGGTGACTGCCCTCCGGGGCACACAACGAGCAGGTGAGACAAGAGAGGCAAACATCTGATTAGAATCAGTGCTTATCGTGCTGTGGGATGAATGTGCAGCTTTGGAAGCTCTCAAGAGAGAACAGTATCTGCCTAGGGGATATTGGGGGTCAGCACATGACCTGGGCCTTGAAGAGAGAGCAGGATTTTATTGGATGGGCAGTAATGGGTAGAGGATGGACATTTTAGGAAGAGGGGAGCACAGGAACAAAAAGTAGGGTGACTGGACATGACCCAGAATATTGGGAACATGATGAATTGAATGGTTCAATGAGCTGGAGAGGGCAACCCTGATGGGAGCACCAAGAGGGAGGTGAGAAAGGTAAGCTGGTCAAGACTTAGGAGCAGCTAATAGAACTGAAGGGGATCCCACAGAACAACACAAGAGAACTTTTTGTGATGGAAACATTCCATATTTGCACTGCCCAATATGGTAGCCACTGGACACACGTAACTACCGAACATTTAATGTGTAGCTAGTATGACTAAGGGATGAAATTGTTAGTTTTAATTCATTTCAGTATAAATTTAGATAGCCACGGACGACTGGTGGCTACCATACTGGAGAGCTCAGCCACTGAACTTCTGACGGTAACTTCAAGTGCGTCGAGGGAGCCCCCGGCGCCCTACCTCGGATGCTTCTGTCCTCAGCCCATAAAACAGGAGCCCCCACACCAGCCATTGTTGTGGTGGTGCAGTCGGCTGGCCTAGAGGAAGAGGGGCAGCCTCTTCCAAGTCTTCCTAAGGCATCACGTGGGCTGGCAGCCCCGCTTCCTCCGAAGTTTCTGTCCTCCCCGATCTGTCTGCAGGTAGAGTGAGATTTCCTTTCTGCTCCTGCTTCCTGGGCCAGGTGAGCACACCTGGGGCCTGGCTCAGGCGGGGCCTGCTGAGTGCTGTCTGTTACTGAGAGCATTGGTCAAAGTCGGCCTGCCGATTTGTTTTCTTTTCCTAAATTTTTTAATAAAGAAAAAAAAAAAGGTGCGCCTGGGTGGCTCAGTGGGTTAAAGCCTCTCCTTCGGCTCAGGTCATGATCTCAGGGTCCTGGGATAGAGCCCCGCATCGGGCTCTCTGCTCAGCAGGGAGCCTGCTTCCCCCTCTCTCTGGCTTCCTGCCTCTCTGCCTACTTGTGATCTCTCTCTCTGTCAAATAAATAAATAAGTAAAATCTTTAAAAAAAAAAGATTATTTATTTATTTATTTATTTTTGAGAGAGAGAGAAAGAGAGAGAGAGAGAGAGAGCCAGCACGAACAAGGGGAGGGGGAGAGGGAGAAGCAGACTCCCTGCTGAGCGGGGAGCCTGATGCGAGACTCGATCCCAGGACTCTGGGATCATAATCTGATGATCTGAGCCAAAGGCAGATGCTTAACTGACTGAGTCACCCAACCGCCCTTTTTTTTTTTGTTTTTTTTTTTAAAAGATACACTGTGTTGTTCTGAAGCCTCTGCTTTCGGCTCAGGTCATGATCTCAGGGTCCTGGGATCGAGCCCCGCATCGGGCTCTCTGCTCAACAAGGAGCCTGCTTCTCCCTCTCTCTCTGCCTGTCTCTCTGCCTACTTGTGATCTCTCTGTCTGTCAAATAAATAAATCTTTAAAAAAAAAAAAAAAAGATACACGGTGTTGGCCCAGGCAGGGTTTAAAAAATATTTTTGAATTATTAACCTATATTTAAAAGCCAGATGAATTCTCTTAGAAGTCCAGAATTGCTATCTTTTCTGGGTCTGTAAATCCCCTGGTCTGCAAGGACCTGAAGCCAAGTAGTGCCTGATCCGGCCACAACGAGCAATAAAGGGGAGGGATGAGGGAGGTAGAACGTCTCAGAAGCCTCTCGCTAAAGCCGTCAAACTGGACCCCGAAGTTCTAGAAGCTGCTTTTAAGACATCTGGTTCATAATTCATTATTGCTTATTTATAAGGACTTAAGAGTTTCAGTGTGTAGAGGATTAAACAGAATAAAGATCTTTGAGATCACTTGGTTGAGACAATTTGTTTTGTAGATGAGCATCGTGGTCCCAAACCACAGCAGCCTGCGAATAAAGGCTTGGAGGTAGGAACCCAGTGGGCTTTGACCAGCTCCGCTGGTTCCTGCTTTGGGAGGGCTCCAGACCACCAGCCCCTCCCCCCACAGCCCCAATAGTCGGGGGAGCAAATCCCCAGGAATGTTTTGTGGACTCACACATGCCAAGGGCACAAACACATCGCTATCCACCCCAGCACATACTAGGCATTCAAGGAATGCTTTTAATGAATGGATGTGTGAGAGAGTCCGTGAATGACTGTAACATTGGATCCAGCTTCCTTCTACATATTATTACTTTCAGTATATAATCTACCCCAATTTCTGTTAATAAATCTTGACAAAATCCTAATACCTATGTCAGTTAGAATCTGTTTTCTTAGATTCAAGACTGTTTTGATTCAGAGATCTCGTGGATTAGAGCAGCAGGTTTCTATTTTTTCTGGATGTATTTTGTAGTCTCATAAAATACTAATATTTTTATTGCCCCCAAATAAAAGCTAAACGAATTTTAACTGTTACTCCATGGGAAAACAGGAAAAAAAAGATTGGGTATTATTGTCTGAAACCAAGACAACTGAAACTGGCCCTTTCTGAAGGGTTTTTGTGCAGCCATCAAGGCCATTTTGCTCACAGCCAAACAGCCGGCCCCAGGACCTTGTGTCATGCTGGCCTACAGATGTTTCAGGGAAAAGCCTTTGATTTTTACTAACTGGCCCTTTCTGAAGGGTTTTTGTGAAGCCATCAGGGCCATTTTGCTCACAACCAAACAGCTGGCCCCAGGACCTTGTGTCATGCTGGCCTACAGATGTTTCAGGGAAAAGCCATTCCCTTTTACTAACAGCTCTCTTGTCCCAGGACTCCACTGGGGGAGCCATAATTGTCCTCAGAAACACCTCCACCCTCCCTCTGTCCACTATTAGCCCTTCTCCTTGAATGAGATGAATGTCACTCAACTTTGCCTCTCCTTGGGACAGGGAGCTTGGTCCTGCAAGTATTTCAGGTCTTGGGGGGAGAGGGTGTCCAATGGGTCCTCCAGACTGGTTCGGACGTGTCTGCATGAAGTGTAATCTACCTTGTCTGATACAGGAAGACAGTAAACACATCAGAAAGAAAGTGAGACAAGAGCTTGGCTCTTCACTGCTATCTGGTGGAGCAGGGTGAGCTCCCTGGTTAGCATTTGCTAGGCTCCACTTCACAGGAGGACATCGCTGGTCTTGATCACTGTCCTAAATTGGGCTTGGACACTTTGATAACCTTTGCCAATTGCAAGGGTTTTGTTTTGTTTTGTTTTGTTTTTTTCCTTTGAAAACATCAACAGGCTGGAGAGGAATCTCCACGGTGAAATCACATCTTTTAATATTTAAAAAATAAGTCCCCGGGTGCACTTTAGGACAGAGGGACAATAAATTACCACTCACTATGTGCCAGCAGTTATATCAATTGTATATCTTATTAAATCCTTCCAACAGCCTGAAGAGGGTCTTAATCTCCCCCATTTAGAGATGAACAGCAGAAGCGGAGAGAGGAAGTGGCTTGCCCAAGTCAGGGGCGGAGTCAGAATGCAAATCCAGGTTTTTCTAACTGCAACACTTGCGTCCTTTTCTTAGGGTTGCCCTTCCAGAGAGATGGTTTTATCTTTTTCTCTTTTTTTTTCTTATTTGCTTATTTAAAAGATCTTTTTTTTTAAAGATTTTTTTTTATTTATTTGACAGTGAGAAACACAGCGAGAGAGGAACACAAGCAGAGGGAATGGCAGCAGGAGAAGCAGGCTTCCTGCCGAGCAAGGAGCCCCATGTGGGGCTCGATCCCAGGACCCTGGGATCATGACCTGAGCCGAAGGCAGACGCCCAATGACTGAGCCACCCAGGCGCCCCTTATTTAAAAGATTTTATTTATTTATTTGAGGAAGAGAGAGAGCATTAATGGGAGGGTGGATGGGGGTGGGGTGGGGAGGGACAGAGGGAGAAGGAGAGGCAGACTCCCTGCTGAGCAGGGAGCCCAACTCAGGGCTGGATCCCAGGATCCTGGGATCATGACCCGAGCCAGCAAACGCTTCATCCACTGAGCCACTTGGGGCCCCCATTTTTTTTTCTTTAAAACACCCTAAATCACACAATGTAGTTGGCCTTCTCTGTGTGTTACCACTGGTTACCCTATTCCCACCAGAGTCGGAGGCTCTGCATACACACACATCATTAGCCCGGAAAACCTACTGTGTGAACCACCCTGGGGGAGAAAAAACCCTCAGAACCCCAAAGCAATTGTCAGCCGGGGACAAACACCATCGGATCGCCCAGCCCAAGGCTCGGCCTCAAACCTTCTGCAGGGTGTCACTCTAAAGATAACCCAGAAGGTCTCATAGCTTCCTGGTTGTTCAAACAGCAACTATAGTAGCAGGAATTGAGACCTACAGATCAGTGGGGTAGAAATGAGGAAGGAAATGGCATGTTAAATGACTCTTTCCTCCCCAGCTTGCCCTGTTCTTTCTAGATAGAGTCCAGAACTTGCATAGTTCCAGTGGGATAATCTGATCAAATGCTGAAAGTTTTCTATCCATTGCAAGGCTGTTCAAATCTCTCTGTACTTTGAAGTCTGGGGTGCGGTGGAATTCCGGGACATCGTGCTTCTAACTCTGTTCAGCTGATTGGACACAGATACCCCCTCAGGAGGCCTTTCTTGAGGATTTGCTCCCTGGAGGGCAAAGCAGGGGTGACTCCCTCCCACCTCCTTTTCCAGGCACACAGGGTGCTCCTTAGCTGGGGACAGAGGGGATCTCCACACCCCCCACCCTCTGAGGGCCCTTGCGGTTTCAGGCTTCCGAGCTGGAGCAGGAGGAAAGGTTTAGTTTGTTGTGGTCCCGTCTGCCATCACTGCATCCTCATACTCTCTGCCCCAAACTCCCCTCCTGGGTACCACCCTCACTTTCCATGTGTCTGGATTATAGCTTTCCTCTCTCCACCACCCTTCGGAGGCTGAAGCAGCAGCCAGAAGGGCCGTGCATTTCCTTTCCTTGTTGAACTACTGACTGCTGTGGCTAAGCCCTCCCAGGTCCTGCTCATGAGAGGGCACAAGAGAAAGAGAAAGCAAGAGTGAGTGGTGCTGCCAAGACTGTTGTTGCATGGTTTCCCTTAAGCCCCAGAAATAGAAAACCAGACTTCCGACTTGCAGAGCCGCCGCGCAAACCACCAGACCACACTGCCAGGTAAGAAAAATGCTAGATTGTGTCATAGCTCCAGCTCCAGTTTCTGAAAATGGCCCTGAACGTCAGACAGCTTCGCCCCGATCCTAAGATTCAGAGAAAGTGGAAGAGGGTGGACAAAAGGATCAGGCGGCTCTCTATTCTGGTATCTATTTATTTTCAAGCCCAGAAATAAAGCAAAGCAAACATTATGAAATATTAGTCGTGAGCCAACTCTCCGAATTGCAGGCACAAGGAAGAATTGAACTTGATATCAACAAGCATGGAGATAGGGAATCCACTAGCGAAGAGATGTCTCCTTGGCCTTTGCAGTTCCTGCACGTTCATATATTGAGTACCAACTGTATACCAAGCACTGTGCTCGGTGCTGCAGATTCGAAGAGGCTGAGACGTGGCAGAAGGAGGCTGGACTATATTCGGATTCACTCAGATTCCAACTTTTGTGCCCAGCACTACCTCCACCGTGGAAATAATTTTGCTTCATTCTCCCAGAGCAGCCCCGGCGGGCGTCCATGTTGTCAGCCGCCGCAGGAAGAGTGATGGCCAGGGTGTTGACAAGCTCCTAATTGGAAGGTAGGAGGTGCCGCCAGAGAGCAGCTATAAAAGATATCTTTGGGCCAGGGTGGGCTGCTAATGCTGGAAGAGACTTGGGGTGAGGCCCGGTGAGGGGTCACTCTGGGATGGGGCCTGGCCTGAAGACAGACAGTGGCGGTGGCGGGAGGCAGCTGACAGACGAGGCCCAGGCTGGGAAGCAGCCATTTTGGGAACGACAACAGTCACATGCCCACCAGGACTACAAGAGCCAGTGAGCTCGAGGGGATGGAGCACCGAGAAAGGACAGCCTGGAGTGGCCCCAAAGCCCAGGATCCAAGAGGCAGGGCAGCAGAGCAGCTGATAAGAACCTGGTGGGAAAGACAAGGGAAGAATCTATGGGCGTCTTCTTCGTCCAGCACGCTCAACTACTTACAAGTGCCTGTCATTGCTCAGGGCCCTGAGGGGTTCAAAAGAAGAAACAGCTTAGAATTTAATATCTAATTAGGAGATGATCAAGTCCAGGCCCTGAAATTCTTGCTGGGTGAACCCATACAGCACACATTATGCAATAGGGGCAATTGTGCAAGCCTTTCTTTGCATTTTCTCACATAACCCACCCAGCAACCGGGCAAAGTGGGTGCAGGGGTCCCTGTTTTAGAAATGAGGGTGCTGAGGGTCAGAAAGACTGCCTGGCCCATACCCAGGGTGGCTGGCTGGTAAGTGGTGGATCCAGGATTCAAATCCAGGTCTGTGTGAGCCTGCAGCATCCCTTTATGAAATAATAAATAGAGTGCACCCTGAGCAAGAGGGAAGAGTAAGTACTGACTGATGGTGCAGGGGAGAGAGAGAGCCAGAGCGGCGCATGACCAAGGTCAAAGAGGGCTTCTTGCACTTTGAAGGTCTGTTGGAGCCGGTTCTGGAGCATTCTCTACCTTCTGAACCACAGGTTGGGGTCTGTGGGCCATCCGGGGCTTGCTGTTTGGCACAGCACGGAAGACCACCCCCCGAAAACCTGGGGACTGCACAGAGCACATCTGGCGTGAGAGCTCACGGCAAGAGTGCAAGAGCGAAGGCTCCACCCTGTCGGAGAGATGATCCGGGCCGGGCCCAGGGCTCCAAACCGGGGGTTTGCGGCAGGCTCAGGTCACAACCGGCCTCCAGCTGAAGTAAGAAAGAGATATCCCCCAGCCCTGGGCCATGAGGCAGGCTCTGCTGTGCACAAGGACGTGCGGGTGTCCTGGAAGAGAGCTGAGGTGGCACAGGCAGTGGGCACTAGGGTGCCAGGGCCTCCCGAGGAGGAACAGGTGTGGAGCAGGGCCATTAGCTGAGAGGGGGTGGGCGGGGCAGGCCGCCATCCATCAGGAAGCCCCCAGGACTGCCTCATCCGCTGGTGAGTAGGCCAGACCAGCTCTCTGATGCGTGCAGTGTGTCAAGGGAATTTTCCCTCTTCAGAGGGCCAGAAGGGGTCGTTACATTTGTCTTTTAAAAGACAACTATGCTTGGGGCGCCTGGGTGGCTCAGTCGTTAAGTGTCTGCCTTTGGCTGGGGTCATGATTCCAGGGTCCTGGGATTGAGCCCCGCATCGGGCTCCCTGCTTCTCCCTCTCCCACTCCCCCTGCTTTTGTTCCCTCTCACTGTCCCTCTCTCTGTCAAATAAATAAATAAAATCTTTAAGAAAAAAAAAAAGAAAAGACAACTATTCTGAAAGGGGCGTGAGCCCTCAGGCTCTCCGCCCTCCCCCCCCGCCCCCCCACCGGAGTGTTCTGGGCAGTCTGGCTTCTGTCTGAGGGAGGAAGAGTGTCTGTTCATAGGCAGCGATGTGGAGAGGCCCCACCATGACTCAGACCCTTGCTGAGTGAGCGGGGTGCTTGCTAATGTCTTCGGGAACTACTAATTTACCATCTAATTTGTTCCTCTGCACCAGCCACAAAGGGAGACCACTCAGTTATCTTGATCCAAAAGAGAGGCTGGGGCTGGTGTTTACCATGATCTCCCCAGCAACTCTGTGTGCGTGTGCGTGTGTGTTTGCACAAGGACTTACGCAATGAAGGAGGGCTGGGGTGCTGCCCTCACTAGCATCTTCAAACACATTTGAATTTGTAACAGAGTGCCTCAGAGAGGCCTCGGCCTCCAAGAAGGTTATAACTTGAAGGAGATATATATATTTATTTGTAAAGATTTTATTTATTTATTTGACAGAGAGAGAGATCACAAGTAAGCAGAGAGGCAGGCAGAGAGAGAGGGAGAAGCAGGCTCCCTGCTGAGCAGAGAACCCTACATGGGGCTCGATCCCAGGACCCTGAGACCATGACCCGAGCCAAAGTCAGAGGCTTTAACCCACTGAGCCACCCAGGCGCCCCTGAAGGATATCTTTAAAAAACCAGGGTGTGTGGGGACAGCAGTCATACATTCCTACCACCATGGGGACCAGCAAAGGGAGGCACACACATGAGAGCATCTGCTCTGGGCCAGTCACCGGGCTAGGGTTCCACACATCTTTTCTTGCAGACGTGTCACAACTACCCTTTGAAGTGCGTACTAGGATTTCATCACTCCAGGCTCCCGCCCCAGTGTTTCTGATGAGAGAAACCCTTATTTCCTTAGATCGCATCTGAAAAACCCAATCTACTGGAAGGCCTTATCTGACCTTCTCAGTACAATTAGTGATGCTGTCCTTTGCGCTCCCAGAAAATCATTGATTTTAAGGAGACGGCAGGCTCAGTGTCCTCATTGGTAATAGGGGCGACCGCAGGGTCATCATGAGGACTAAATGAAATAAATCATGTAAGTGCTTGGACAGTGGCTGGCACTCAGGCTTTGTTAGTCGTCGTCGTTATTGTTCATAACAGTACCGGTCATATCACTTCATGACTAGCCATTAGCTGTCAGCCCCTTGAGGGTAGGGCCAGTGCCCTACCCCCCGGCCGTTGTCGTGCACCCAGAGCCTAGGGATGTTCGGCACATGGTGGGCACTCATTTCCCAGCTGCCGAATACATTAGTAAGAAGGAGGTATTTGCCTCCTCGCTTCTGTGAGCTCCTGAGGACGAGCCCTTAGCTGACCCATTTCTGCATTTCCAATGTCACCACTTCGTCTGGCACGACCTGAGAGTCTGGTGACTGTTGAGCACACGAACAGGGTCATGAGAAGCTGCCACTCAGCCGGGGCCTGGCCCAGAGTCTGGCTGTGTGTGCCCAGTTCCGTGCTCCGGCCGGCTGGTGGTTAGCTCCCGCTCCATGAATTCAGTTAGTGTGCCCTTGGCACTTCACCCCTGGGTGGTGAGCTCACAATGGGGACTATGTCTTGTTGATTTTTAAGTCCTTAGTCTAACACAGCACCTGGCATACAGGAAATGCTCAAATGGCCACCCATGGACGCTTAGGTCCAACGAGACTCAAAGGAAAGCAGAGTCCAGAGGGAATTTGTCATTTTCCCCTCTATCACCTTCCAAACCTGCTCTTCCCCTAGAAGTGCCCTATGACTGTTGATCAAAGACCTGGTTTCTTAGGGCGCCCGGCTGGCTCTAAGAGTTGGTAGAGCGTGCGACTCTTGATCTCAGGGTGGTAAGTTCAAGCCCCATGTTGGGTGTAGAGATGACTTAAAAAATAAGATCTTAAAAACAACAACAACACCAACAACAAGAAAAGACATGGTTTTTTGGTTACGAAGATCTAAAACTCCTCGGGAGTGCTGTGCCCTAATGGAGAAAAACAGTCTTTATGGTCAGACTTTTCTGGGCTTGAATCCTAGCTTTGGCCACCACTGGCTATCCCCTGGACGAATCGCTTACCCCTTCTGATCCTCAGTTTCCCCTTCCATCAAATCAGAATAATAATACTCACTATCCATCCATTCAGTAAATATTTACTGGGCACCTAATACATGGCTGGAATCGTCCTAGGCTCTAGAAATACATAGATGTGAACCCAACAAACACTGCTCATGTCTGAATAGCAACCTCTAACCTAGAGAGGGAGAGAGAGAGATGCTAGGCAAATAAGGCCTCAAACAAACATAGTTTGTCAGATGGTGGTGTGCGGTGTGAAGGGAAAGGCAGTGGTGAGTGGTCAGGCCTGGCAGTGCCTTATTCAGGTGATAAAGGAAGGCCTTTCTAATGAGGAGACCCAGCACCTGGGGAAGAATGTTCCAGGGAGAGGGAAGGAGCAAAGGCCCCAAAGCTAGAGGTTGAAGGATGACAAAGGGGGCCTGTGTGGCTGAAGCAGAGGGGTGGGGGTGGGGGAGAGGGGACATGTAGGTGGTGGGACCAGGCATGGAGGGCCTGATAGGGCTTTGGCTCTTGCTCTGGGCAAGCAGGAGAGCTTTGAAAGGCTCCAGGCATAGGAGGGAGGTGATGTGACATGGGTTATAAAGGAATGCCTCTAGCAGCTGCATGGAGAACAGCTTGCTTGGATGTGGCAGGAGCAAGAGGCCCGTCATGTGTACCCCATCTGCTTACTGCAAAATAAATAACATATTATATATTAGCACCCGGACGGGTGCAGCAGGTCGTAAGTGCTCCATCCATGGGGCTGCTCTAGATGATTCTGCAGCTGCCCGGGCTGCTCCTCCTTGTCTCCTGCAGACAAGTCTTGTCCAGTCATGCAGTGTCCCTCCTGCCCTTGCCCACCTGCTCATTCCCTCTGGCCCGTACCTCCTCTCTTCAACCCTTCCTGATCTTGAAAGTCCTCAAGTTCAACCCAATCCAACCCAAATGCAACTCCAGTCCATCCTTCCCCCGCTCGAAAGCCCTCAAAGGATCAACGGCTCATGAAATGCACATTCTCAGAGGCTGACATTCAAGGCCTCCCCCAGGATGGGGTTGCATTTACCATTCCCATCCCTTCTCTACTTCTCTCCCAGAAATATTGACTCCTTGTGCAGAAAGAGTTGGGTGCAGTGTGTCACTCCCAGCAGGGTGACTGAGGAGCCCTAACTGCACTCCCAGTGGCGAACTGATGATCACGGGCCCTTACCCCAGGTTCCCCGGGCCATCCAGGAGGCCCCGGTCATGGCAGACATAGGTGCCTAGGACTGGTTCACCCCTCCCACCATGGTCCTGTGGCCTCCACAACCATGCTAAATGGCCTGGGGTTTCCTAAATCAGTTTGCTTTTACTGCTTTTATCTCCCTTGGTACCTGCCCCTAGGGACCTGTCACCTAGAATAAAATGCCCTCATTTGCCTTTACTGGTTCTGATGGGAGACCCAGGCTCCAGGTCTTGGATTCCCATGTTCAGCTGCCTACCGCACACGGTTTCTGGGTCCTCCTTACTCTATCCTTTTCCTGTCTGAGCTCAGTCCACGGAGGATTGGTGCCTGGACTGAAGGCTGAGAATCGCCCGGGACCTACCGGCCATAAACAGAATGACAAAATCCCAGATACTACTTTCTTACCAGCCCAGAGAGCGGGCACCACCATTCCTTCAAATATCCCCCATGATGAGACTCAGGATAGCTTTAAAGACTGGCTAATTTCAGGGCCTTCTCACAGGGACGTAGTGGCAGCCCCTGGACTAATACCTGTCACCACGTGGCTCTCGGAGAAAGGCAAAACGCCAAAGCATTATTCTGCATTATTCTAAAATAGCATACTTGAGGTTATCTACTCCCACGATAGGATGCCCACAGCTGGGAGGTACGGATACCCCACAACCTTATAAAGGGCAGTCCTGGGGCGCCTGGGTGGCTCAGTCGGTTAAGTGTCTGCCTTCGACTCAGGTCATGGTCCCGAGGTCCTGGAATCGAGTCCCGCATCAGGCTCCCCGCTCAGTGGGAAGTCTGTTTCTCCCTCTCCCTCTGCTCCTCCCCCTGCTTGTGCTTGCTCTCACCCAACCCCCTCTCTCTGTGTCAAATAAATAAATGAAATCTTTAAAAGAAAAAAAAAAAGACAGCCGTGAATGCGGAGTCTAAACACTGGAAAATGTTCTCGCCAAACCTTTATTAGGTTATCACCAGCCAGCTGTGGCTGATAGGGCTGCTGGCCGAGGTCTAGGCCACTTCGCGCCAGGACACCTGGGCAGCATGGCCCCCACCGGCTAATCTCTGCCTGTCTGCAGCGCATAACTCTCCTTCCGCAGCACACGGGCCGGGCATGTCACACTACCCCGAGCAGCCACCAGAAGAGACAGAATGGAGCGAGGTCCTGGGCTCTTAGCAGCCCCCTGCCCAGGCTGTCTTTGTCCCAGCTATCGTGCCCAGCTGGCTGCCTAGCATGTAAGTCAATGTCCCCGCAAGCGCTCCCGCATTGTGCAACTTTGTGACGGCCTTCCCAATATCAACACGTGCCTCCATGACCTGGACGTGGCTCCAGAGTTGTTCTGGCCCAGGGAGCCAGGCGATGACCACGGCCCAGCCAACCAATGGTTCTCAGAGGGTAACGACCCCATTACCCGCATCGTCTTCCAACACCTCCTGCCGGAGCATACGCATCTCCCCCTTTGGGGATCCCTCATTCATCAGGTACCACATGCTGGAGAGAGGTGAACACCAGACACACCCCCGAAGTTATAACTCTCTCCTCCCCCATCCTCCCCACGGGGCACAATGAACCCCACTTCCACTGGACTAAGCCTTCCCCTCTCAGGCCTCCCCAAGCAAGCCTACTGCTTACAGCTAGCCCCGGGTTAATCTGTATGTATACATGATCAAGGCCACAACCCGATGGCTCGACCTCATGCAATGTCAGGTGCGCTCTGACCCCAGAAGCAAGCCACCCTCTTAATCGCACCATGCTGATTGACCTCAGGCCCATGAAAAAGACCCACAAAACCACCAGTAGAAACGCTTCTGGTCGAGGCCCCAAGGTCTTCCCGGGTGCTGTCCAGGACCAGATAGTTAGGACATTGACTGATGGTATCAAGTCTGGTCCCTGGCCCAGGAGCCCAGATCATGCTAGTTTCCAAAGGCATATGGGAGTCCTTGTGTGTTCTTAGGGCTGCGGGGCATGTCAAGACCTATGGCCTTATGCTGGTCCAGATACTAAAGAAATGTGAGTGATTAGAAGCCCCCCAAAGGGAAGCTGGTCCACCTGTGCCCTTCCCCTAGATAATGCCCTCCTGGTGGCCAAACTCCCTTGCACACTCTGCTAACTCTGACCCCCTCCTCAACATTTACCCACCACCCGTGATGGGACCCTGCTGGTCCCAGTCCCTAATCGGAGGTGATGAGCCATTTTCCTACCCACTGCCCTGCAGATAATAGTGACATCTGGGGCTAGAGGACTGGGACTAAGGGCTCACAACTCGATTACGCCAGGAAAATAGCAGAGGCAGCTGAGCAAATGTCCAAGGTTCTACGGGCCCATGTGACAAACAGAAGTGGCCCTTGAGGCTTTTGCTGAAAGGCAAAAATCCCTAAGAGCCCGCCTTGCAAGTAACGCACCAGCTCCAGGCGGTTGGCTGGCTGCCCGGCCCACGTGCCCTCGGGGGACCTTCCTGCTCTCTCTGGATAAATAACACAGACAAAGTCATCCAGATAGCCCCGTAAAGGCAACACCGAACCCAAACCAAATTTTGCACGAGGTACCCTGAGCTCCCCAGGAACTGGATGTGCCCTGCAGGCTGGCGTGACCTTGCCCCAGGGGGCCCGTCTTCCAGCAAAGGGACGTGACACACTGAGCAGGCTATGTCAAATGGGTACAGCCTGCAGACAAGAAGATTAACAAAAGCCGGCCTGAAACTGATCTGCCCCCTCCATCCTTCACAGCCTCCTGCTATTTTTCAATAGGTGGGTTCCTGTCCTATATCTGTGTTCCCAGGATCAGGGTCTCTTCTCCCACAGGTGTCAAGGAGGCCTCTTGTCGCTGGGCCCCTCGCCCCCGGACTCCCCCAGCTTTGCCAGTGCCAGAGTCAGTAACAAACCTTTGAGTTGCTTGCAATCATGGCTCGGGTGTGGGGCATTTGGTCAATGGGTTGCCGTGTTGGGCCATAATGATATTGAAAGAAAACCTGAACCTGTCATTCTTCCATCACTACCCAGGAAATGCAGCGCCAACTCCTGACCCCATGCCAAGACCCATCCTCGGTCTATTGCTGCGGGGCACACCTGCTCTGCTTACCCCGGTGAGGGGAACCGGCTTTGGAATACCTAGCTGTTAATCCCTAATCAGTCCTTACAGCTCTGTGACCAGAAACAAGTTTCTTAGCCTTTCTGTGACTCAGTTTCCTCATCCATAAGGTTGTGATCACGCTACTTACTTCGCTAGGGTGTTGTAAAGGAAAAAGCAATTCTCCACTCTAGGTAAAGCTCAGAGTATAAGTCTGACACAAAGGAAATTCCCAGATATACACTCAAAGGGCAATTAAATTTCTCCTTCCCTCAGAAAGCTTTCCATTCCTGTTCCCACTCTAATTTCTCTTTAATCCAATCAGATTGCATTTCGGGTCAGCCCCTCGCTGTTAATCATGTACTAGTTCTCCATCACATATGTATTCATCTTGACTTCCCAAGGAAAAGATAAAGATCCGTGAAGGAAGGGACTGCATCGTACCTGGCTCTCCCACTGACTTGCTGTGTCATCTAGCACTTAATTATCTTGGGATTGAGTTTCTTTCTCCGGGATGGCACATACATGGCCTGTGCACCAACATTTCCACATCCCATGGCCTTGGGGGACACTGGTGTGTCATAATGATTCTCTTCCCCTAGAACCTGGCCCCAGACTCAGTATCCTTCTCAATATAACTTACAATTTATTACTATGTTATGTTAGTGAACATATTATGTTAGCTAATTTATTCAGCAAGTATGTATTGAGTACGTACAAGGTACTGCCCTCTATTTAGCAGTCCAGAGATAAAACTTTTGAGTACCTTGTCCCTGCACTCGGGGGGAAGGAAGACAATAAGCAAATACACAAATAAGAAAATATCAGGGAGTGATAAGTATAATGATGAAACTAAAATAGTGGTGTGCTGATGCCTGGGGAAAAGTCTACTTTAGATTGGTTTCCAGAGAGAGATTCTCTGAAGCCCTTGAAGATCTTGATCTGGTAAATTTGATGTGGGCCTGTGGACATGTGTAGTTAATTAGCAAATGCTGGAAATTTGGGAAACATTGACACGGTGGGTAAGAGCGAGAGTATAGAGTCCGAAGACCTAGGTTCAAATCTCATTTCCTGCCCTTATGTAGTTGTGTGACCCTGGGCTGGTTATTGAACTTCTCTGACCTTCAGTTTCCTCACCTATAAAATGGGATACGACTGCCATTGATCCCAGAAGGTTGTTCTTAGGATTAAATACGATAAGACATATAAAATGCCTGGCACATAATATGTGCTCAATAAAAGGTAGCTATCGTTTGGAGCAGCAGGCCCATTAATCCCTAACTGTAATCTTTTGTCGGAATTACTCAAAAGACAAGTCCCACAAAAGCTACTTACTGTGTAATTAATATGGCCTCTGAGTAGATTTTTGCCTAATGAAACACTTCCTCTTGAAAATTGAATTCCCAAAAGACCTTCTTCTGAGCAAGAATGCCAGGGTTCAGTGACTAAGTGTCCTAGGGCCCTCTCGTTTCAGCAGCATTAAGACTTGGAAGGGCTTTGGCCTCATTTCCTCCCTGATCAGATGGGAGCCTGGCTACTTGCCTTTTCTAATTCGGGTGTGGGGGGAGGATTTCTGTGACCCAAAGTGATGTGAGATTTGCAGAGTGTGAGACACGGGCAGAGCCCTTGCCGTGTCCGGCCGGCTGGAGCACCCAACTTGAAAGGCCGCAGTTCTGGAGGCACGAGCCGCCCCAGCCCCCAACCCTGCACGCTGGGAGAAGCTGGCCACTCCTTCCCATTTGTAGGCTGAGCTGGCACATAACAGAGAAAAACAAAGTTGGGCAGGAAGCAGCCTTTCAACCAGTGAAGAAACCGTTAGAATCCATCCCTGTGCCCTGATGCCCACCCAGCTATCAAGGACGCACAGCTATCAGGGGGCCCTGGGCTCCTCTGTCCCTAGTTTATCAAGGACCCGTGGAGACCTTTCTCTAACTGACGATAAAGACCTCTCCTCCCCACCCTCCCTCCCTCTGCTCTGCTTCTAGCTCCCTTCCAGAGGGTTCCTGTCATTTTCTTTCAGTAACAACAGTTCTGAGAAGGAGATATTTTTCAACCAGGACTTAAGTAACGGGCGGAGAGGCGGGTAAGGTGAGTTTCATTCATTCACTTGTTCACGCGTTCGTTCTTTCAGTACATGTTTCTTGGGTACTTACTATGTGCTGGATACTAAGTGAGGCTCTTGGATTCAGTTCTGAGCAGAAGGCGCTTGCCGTCTTTGGGGGAGCCGGACGGCACCTTAGCAATCAATCCCCAAATGTGGAATTACAAATTGTGATCCAGACTGGGAGCGAAACCCGACAACGGGGGGGTCCTAATCTAGCCATGGAGGGTGGGGACAAAGGGTTCCCTAAAGAACTGAGAGCTGAGAGAGAATGTGTATAATGATTTTCTAGATTTTGCTCTTGCCCCCCCGAGTGGGTGTTTTCAGGGTTAAAAAGATGCCTCCGGGCCTGAAAGACTTGCTGCTGTCCCATGCCAGTCCTGCCTCTGAGACCAAGTCACGATGACTCGGCCCTTGTGAAGGTTAGGATGGAAATGACTTATTGGAATAATAGAGAAGCCAGCATAAACCTTCCAGGACCTCCTCCAAGATTCGGTTCGCTTTGCAAAAGTTGCCAGATAAAAGATATTTCCAGATGGAGGGCCACGCAGGAAATACAAATGGAATATTTTTTAATAGCTCTTCCTTTGCAAGATACGACCCAAGGCGGCCTTCTGCAGCATGATGAGAAGCATTGTAGCCTGAAAGCTTGAGACGAGCTGAGCCGGCACCCAAGCAGCCCTCCTTCAGGCCTTTGGAAAGGTCCCGAAGGAACATTAAAGATGCTCTACTTACATGAGACTCTCCCCGCCCCTGCTCCTGCCACTTCCCCCCCCCCCAAAGTAGAGCCTGTGCCTATTGTATTTTTAACTGAAGGATTCTCAGAGGAGAGGGTAGATAGATATCTACGGAAGCACTGAGCTCCTTTAAAGATGTGGTTTTACCAAACAGACTGCATTCTTTTCCCCCTTTCCTTGGAGCCAAGTGGGCTCCTGCAAAGAAAGTCACCAGGGAGGCAGGGACCAACACCAGTGACGGAGACATACGTGGTCAGGGATGACCTGGGCACCTGGACACTGTCTCAGGACGTGCGGGACTGGCTTCAACATAACGTTGGCATTAAATGGGTCCACAGATGATGCCAAGAAGGTTGTGAGCCTCCTGAAATAATAGGTAAAATCAGATGGCTGCCTAACATGGCCTTGAACTTTGACTGGTGTTTTTGGTGATAAAATAGACATACCATAAAATTTAGCATTTTAACCATTCTCAAGGGCACAGTTCGGTGGCAAGAAGCACATTCCCATTATTGTCCAACCATCCCCAGTGTTCATCTCTGGAGGCTTTTTTTAAATCTTCCCAAGCCAAAGCACTGTCCCTACTGAAAAATTATTCTTCCTCTCCCTCAGCCCCTGGCAACCACGCTTCTACCTTCCGTGTCTATGAATCTGACGACTCTAGGTGCCTCGCGTGAGTGGGGGTCATACACACTTTGTCCTTTCGCGACTGGTTTCTTTCTTTCTTTCTCTCTTTCTTTCTTTCTTTCTTTCTTTCTTTCTTTCTTTCTTTCTTTCTTTCTTTCTTTCTTTCTCTCTCTCTCTCTCTCTCTCTCTCTTTCTTTCTTTCTTTCTCTCTTTCTCTCTTTCTCTCTTTCTTTCTTTTTCTTTCCGTGACTGGTTTCTTATACTTAGCAGAATGTCTTCAAGGTTCATGGAAGTTGTAGCCTATTGTCTGGATTTTCTTTTTTGAGTTGGACTCCTATTTCTTTGGATGCCCATGCCGCTTGTTTAAAATCCATTCATCTGTGGATGCACGCTTGGGTTGCTTCCGTCCTTTGGCTCTTGGGAATAATGCCGCCGTGAACGCAGACATACAAATATCTGTGTGAGTTCCTGATTTCAATTTTGGGGGGAGTATATACCCAAAAGTGGAATTGCTGAGTCATTTGGTAATTCTGTTTTTAATTTTTGAGGATTAAAATTGTGTTCGACATTTTTACATTGTGTTCGACACAACCGGCACCATTTTCCCTTTCTACCAGCAGCACACAGGGGTTCCAATTTCTCCACCTCTTTACTGACATTTGGTCTTTTCTGGTTTGGGATGAGAGTCATCCTCGTGGGTGTGAGGTGGTACCTCGTTGTGATTCTGACCCATATTTCTCTGACGGTTAGTGAGGTTGCACGTCTTTGCATGTGCTCATTGGCCATTTGTCTGTTTTCTTTGGAGAAATGACTATTCAAGCCCTTTGCCTATTACTGGGTTATTTGGGTTTTTCTTGTTGAATTATAGGACATCTTTCTATATTCTGAATATTAACCTCTTACAGTTTTGCCAGTTATAGGGTTTGCAAATATTTTATCCCTTTCCATGGGTTATCTTTTCACTCTCTTGGTAGTGTACTTTGAGGTATGTAGGTTTTTAGCTTTCACCTAGCCCAACTTAACTATTTCTAATTTAACAATTAAATTAGTTGGAAATAAAATATGACACCTGGGCTTTTGGTGTCGTATTTAAAAACTCATTGCCAAATCCAATGTCATGTAGATTCTCCCCTAGGTTGTCTTCTAAGAGTTTTATAACTTTAGTTACCGGGTTTTTAAGAGGTCGTGACTGACAAAGCACGAGCCATCCTCGGTATTGATTCTGGGGAGACTTTCGTTTCCAATGTAAAGACCTTCATGCCTTCCTGAATGTCCACGTGAATCTAGGAATTGGGAAATTGAATGACATGGATGTGATATTTGAAGCATTTAATTCAAAAGGAATTGTTGAGTATCTCCAAATTTCTATCAGTACCTTGGAAGCTGGTGAAAATGAAAATCATGTCTTCCCTACTCCCAAGGTGACCAGATGCTGCACACACATGAAGTTGTTGCTCTGAGAAGCCAGGTCTTGAAGAGAGCCTTCCCCAGGCCCCGGAGCCAAGAGCCATGAGAACTCAGGATGGGAGTGGCCACCATGAGCTTGAGGGGCAGAGAGAACTCCAGGGTAAAGGTGCAGCTTGAGCTGGGTCCGGGGTGATGGACCCAACTGGAAGAGGCAGAGAGGCCAGGGATGCAGCAATGACTGCCATTGACTGAACACCTACTGTGTGCCAGGCACAGGACTCTGCGCACTGGACATATCACCTCCATTACTCCTTCGAACCCTAGACTTATCATCGTCTATTTTATCATTGCAAGCGCTGAAGCTCAGAGATTTGCCTCAGATTAATTACCCAGGTAGTAAGTTGGGAAGCAGAGGCTGGAAACGAGGTTTTTTTCTCTCCAAAGCCTTTATTCTTAACCACTCTACTATTTGAGCCCCGAAGTTTGGAAACACAGACCAAGCAGACATCACAGAGAGAGAGAACAGGATAAGACAAGGCAGAAAAATGGGCACGGGCAGGGTGTTTGAGATCATGGAGGAGCAGCCTGGCTGGGTAGGAAAGTTCAGGTGCTAGGGTTGTGGGATATACAGTTGAACCTATAGGGTGGACTGTATCATGGGTGCCTTAATGAAAGCATGGAGAGCTTGGTCTTGACCTGCTCGAAAGACAGAATTGCAGCTCAACCTTCCAGTCCACCTATAACAATGAGAACAGTAGCGTCCCAAAAGTTTAGGCCCTTGTTGATGGTCACAGGCCATTGGGAGCCATTGCAAATTCTTGAGCAGGGTGGTGGCAATGAAGAAAACGGAATTCCAGATGGGTTAGTTTGGCAACCCAATGGAAGGTCAGAATCACCTTCCCCGGTCAGGCTTAGAGCCCTCCGCTAGCCGTGAGTGCCAGAAAACATAGCTTCTCCAGAATCAGGCTCATCTCTCCTTTCCAGAGGAAAGCGTGTCTAGATGCGAGGCCTCAGACCAGAGACCCCCACCTCTGAAGAGCTGGTGGTCAAGACAGGCTCCTGGTGTCGTCTCTTCATGCTGTTTTCCTGAGCGTGAGGCTGAGCCAGGTGTCCGTAAGCCCCACTCATCTGTCCCCTGGGAGGGCCACAGAGCAGGTAAGATAAGGCAAGGGTTCCCACAGCAAAGAGGCTGACCCCACCCTGCCTGAGCTGAGCCCATTTCTACATAATGTTATCTACCTATGTTCAGCCAAGAAAGCCCTGCCCCCTTTGACTGTCCTCCTCTGAGGTTCTCTTTGCTTAATTAATTCTAATAATAGCTGCCATCCATTGAGCACTATGCTAAGCATTTGACATGCAAGATCTCATTTTATCCCTACAACCCCGTGATGAAGATATAATTATCCCCATTTTATACGTGACGGAACTGAGGCTCAGAGCTGTCAAGTAATTTGCCTAAACCCACATAGCTAAAAAAGCCAGGACTAAAACATAAGCCTATCTCCAAAGTCTGTGTCTTTTCTCCTGTAATTGGCCACTTTCTACACATTGGTTCACTGTAGCCACGTCCCCTCATGGGCAGGGGGGCCCTGCAGTAGAGAAGCCAGCTTCCAAGAGTGCCCTTGCTTCCTGACACTACCCTTATCTGAGGGTTCCTAGAAGCCAGAAGCCCGATCTCTTTCCCAAACCGACTTCAGGACCCAATCTGAACGGCATCCAAGACCTTATCTTCTCCAAAAAGTGATGCGCGGGGAAGACAAGATTTTCAAGTTCCTTCTCAACATTTCCCCAGAAAGCATGGTGCAAGCGTGCTTTGGCCGGGGGCGGGGGGAACCGGGGTGACCGTTTGTACATTCATTCACTCAGTGCATATTCATCAGTGTGCTGGGCACATTCTAGGCGCTAAAGACACAAGCAAGGGCCAGTCATAAAGAATTTCTATCTCCATGGAGTTTACATTCCAGCTGGGAAGAAAGGCCAAAACAAAACACATAAAAATCTACAAATATATATGTAGTAAAGTGGAAGTAATGATGATACCAGAAGGAAAAATAAAGCAGCATAGAGGATGAAGAATGATGAGAAGCGTAATTTTCAGAGACTCTTAGGAGGATAAAACATTTGAACGGAGACCTGAATGAAGTACATGGGAGCCATGGGATAATCCAGAAGAACATCACAGGCAGAGGAAAAAAATGAGTGCCAAAGCCCTCCAAAAGCAATTGTCTTGGTTTGTTTTAAAGAATAGAAAAAAACGTCAGTGTGGCTCGAGCCCGGAGTGGGAGGGAATTGTGCGGTCACTGGAGAAGTGGGGACCACTTATAAGGCTTTCTAGACCACAGGAAGGAGTTTGGATTTCAACCGTGCCGAGTGCCAGGCCCTACCGTGTGTCACTCAGGTGGGGCAGCCTCCCTCCACCAACAGAGAGGAGAGAGCGCATATGGACAGAGAGCACAAGGACAGCTCAGTAAGTAACGCAGCTCACCCAGCTCTGACTTTCCACTTTCACTCGGAGCAGCAATGAAGGTCAGGGTCCAGTACCCAAGGTTGGGGAGGCTTTGTTGGTGGCAGAGGTGAAAGAAAGAGCCGTTGACTCTAGGTCTCATTTGCCTTGCCCCCCAAAGGGCCTGAATTATCAATGGGGGGGTTCAAGTATTATACAACCGGAAGCTCTCTGTATAAGGAAAATCTTCCTTGGAAACTTACTATGTACCAGTCTCCTTGCCCAGCACCTTATGTGTCTCATTCCTCAGGATCATTACAATGGCACCATGAGATAGGGACTCTGACTATGCCCACTTCACAGATGCAGCAACCTGTACTTTGTAGAGCAAAGTACAGAGAGGTCAGCTGCATGTCAAAGGTCAACAAATATGGCGCTGCTGCTGTTGGCGCAGGGGCAGGTGAAGCCTTCTAGGGAGGCACCTTTGAACCCCTACTGCTCCCAAGAGCAAGCCAAGGAATCACATTGTTGAGGTCCCTCCCTCTAGACCATGCTAGGAGCTTGAGTCTGTCAAGACCTTGCTGTGGAACTGTGACATCTGGGGGCAATGATTCAGCACTTGATCGTGCCTCTCATCTTAGCTGTAAAAGCGGATCTAGAAGTTGTTGGAAGGGGGAAAATCGAATAGATTAAACCAGGGATGGAGCGGAGGCAGGCAATGTAGTAACGAAGCTGTCAGCAGCTTGTCCAGAACCTTACTGGGCACAGTCCGGCACTGCTGGCTGAAGGGTCGGGGTCCCCCAAGCCTGAGGCTGGTTCATGTCTTATACACACTTGAGCTCTTCCCGAAGCTTCTGGCCTCAGCATTCTTCGGCAGCTATCCTGACGGGCTGGGAAGCCAGCTAGTTGTTTCCTGATATTGTGCCTGTACCTTCTGAAAGATGGGGTAATGACAACAGTTATCATTTCTGAGTATTTCTGTGCACCATCACCATGCAAAGGATTCTCCCACACATGACGCTATGGAGTCCTCTCGAAACTCCGGTGAGGTGAACAGACATGGCGGCCGCCTCACCCTAGCGCCGGCCCTGCTGAGCGTTATGATGGACAGATATTTGACGTTCAACAGATACAGGAACTGAGGCTCAGAGAGGTGAAGTAACTTCCCTCAAATCACACAGCTAACAAACAGGTGAACTGTGTCCAACACCTATGCTCATTCTCCTGAGTCTCAGTTGAAATGGATTTTTTTAAAAGACTTTTTGAGGGTGTTTTCTACTATATAAGAAACCTGACTTATTTGTCACTAAGATTACTAATCGGTCTAACATTCTATGAAAACATATCCACCAGCTGAAATGTCCTGAAATGAGTTTGGGGGTCAGGTGTCTGTGACAAAGGAGTAGTTTAAAGACTTTTGCATGGGAACAGAAGCCGTGTTAAGACAAATCTTTATTTTGGTTGCTATATGTGAATGTCACCGCTAACAGGATGGGATACGACTTAGCTTGTAACGATTGGGGAAAAGAAATAAAAGAAGTAAATTGTCATTCTTGGCATTTTTCCAATGACATTTGCATTTTCATTTCTATTAGAAGTCCATTTGAGCAAAGAAATGTAGCCTGAGTCACTTGAAACTGCTCTTCCCTAGAAAACAATTGTAAATGTAATAAGCAAAAAGAATAGAAAATGCCAACAGGAAGAAAGTAATCCACCTGGGGTCAGATTCATCATGCAGACTGCTTCGGTCTTCCTCTGACATTCACATTCAATTTTAATTTAGAAATTAAAATTTCTAAATTTTAAAGTACTCAAGATTTGCAAGGAGTCGGGGGTAGGGGTGCGGAGATGGAATTAAATTGAGATTCCGCTGGCTAGGGATCAAGTGCAGATTTCCTCAACTCTCAAGAACTATCAAATTGCCTCGTCTGCAGAAGGCATAAGGTTTGCTATGGAAAGATACAATAAGGTCATGATTGCTTTAAAATTATTCATAATAAAAACACATTTTGAGACTTGATTTTAAATGTTAAGCTTAAATTTGAGCAATTGAATTGCCCGTTGAATAGAAATGAAATCCCACTGGTAGGCAGTTATTTCTTACAACCACTGTGTGTGAAATTGAAATCTTAAGATACCATTTCAAATATTCACTTTCTCTAAGGAAGTTCTCCCCAAAGAGTTGTGAAAGATAAGAAACTGACCCAAAGTCATAGGCAGTAATCTCTCTTTCTTTACATACTGGGGTCAAAACAGAAGTATATTACTAAAAGGAAAATTTTATGCCCAAAAGTTGGTGGTTCAGAGGTTACCTCAAGGATATATTTATTTTGGGACGCCTGGGTGGCTCAGTGGGTTAAAGCCTCTGCCTTCGGCTCAGGTCATGATCTCAGGGTCCTGGGATCGAGCCCCGCATCGGGCTCTCTGCTCAGCAGGGAGCCTGCTTCCTCCTCTCTCTCTGCCTGCCTCTCTGCCTGCTTGTGATCTCTCTCCTCTCTGTCAAATAAATAAATGAAATCTTTAAAAAAAAAAAAAAAAGGATATATTTATTTTAACAGCTAACTTAAGTCCTGTACAAAACTGTAACGAGGAGGTAACTTGTCAGATTTAATAGAAGCAAGCACATGCAAACATATGATCTACTCACCAAGGCAGTGAACACTGAAATGGAAAATGCTTGTATGTTTAGGAGCAATAGGAAGTGAGGTGAAGGGACCCTGCTCTTTTTGCTTTTCAAAAAACAAAACAAAACAGGGAATTGTTTTTAAATTTGGGTGGGAAGTTCTCATTTTAAACCCCCGTTTCACGTCCAAATTGAATTTCAAGCTATTTGTATTTAGTTTTTGAGTTTTTAATTTATCTTTTATTGAGGTATAATTGACATACATTATATTAGTTTGAGGTGTATAAGATGATCCAATATTTGCATATATTGCAAAAGATCACAATACGTCTAGTTAATATCAATTACCACGGTCACACATTTTTTTCTTATAATGAGAGCTTTTAAGACTTGCTCTCTTAGCAATTTTCAAATATGCAACACAGTATTATTAATTACAGTCTCCACACTGTACATCATAACCCTATGACTTATTTCTTTTATAACTGGAAGTTTTTACCTTTTGACCACTTTTACCCATTTCGCTTACCTTTTCCCTCCCCTCAGGCAACCACCCATCTGTTCTGTATCTAAGAGCTTGTTTTTTATTTTTTAGATTCCACACATAAGTGAGATCATTTGGAATTTGTCATTCTCTGACTTATTTCACTTAGCATAATGCCCTCAAGCCTCATCCATGTTGTCGAAGATGGCAAGATTTTATTCTTTTTTATAGCTGAATAATATTCCTCTGTGTGTGTGTGTGTGTGTGTGTGTGTGTGTGTGTTGCATTCATCCTCTTTATCCACTCATCCATTTTTTTTAAGATTTTATTTATTTATTTATTTATATGACAGAGAGAGAGATCACAAGTAGGCAGAGAGGTAGGCAGAGAGAGAGGGAAGCAGGCTCCCTGCTGAGCAGAGAGCAGGGAGCAGAGAGCAGAGAGCACCACTCTATGCGGGCTCAATCCCAGGACCCTGAGATCATGACCTTAGCTGAAGGCAGAGGCTTTAACCCACTGAGCCATCCAGGTGCCCCCCCCACTCATGCATTGATAGGCATTCAGGTTGCTTCCATATCCTAGCTATTGTAAAGAAGACAGCAATGAACACAGAGGTGCATATAATCTTTTCAAGTTAGTGTTTCCATTTTCTTTGGATAAATACCCAGAGGAAATGCTGAATTCAAGGACTTTTTAAACTCTCCCATTGATGTCTTTTACTATCACATAGCAGCTGCCTTTTATGTGCACTTAATATATGTTGAGTGCTTTCCATGCATTTAATCTCCTATCTGTTATCACTCCCACCGCCTTATAAATTTATGTGTCACACTTTGTATGCATTTACTCACTTAATCCTCACAACAACTGATGCGATAGTTTCTGGCATCCCCACTTTACAGATGAGGATTTGGGGAGTTTAAATCCTTGCTGTGAGCCCAGGTTCACACAGGTGGGAAATGGTGGGTTAGACTGTTGGCAGACTGACTTCAGACCAACTACCCATACTGACTCCTCATACTAAGTAACTCTCCTAGGCCGTGCGAGCTGATAAGGGCCCAAGTGAAACCCAGGTAGTCCTTGGCATTTAACCACTACACTAACTGGCTACAAGTAGGCAAACTGCTAATCAGGACCTTTAGGTTAATTTTCATTTCTGATTATAGAGGGGTAAACTACGTATCTATCACATAATTTAGGCTTGCCTAAAATGTCTAGGTTTTTTGTTTGTTTGTTTGTTTTGGTTAAAAACAAGGGTCTGATCAGAAAACTATCTTTTTATATACTGAAGGCCTTGAACTTCCTTGGACATACACACATGCATACGTGTGTACGCACACACACACACACACACTCTCACATACACACATTTTAATTATACCCATTAGGGATCCAACCTTGGACACGGGGAGACAAGAAAATGACAAAAGCTTCCAGACAATGGTAAATTCTGGTTTACACTTGTGAAGAGTCAGTGAGGCTTGGCTCTGAACAGGGAAAATGAAGTGATCAGGAATTCACTTCTGACTTGAACCAACCAACTTTTCATGGTAAACTCCAAGCCCTTCAACGTCATCTTTAAAATGGGAATAAAATGTCTATGACTATGATCCAGACTAGTTCTATAAAACTATGGATTCTGAAAGTCCTTGGTTAATTTCCTCTTTACAAGGCTTGTAACTGGCATCATGCACAAATAGACCTTTAGTAATAATTTCTGAAGAAAATAATTTCTGAACACAATAATTTTCAAGGAACTCTGATGAGACCCAAAGTTTTTCTGTACAGACTATTGGCCTCCTCTTCTTCCTAGACTTTGCCCTTGTGGTTGGAGGAGAAACTCGAACTCCAAAATCAAGTCTGGCTTCTTTCTTTCCCAGACCCAGGGCAAAATAGTCTCCTAAGTGTTGCTGTTGATCATTGGAAAGGCTCTTTCTCTGTGCAGAGTATTACTGGTACTTTCTTTCCATGGGGGCACTTGCACCCAGGAGTCCGATTTTTGAAAGATGCTGAGGGATGGAATTCTGCCGCCAGCAGATGGAGAGGAGACTCAGGGCCGCGTGGTCCCTCCCAAGCACCCTCCCCCGCGGGATTAGCTGCCCCCAGCGCTGCTCAGGCGTACCCAGCCCGCGCGGTCCCTGCTCGCACAGCAGCAGTCGCCTTTCTGGAGCGCGGACGCAGTCACGAGCCCGCCGCCAGCAGAGCCGCGCTGTCCGGGGCATCCCCGCGCGCAGTGTCCGCGGACCTGGGACCTCGAACCCCGGACGGCCGCGAAAGCCACCCGGAACGCTTGCATTTCTGTATGTGCTTATTTCACGTTCTTGTCTTGTCTTTCTTCCTTGAGCGGTCTGCTGGTTACTTTCAGTCTTAGTTAACCAAAAGGGAAACGCCGAAGAGGGGAAGCCCTAAAGAATGATTTAGAGGCAACCCAGCCGCCCCTCCAAGGAGAGGTGTTCACTGAGCGACGCTCCCCGTCCCCGACGCTGGCCCCTTTAAGAAGCCAAGTCAGTCCTGATGCTGCTGCTGTTTGTATTGCTAATCCCCAGGAGCCCCGTTTAAATAAAAAAAAAAAAAAAAGAGGGGGGACCGGGCAGCTGTCTCTTTAAATGTGATTTCCTTCTATTGTATTTGAATCGTGATCAGGAAAAAGGAAATGAAACCAGAGACAGAGGGAAGCTGAGCGAAAATAGACCTTCCCGAGAGAGGAGGGAGCTCGGGGAGAGAGGCACGGTCCCCTCCCCGCCCCCAGGCCGCCGCCCCCTCCCTGCCCTCGGCGGCGAGCTGCGCGGGTCGAAGGTGCGAGGGACTCGGGGCGGCCGGGCGGGCGCGCACGATCCCCGCGGGCGGCGCGGAGCCGGTGACAGAGCGTGAGCCGAGAGGAACCTGACCGCGGCGGCGGCGGTGGCGGCGGCGGCGGCGGCGGCGGCGGGACCGGGATGGAAGGTTAAGTCCTGAGCAGCAGCAGCTGCAGCCGCCGGGGCCAGGCTGCGCGCCCCGGTCCCCGCCTCGGCCGCCGCGCGCCGGCAACCCGGTGATTCGCTCTCTCTCTTTGGCGTTTGAAGGGAGCGCGGTGACTGTCCTTGAGCGCGGAGGGGCGAGCTCGCCGCCGGAGCGCCGGAGCAAGAGGAGGCGCAGGAGCGGCGGCGGCGGCGGCGCCCGAGCACCCGAGGGGGTCCGAGCCCCGGCAGCCGGCCAGCCCCGCGCCACAAAGGGAGCGCCCCCGCCGCCTGGCACGCCACCTCCCTCCCCAATGTCCTCGGCCATCGAGAGGAAGAGCCTGGACCCGTCTGAGTAAGTGTGGCTCCCCTGCCCCTGCCACCCACGGTGACCACGGCCTCCCGCCCCGGGGCTGCAGGGTGGCGCGGGCGGCGGGCGACAAGGCTTCAGGTGCGCGCCCGCAGCGTGCCCTTGGCTCCCTCTGCCTTGAGCGGGGCTCCCCCATTCCTCGCGGGTGGCTCCGGGGGCACTGGGAGAGAGACTGGGGGCCCGGCGGCAAGGAGATGGGATTGGCCTGGCACCTCTGCGGGCCCCTCCCGGCTACCTGGGACGCACCTGAAAGCCACCGCGGGCCAGAAAGTTTACACGGGAGCAGGCACAGGGGGAGCTCGGAGGCGCGCAGGTGCAGTCCCGAGAGCGTTCTGGGCTTGGTTCTGCTCCCTTCTCCCCTCTCGCTTTCTCTGCCCCCATTCTCTTTGTCCACTTGATCCTGGAAAGGGGGACATTCCAAGTGGAGGCCTCCCGAGTCTCCGACGGCCCCCTTTGCGGTGCGCAGGTGGAGCGGCCGCCGGCAGCGCCAGGGAGGGAGGGTGAGGGGGTCGAGCTTCCATCTAGGAGCTCTCCCTGGCCTCCAGAGACTTTGGAGCCTCTAAATCCGGAGTTAATTTGGGTACAAGTACCCCTCCCTTGGGGTCCACTGATGGGGGCCTGTGAACCTCAAAAGTTAGTGCACCATTTTGTGTATAGGTGAATTCTGGGGGAGCGGTGGCTCATAGCCTTTATCACAGTCTCAAAAGGGCTTGGGGTCAGGGAATGAGAGCTCTAATGAGCATTTGCGGCATTTCTTTTCTGAGCCTTATACTGGTTTGGAATGTTCCCTGTTCCCAACCTATACCTCCAACCCATTCTTTAGCGTTAACAAGGGCAGAAAGGGTTGTTTAAGATATCATTTTCCCGTCAGCGCAAATGCCCTTTTAAGATTCATTAGCTGTCTGATATTGAGAATTTTTATTCCTTTGAAGTCCCCATCTAATCCTTTGAAGGGATTTGTTACACAGACCAAAGGAGCTGGTTAATGACTTGTCCATTTGTGCTTTTAAGAGGCATTTGTTTTCTCTTCTTTTCTTTTCTTTTCCTGCTTTAAAGGAATCGTGCTTTCCTGATTGAAGTCTTTCCCTCCCCCAGTTCCAGCCATCTATGGTGTTTATATACCTGGGCTTTACCCTTAGTTACCAGCATAAACACTCAGCATGCTCTTATAAAATACAGGAAGTACCATGATCCAGTGAGAACATAAACATCACTCTTCAATCTTGAAGGCTCAGACCCCTGTTCCATAAAAGGCCAGGTCTGTTCTAAGGAAAACACAGCTTCCTTCAACAAATGCTCAGGAGAAAAATAACATTCATTTTTAAAACAATATATCTCTGCAGACACTGGGTTTAAAGGGTGGCTTACACACTTTTTATAAACCCGGAATTACAACTTAGCCCTGAGTTTTCAGAGCCTGGGCAAGACGAGTGAATGGGATGAATTGGTGCCTAATGCCTTTTCGATCAGCAGAACTTAGTCACTAATCCTTTTATTAGGAGGTAAATCTGAAGGTTTCAGTTCCCTGAAGGAGGTTTGCTCTTTTCAAAGTTTGTGCTTTTTCACTGAGATTAGAAAATGGAAACATCCTAACCTCAGAGTACAGCAGGCACCTACCAAAGAATGCTCATCCTTCACTTCACCATTCACCCCCATAAAGACTGGCTCTACCTGAAGACAGCCAAGCTAATTGGGAAATTACTGGGGCACCTCCTACCCCCTTCATTAATTGGAAATTGTTGAGAAAGGATCCCAGAAATCCAGGCCGAAGCTATATTCAGCTGTAAGATTCAGGATAGGCTCCAGGAGATTTAAAAAATATTTATTTGAGGGTGAATCCCACCCATTCATTACGTTGGAACATCCATGAAAGATAATGTGATTTTATCATTAATTACGGAAAGCCAGATAGAGCCAATATCTTATCCTGTCCTTTCCTATCTCATCTTGGGCCATCACAATGGCTCTTTTGCTTAACATTTCTATGGAACACTATCTGTTCTACGGAACAATTCTACGGAACACTATTTGCTTAACAATTCTACAGAACACTATCTTAACAATTCTATGGAACACTATGGAACAATTCTGCTGAACACTATCCTACCAGAGGCTTCATTGTGTACTTACTTAAAGCCCATTTGGGTCATGACTATTGGTATCTCCTAGGTAGGGATACAAGTTTGCCAAAAGGCATTTGCAAATGAACCATTTATTTATTATTATTATTATTATTATTATTATTATTATCATTATTTTGCAAATGAAACATTTAGACAGAAAGCCAGCCAGAATTCTTGAACATAAGAGATTTCCTCTACCACCTACCTGTGAATAACAAAGAGCAGTTCATTTTAATTCCAGGCAATTTTGCACCAGCAAAGTGCAAATTCTCCTCTTTCACAGATGGTTGGCAACATTAGCATCAGGGCATTGAGTGTGGTCGAGGTTCCATGAGTATTTCTGGAAGCCCGAAGTCAGGCCGTGGGCCGTGGAAAGAGAGGACATGCGTTTCTGAGTTGACGCATGTGAAAATGCTGGGGATATTATTTTTCAGAAGGGAGAATGGAAGTACTTAGGTGTAACCTGTGGAAACAAAGAAAAGCAAGTCAGGCTTCAGTGAATTCTTAAAACTATTTAAAGGCTTGAGTTTTTAAAAGAAAACTGACTTGAGTTTCACATTTTCTAATTCTAAGAAGGGATCATTTTATGAAGGACGCTGACCCTTGGTCTACAAAGCGTGGACTTGGCTTCAGTATTCCTAAATACTCAGGGAGGTGTGCATTTTCTAGAAAGAGGCACCTGAAGTCATCAGTATGTGTGATCAATACTGATTACCAGGTCTCATCTTCCCTCAGTATAATAATGGGTGCTGAGCTCTGTGGGCCCAACCAGTTGGGACACAAGGTCACCTGGCAAGTCAGTGTCAGCTAGAAATAGGAGACAGATTTATACCCTCAAGATACAGAGAAGGAAACTCCCTTTGGGAATCCCATGGTTGGAATCAGGTCCATTTTTAAAAACACAATGGATTTTTTAAAAAAATTTGTGTTTGAGTAAGGTTCAAAAGAGCACTTACTCGTTAATTGTTACAAATTGTTACTAGGTTTTTCCTGTGTCCCATTTGGTGCTGGAATAGTTTCTTGCCACTCTCTTTTATTTTCTTTTGGCAGATAAAATTATTATTTTAAAAGGTAAAACAGTAGTATTCAGATTCCAGCGAAGGCAAGTGAACTGGAGACGCTGTCTGACTTTTTAACAAAGGAACACATCTCATGGGCTCGCTATTAGCAATTGCCTGGGTGGAGATTTCGGAGTCTGTTTAATTGCCTTACACTCTCTTGAAAGTAATCATTACCCCTTCGTCATTTTCTTTCCTAAATCAACTTTGTCCAAATCAGTTTTGCTGTTGTAAATATTTTCACATGCAGAAAGGTCTATTTAGTGTCCTATATAAGTCTGACAATGGCCTTAATACCTGGGATTTTTCTTCAAGGATTCACAGTAATAAGGATGGGAAGTGGAATTTCTTTCTTTTCTTTTCTTTTTTTTTTAAGATTTTATTTATTTGACAGAGAGAGACACAGCCAGAGAGGGAACACAAGCAGGGTGAGTGGGAGAGGGAGAAGCAGGCTTCCCAAGGAGCAAGGAGCTCGATGCGGGGCTGGGTCCCAGTACCCTGGGATCGTGACCTGAGCTGAAGGCAGACACTTAACGACTGAGTCACCCAGGTGCCCCAGGATGTGGAATTTCTGTTTAAAAAATATATATATATATTTTTTAATATATATACATATATATTATATATATACATATATATGTGTGTGTACACATATAAATTAATATTATATCAATATATTAATATATTAAATAATATATAATTTATTATATATAATATATATTATATATTATATATTATATATTATATAGATAAATAATATATTAATATTTATGTATATTATATATAATATATTTTATATATGTGTATATAATTTTAAAAATAATAATGAGAATTCCTATTATAACCTGATGGAATTTTTATTTGGGAGCCAAGAAAACAACCTAAGATAATTTTTTATCACTTTCTTATTTCTTCCTCACTTCTGCTTTTTTGTGCAGTTGGGAAGGGCTTGATGTAGGATGGCACAGAGATTCAACAGGGAATTTGCAGATTTTGAGCCCTCTGGGTAGTAGGCTGTCCCTAAAGCAAGCAACTCTTCTAGCCTGGAGTGCCTCCCTTGAGTCTAGGCCTGGGAGGAGGTAAAAGAAGGAGAAATGGCAAGAGACAGAAGGAGAGTAGGAAGGGAGGGTGGAAAAAAGAAAAAAAAAAGAAGAAGAAGAGAGGGCAGAGGGGCTGAGAACTGTGCCGGGCTGCGGCCGGGGTGCAGAACCACCGGCATTTACTTCCATGGCATTTAGGGTGGAAAGCCTAGCTCTCTCCTGCCCAGACTCAAGCTAGCTGGGCCCCTCTGCCGTCTGGCCCTCCGGATATGTAGCCCCGTCCTCTCTCCTGTCTCCGATCTGGAACTGTCCCCTTGGGCCCAGAGCGCTGCCTCACTCCCGGGGCGCGTCCAGAGGTTATCCCTAATGCAGGGTCTTCTTTCCAGGGAGCCAGTGGATGAGGTGCTGCAGATCCCCCCGTCCCTGCTGACATGCGGCGGCTGCCAGCAGAACATCGGGGACCGCTACTTCCTGAAGGCCATCGACCAGTACTGGCACGAGGACTGCCTCAGCTGTGACCTCTGCGGGTGCCGGCTGGGCGAGGTGGGGCGGCGCCTCTACTACAAGCTGGGCCGGAAGCTCTGCCGGAGGGACTATCTCAGGTACCCTCCCTCCACGCCCCCAGAGTCCCCCCAGGGCCCCCCCAGCCCCCCGGGGAGGGCGAGAGGCCACGGACAGGGACGGACAGGGATAGCCGAGTCTCCGTCTAGCTCTTGCGCTCCTGCCACCTGCCCAGATGTCCGCGCCAGAGGTTGGGTCTCAGCTGTCCCGTGTGGAGAAGTCTTTGGCATGTCTTCCTGTTTGAGAGGCATAGTCTCAGGGACACATTCCTATGTCAAATGCTAATTTTTTAGAGGTGAGAGAATGATGAACACAAAATTCCCTATAGTAGTTCCTTCAGGGGGGTGCTCGAGGGGAGGAGCCTAGGGAAGGATACACAGCGCGTCCCACAGGAACTAGGAGCGCTGGGGTCGACCAGTTGGACGGTGGGTTCTCAGGGGCACACTTAACGCTCCAAAATACATATATAGGTTATAAAAAGATTGTTTTGTAGGACTCTGATCTTATGTGATCTAAAAGCCCCAAGCCTTTGACTGTGACAGGGGAAAGGCTCTGAAGTCAGCTGTTGGTTGGAGTCCCAGCACCACAGCTTTCTGGCTCTGTGACCTGGGGCAAGTTCCTCAGCGTTTCTCAGCCTTGATTTCCTTCCCTGTAAAAATGGGGGTGATAACAGCGTCTCCCCCCAAGGAGGAGGAGAGGATTAGATGGGGTAACACATGGAAACTGCTCTGCTTGCTGTGTGAATATCGGATAGATAGATGTTAGCTGCCCTTGTAACTAACCCTCAGGACAATAAGTCTTTCTTGCCTAACGAACAAAGAGGTGGAAGAGTGGAAGGAAAAAATAGGAACGCTACACCGACCCCTGAGACAGGAGCTGAGGACATCTCTGGTGCTCCGGGTCATACTGTTGGCCAAATGAATTTTCCAGCACTCAACGAGTGCTTTTGCCTGGAATGTTCTAGCATTTCCAGTTTCATATTAGCTACTGTGGAGGTAACTCTGTGCCCTCTACTGTCAGATCTGCTCAACTGTATAGCTGTCAGTTTTTTGCCATCTTCCCGTGGCAAAGGGTCGGTGGAGCACGAAGCCCTAATGCATTAGGACCACCCAACCCAGGGAAGCTTGTTTAGACTCCGGTGCCCTCGGCCGCCAGGCTAGCTCTTCCTCCCAAACCTGCCCTCAGAGCATTTTGGCATTAAAAAAAAAAAAAATGCAGGCAATTCCACGGTGGAGGAAGCTTATCTGTTTACCCAGAGACAGATAGAATATGCTTCCCCTCCCCCCAAATTCTCTGATAAAGCCCTTGCAAATTTGGTGGTTCAGAGAAAATAAGTAGAGTTTTCAATGATCGCGACTATAATTTTGGTCCATTTTTTATTAAGTTATAAGAAAATGGAACGGGGATAAATAGAGACCTGATTTTGCTGGCTACCAGTTTGCCAAGTCAGTGCAGAAAGCAGACAGGTAAATGATTCCCGTTGGGCCCCCTGACTACTTCCCTGTCAAATCATTTGAATCTTATTAAATGAAGTGCAGATAGAGTAAGGTCGAAAGGAGCCCCGGCTTCTTCCTATCTCTGTGGTTTTCTATAACATTTGAGAATAAACCCAATGCCGCCTGGGCTTGTTCGTCTTTTGCGTTTTTTAAAAAGAAGAGAAAAAAACTGTCTGGGAGAACCCAGTGTTAATTAACTTGTGTCTTGGTGACATGAAATAATTCTTCTCCCTGCTACATTCCTAGGCAACATGTTAATTAACTCTGTGTTAGTGAAGGCCATCCTTTAATATTTATTTTATTGTTATTAAAATGGGCAAGAGAAGGCTTAAGACACTGACACGTCTTGGCAGAGGAGAAAAACCTTTTTTTTTTTGCTTCGAGGATGGTCCTTTAGCCATGGCCTTGCTGACTTGCATTCTTAACATATCTGGCAGCATCTTTTAAAAAGGCAAGAATGGTGGGGTTCAGTCCGTCTTCCCTCCCGGGAGAACTTGTCCTGAGGATTGCCCGCGGCTGACCCGCCTGTTATAGTCCTTTTCAGACATTTAGCCTCAAATATTCATGAGATCCCGGTGCAGGATCTAAACCCAGCTTCTGCTTGCTGCTGAACCTAACAGTAGCTGCTCGTGTCAGTGCAGGGCCCCCAGATTCCGTCAGATCCCTTTCTACCAACTTTTGTGTGCAGCGCACCCCACCCCCAGTGGTTTTACTTGCAACAACCAACACCTGCATCTGTTAGAGCCCAAGTGTGCCCACTGCCCCCACACTGCCAGCCGACCTTAACATTGAACCGTTGACCAATGACGGGCATTGCAGGAGCACCAAAGCTTTGTGACCTTGCCTGGAGCCAGGCGAACTCGGACGCGTAACTTACACCCCGGAGTCCCTGGGCCACCCTCCCAGCCCTCCCCTCTGAGGGCCTTCGCTGGAGACCGAAACTTTGCTTACCTTCCTTCCCTTCTATCCAGCTTCCCTTGCCTCTCACCAGCTTCCCCTGAGAATAATTCCTTAATTCCTCTCTTCGGGGTCTGCTTCCGGGATACCCAGCCTAAGGCACCAATTCTCGGTGCCCGAGGTGAATGCTCAAATTAGATGTCAAGTCCTGGCTTATTTTTCCTATTAGTAGAATCCCAAGCTATTAGAGCTGCAAGAGGCTGCAGAGGCCTTTTCTTCAAGTTCCTGGGCTCTACAGTCAGAAGACAGGATGTCCTTTGCTCCGGGGCACCTGGCTAGTTAGAGGGACCTGAACTTGTCTCCCAAATCCTTTGTCCTTGCCCTCATTAACTGCCTGATGTGCATTGTAATTTACCCCCAACTTCCCTTTAATAAATGCTCTCCTTCCTTAGGGGTCACACACCCCACATGTTGGCTTCAAGCCACGCACCCTGTTTTGTTGGGCCGTTTATCCTCGCTCAGTCCCAAACTCAACTTACTGAACAGTCAAGAAACCAGAACTGGCTTTCCACTCTGTGACCTCCAAGGTGGCAGCTTCCTACAGCTCGGCCATCTGCCACGCTGGGAGAAAATGTTCTTCCCCCCGTAATGAGCTTGCTCCCAGGTGGTGCCTCGAAAACACTCAGAGATCCTCAAATGCAAAGCAGGATTCGGAGGGAAATTAACCGGCCCAGGCTCTCTCTATCAGCCCTTTACCCACAGACGGCATCTTCTTGCTTCCATTAATTCTGCCCAGATGTTTCCAAATGTGTCAATTGCCCGTCTTCCCTCCAGCCTCTCAGAATGTTCCCATCGATTCCCTGCCATCCTGAGGTGACTAAGAACTTCCAGGAAGAAGAAGCATTAACCAAAGACTGTCCTAAAGGTTGGAGGTGGAAGGGACGTGTTATCAGGCATGTGTGAAAATGCTTTCCTGTAGCAGGACGGCACCATTTTGAGTAGCTGTGTCCTGTGCTAAAACACGGTCATTGTGGGCTTAGCCTTTGATGGTCAACCCTTCAACAGTGCTCTATTTGATCCTTCTCGTAGCCTGGTGAGGTAGATGCTGGGCCGCTGCCACCTTAGAAGCTCGGAGGGACCCGAGGTCCTCAGGGCTAGTCCTGGACGTGCATGATTCCACTCCTGCGGGCTGATTGCAAAACTCACCCAGAAGTGCTCCTTACCACACTGGCCTCTCCCCCAGAGTGTCTCAACCCAGAGGCCTGAGAATGTGCATTTTTAGCAAGCCCCCAGGTGATGAAAATCTTATGGTCCCAGGAATGCAGCTTGAGAACCACTGCCCTGGGTTCCACCGTGTGGCCTCCCCCATCTTGACAGTGAATATTGCTTGAAATAAGTGACTGACTGAGACTTAGGGGAGTCTCGATTTCGGTGTCAGAACAGAAGTTCCACCAGAGATTCATGAAGCAAGCTCTTCTGTTCAATGTGGAAAGAGGCTGTTGGTCTCCCAGATCTCCGAGGCACGGTTAACTGCACCGAGTGTCTTCTGTCGAATTCCCTGTCTCCTAGAAGCTGGGGCCCCAGCGAACAGTAGTGTGGAGGTGGCCATTTTAGCTTAGGGAGGAGATGGGGACCAGTCCTCCCCATGGCTGGGATCAATGGCTGTTGCCATGAGGGAATCCAGGAACCCCAGAAAGAAGCCCATTTCACTGCATTCCTGCTGAGTTCCTCCTCAGAGGGCCCCAGAGATTTACTCCAGCTCTTCTTCTAAAATGAAAGTTCCCCTGAGAGGGGACACACAGGACATGCCTCACCTCTTAATTCAAATCACTTCAGCTAAGGCACTTCCCTACAGACAAGGGGCCCCAGGGCAGCAAAGAGAGCTCAGCAAAAGGGGCAGGTTATGCCAAACGCAGATGCCACGGGTGGCAGGTTCCTCCCTGAGAACCCCTTTCCCTCTGGAAAAGACCCCGCGAGCCTCCCCGGACCCACCTCTCCCTGGTTTCCTGACAGGATGGAAGTGAGCCTCCCTCCAGCCCTTTCTGCCAGTTTTGTTTCTGCCAATGTCCTCTTAGCTTTTCTTTCTGTTTTCCTCCCAGGCTTTTTGGCCAAGATGGTCTCTGTGCATCTTGTGACAAGAGGATCCGTGCCTATGAGATGACAATGCGGGTGAAAGACAAAGTGTATCACCTGGAATGTTTCAAATGTGCCGCCTGTCAGAAGCATTTCTGTGTGGGCGACAGATACCTCCTCATTAACTCCGACATAGTGTGCGAGCAGGACATCTACGAGTGGACTAAGATCAATGGAATGATCTAGGCCAGAATCCCCCAGCCTCTCTGGGCGGCATGTTTCACTGAAGTCACTGTCTCCGTGGGGTCTTCACTCTTGGGCACTCCGGGGATTTGAGGGCGGGATGAGGCATTTCTTAGGGGATGGTGGACCCTCCCTGGGCACCACGACACAGCATCCAAGGGACACAATACAAGGGACAAGGCTTAAATCTGACAAAATGAGCAGCCTTTAGGGAGAATTTATGGACAATGGCCACAGCCCCTCCATAGGAACTGACACAATTAGTGAAGGAAAGGAGCGTCAGGGGGCAGGCAGGCACAAGTCATCCTCCTCGGACCTGACATCTACAAAAGGGACTTGTGTAAAGACCCATTAGGACCTTGATCCTTGCAAGCTAGAGATGTGCAATTGGTTTCTTTTCTTCCTGGCTTCTGTGATAAGCCTGCTCCAATCACTGTCCTCCACACAAGGCAAGGACAGAGAGAGAGTAGCTGTCCTTTTTCCTTGACCACCTCCCCAAGGCCTTCAGCTTTGGACCCAAGGGAAACTGCATGGAGACACATTTCAGTTGAGAATGGGAAAGGCAACTTTTAACCAAACAATTATTTAAAGCAATGCTAACGAATCACTGTTTTTAGACACCCTGGTTGAGAGGTGAGGAGTTCCACAGATTGTTTCTATACAAATGTAAATCTAAAAGCAAAAGTTGTTCAACTATTTTATTATCTTAGATTATATCAAAGTATTTGTTGTGTGTAGTTAAAAAAAAACACTCTGCGGACAATAAAAATGAAAGACTAAAATGAAATGTTGTTTACTCGATTATGAGTCATAATTTGGGATGGCAGGAAAATAGCTTTTTATACTGTAAAGGGGAAGTAAATAAGCAATTCACTTTTAGGTCAAATAAAAACTTCCATTTATTGCTAGGGTTTAGACAAGGCAGGCACGTTTTTGTGTTACTAGCAATTATGTAACGGGTTACCATGGAGCTCAGAGGGATGTAGAATAATTAAATTGTTTTTGTAAAATGTGCATTTCACTTCATTGTATAGAATGAACGGAAGGCAAGATCATTGCCTTTGGTAAACCTGTAACCTAGAAAGGACACAAATACATAAAACAGATTCCCTTTGGGAGAGAAGGTAATTACCTAGCTTGAAATGTGGCAAAGATGCTGAGCTTGACACTTCGATTTTCCAAGACGGGTGTCTCAGGGTATTTTATGACAAGTGGTTAAGAGGACCTTACTTTGAGGATTTAAAGCAGGCCATCTTGGTTCCGTGCCTTTGCCTTCCACCCTGTTTGGGCCCCCATGGACTGACTCAGAGCACCACCTGCTGGCCATCGCCTCTCCGCTCGCTAGTTCCAGACGGTCCCAAAGAGAGACAAACCTAGATGGATATACTTCTTGTTTCATAAAAATATTGGGGAGCACCAAGAAGTCTTTGTGTGTCTAATTACCAAGACATCAGAAATATGTACCTAATACTACAGTCAATTAGCTGTGGTATTCCTTTAAACCCTCCATCACTTAGGTTTGTATGGGTTTTTTTTTTCTTCAAGAGGAGAAATAATTAAGTGATGGGTCTTGGTCTATAAAATGTTAGAAGTGGCTGGGAAATTTGCTTATGGTGGCCTATTTAAAAGAAATCTACTTATATTGCATTGCAACTTAGGTGGTGATAACTTGCCGCCAGCGAGGGGATGTTTGTAAGTCAACAGAAGGGATGTGGTTCTTGAATTGTGGTTGCTGAGTCAGCAGTATCAGCATCACTTGAGATAAGTGATTTACTAAATTTTTTTAATTAAAAGATTAAACTTTATTAAAAGTTATTAATTAAGAATGAAGATTCACGGGTTCTGCCCCAGACAGAGCAGATCAGAAACTCTGGAAGATGGGATTCAGCAATCTGTGTTTTCACAAGCCCTAAAGATGATTCTGACTCACGCTCGTGTCTGAGAATGACTATTCTCAAACATTCCACACTCAGGCAGGTCACGTGCTCTTAGGTTGTTAACCGTTAATATTTGACATAGAGGGTAACCAGTAACTTATCCGCATGTAGACAAGCACCGTCTACTCATGGAACTATACATAAGTTTGTCACTCGGCTAAGAACTGTCATCTAGGGGCGCCTGGGTGGCTCAGTCGTTAAGCGTCTGCCTTCGGCCCAGGTCATGATCCCAGGGTCCTGGATCGAGCCCCGCATCGGGCTCCCTGCTCTGCGGGAAGCCTGCTTCTCCCGCTACCATTCCCTCTGCTTGTGTTCCCTCTCTCGCTGTGTTTCTCTCTGTCAAATAAATAAAATCTTTAAAAAAAAAAAAAAAAGAACTGTCATCTACCAGATCAATTATAATGCAATCCATCATTTTTAACCATCTCGACATTGGTTATTATAATAATATATATCAGCTATGTAACTATCTTGTGGGCAGTTTATTTATGTATTTGACAGAAAGTGAGAGAGCACAAGCAAGGGGAGGGGCAGAGTGAGAGGGAGAAGCCGGCTTCCCACTGAGCAGGGAGCCCAATGTGGGGCTCGATCCTAGGACCCTCGGATCATGACCTGAGCTGAAGGCAGACCCTTAACCGACTGAGCCACCCAGGCTCCCCATCTTGGGGGCAATTACTGGGGCAAAATAAAAATGATTCTTGCTTTGGAAATGTAAAGTTTATTCTTAATCCCCATTGTAGTACACACAAGATTCAAAACCCAGCCAATAGCTTTGCCATCCTCAAGAAAGCAGTAATGAATACTTCCATGTGTCAGTGGTACCATCTTGCAGAACTGTGAATGCATGGGGCACCTGGGTGGCTCAGTTGGTTAAGCAGCTGCCTTCAGCTCAGGTCATGATCCCAGGGTCCTGGGATCGAGTCCTGCATCGGGCTCCTTGCTCAGCAGGGAGCCTGCTTCTCCCTCTACCTCTGCCTGCCTCTCTACCTGCTTGTGCTCTCTCTCTCTGACAAATAAATAAAATCTTTTTAAAAAAGAAAAAAAAGAACTGTGAATGCAGGGACAGAGTCTTGTGGCAAGTCACACCAACGGCCCAAATGCCTAACCCACAATGGACGTGAGAGGAAAAAACACATAGAGAGACCTCATGAGGGACCAGCTCCTGGAGTCTCCCCGTGGTCCTTCTCTGAATGTGTAAGGCACGTGCCCCAGACCCAGAGTCAGGAGAACCGAACACCTGCTCCCTTCTCTGGTCTCTCCCCTAATTCAGCAGTTTGCAAGAACATTTTGCTTCCTTTCACCTCATTAATGTCTTATGTCCTGAACCAGCTTCCTTTTATTGCTGTCTCTAATAGAACCACTGCTTCTCGGGGAATATCGGAATCCTACAAAGTTAAAAAGAGCAGTGGGTAGGAGCTTTATCATCTGAAGACTTGGATTTGAATTGCAAGGACATGACTTTATTCATTTAACAAACACTTACATACCACTTACCATGTGCCAAGCACTATCCTAGGTGCTTTACAAATATTAACTCTTTTAATCCGCACAACAGCCCTAGGTGGTAGGTTTCTGTTTATTAACATCTACATTTTCCTGCCGGGGAAACTGAAACATAGACGGGGTTAGTAACTTGCGTACAGTCCTACAGCTAAGAAATGACAGGAGTAGGTTGCAACCAAGGACCTTCGCCCTGCACTCTGCTGTCTCTTTCTTGGGCTCACCTCCCTGAACCTCAAGTTTTTCATCTGCGAAATAAGGAAAATTAATACCTTTCTCCCTGGGCTATTTGAAAGTATTTGAGTTCAGTCTAGCTGGAGATGTAACCAAAGCATAACAGCACCCGATTAACACCATAATAAAGATATGTAAAAAGTGCTATGGAAACACAGATAAGGGAACAATTAAATCGGCCAGGGGCGGCTATCTGGAGTAAAGAGGAAATCATATTTGAAATGACCCTGGACCAGGAAGGGGTGACAAGGCAAGAGCAAAGACTCAGAGACCTTGACCTTGAAGGGCAAATAGGCAGGTAAGCCCAGAGTTTTCATGGTGGTGGTAGGCTTTGCCTGAAGAGGGGCTGATGCCTAGGAGGAAATAAATAGACATGAGTTTTCCTGCAATTTTGAGACCAAGTGGCAAGTCAAAATCAAAACCAAGGAATCTGTGGGGGGAAGGGAAGGAGGGAGGGAGCAAGATGGGCCTGGAACATCTCCCCATGCCACAAAGCAAGGAGGTACTAAAAAAAGGTGTGTGTGTGGGGGGGGGGTGGATATAGGAGTAGCCAGCTTGAAGGGGCTACCAGTGGCCAAATCTGGGACAATTTGACTCATAAAATAATTAAGGACGGTAATGAGTTATAAATCACTGGGGAAAATAAGACTCTGTGAGTTCATACCCATAGTAAGTAAACGGAGAAAAGGGAAGACCCTTGCTCACGGCAGAATCCTGAGTGCCGGCTGCTAAACGTGAAGACTATACCGGAGTTGGAAGATCATCATTTACATCTAACACAGTAAGATGACAGAATCAAACAAGAATCATTAACAGTGGCCAAATTTCAACAGAAAAAGAGCAGGATATTTGGATGGTCCTAAAGTGCCTTCCCATATATTGCTTATTCGTGGCAAGGGGAAAAACCAGTAATTACACAGTAGAGAAATTGGATAACACCTTGACCAGGTGATCAATGAGAGGCAGATGGACCCTGCGTGCTTCCAGATGTGATGCTCGGTAAGGGACACAACCTCACTCATTTTAGTAGTCTGCTCCAGAAGGCATAACCTGAATTTAATTATGAGATGCATTATCAGACAAACTCATAATGATGAATACTGAATTTTTTTAAAAAGAAGGGGAAGAAAGGGGTGCCTGGATGGCTCTGTCAGTCAAGTGTCTGACTCCTGATTTCAGCTCAGGTCGTGATCTTGGGGTCGTGAGATGGAGCCCCGCATTAGTCTCTACGCTGAGAATCTTGTTTTAAGATTCTCTCCTGTGCCCCTCCCCCCTTGCTCACGCTTGCTCTCTCTCTTTCTAAGAAAAGGGGGTGGGGATTGGGACAGAAGTGAACTCTATCTTCAAAAATGCCAATATCATAAAAGGCAAAGAGAGGCTGTAGACACGTCCCAGATTGAAGAAGGCTAAGGAAACCCGACAACTAAATATGATACAAGGCCCTTTACTGACTCCAGCCCTAGAGGGAAAAACGCTATGAAGGACATCATTGGGTCAATTGATAAAACTGGAATATGAAAGGGTAGATTAGTTCAACGTACTGGACAGATATTAAGTTTACTCAGGTGGTAACTATACTGTGGTTATATAAAATAATATCCCTACTGTTAGGAAATACATAGTGAAATATTTAGCAGGTAAAGCGTAATGATGTAACTCATTCTCAAGTGTCTGAGAAAAATACTTAAGTGAGTATGGGAGGGTAACTAAATGGTAAAGCAAATGGGGTAAAATGTCAATAGGCGAATTTACATAAAAGATATACAAGCGTAGGATTTTTTTTCTTGCAACTTTTCTCTAAGTTTGATACTATTTACAAATAAAAAGGTTTTTTTTTTTTAGAAAAAACTCAGGAGTTTAATCTTTATTTGTTTTGGGCTTTTGGTTCAATTAGGAGAAGACTAGGAGGGCTAAAGAGAGGAAAAATAGATTTTTCAAAAGTCAGTGACGTACTACTATCCATTTGTCACAACTTTAATGTACTTTTGACCTTAGAAATAAAGGTCACGTGTCTCAAGCAAGCAATGACCCCAAACACACACAGAAAATGTGAACGACTTCTCCACTTAAGGCCAATTTCTGAAACAGGTTATTTCTCAATCTTCTAAAATGAGCTTACTACAAATTCTGCATTTCCTTTGTAATTAGGATCAAGATTTACTCATCTGGCTCTGAAATGTGTATAAGGTAGGACCAGGAATCTAAGCTATAACGTTTTGTACCTAGATCTAAGAACTGAGTTGAAAGAAGTTTCAAAGCAGTAAGGTCACTTCTGTTCTCTACCAGTAGCTATGCATTAATTCTCCCATAAAATCATCGTTTCTCTGAGTTAATAGAATCTTTGAAGCTAAATCAAGTCAATTTCCATTGTCACATTGTGGAGCTTTTGAACTGCGCTCACTGAATTATCCTATTTGATGGCTACCTTGAAGACGGCTTTGTGGGGATCCTAAGAAAACCCCCCACAGCAGCTTCTGTGTGTCCCAGCCTTTCCACCCCACCCCACTCGTTTCATTACTTAATGGCAGCTCCAGGCAAATAAATGCCCACCGCCTTAGGTACATAGTAGGTAAAACAGATAATCAAGGTAATGTAATGTGATAGAAAGAACACAGAAATGGACATTAAAAACCTGAGTTTGCCTCCAATTAAGGGTACGTCTTTAAACAGACCTCAATTTCCTCATTTGCACAATGAGGAACTTATTGTAGATTATCTCTAGGAAGCTGCCACTCAAACTCTGATTTACAGGCTGTCAAGTATGGACATTGGGATTAAGGGTTTGTAATAGCCAGTCTCCAAAATGCCCCCTGTATTTCTCGCTTATGTCGTCTCTTTCACATCAAGTAGGGCTAACCCGTCGAACCAATAGGATATTGCAGAAATCACAGTGTGACTTTTGAAGTTAGGTCATTAAAGACTTTGTGGCTTCTACCATGCAGTCTCTTGATTCTCTTGCTGTGGAGCTAACCAGCCGCAGTGCCATGAAGACGTTCAAATAGCTCCATGGGGAGGTCCTGGTGGTCAAAGACTGAATACTCTTAAGTTTGGGAACAAGTCAAGGATGCCTACTATCATAACTTCTATTCAACATTGTACTGGAGCTTCTAACCAATGATGTAAAGGCAAGAGAAAAGAAATAGAAAGCAAATAGATCAGAAAAGAAGTAAAATTGTCTTTTCATGAACGGAATGATTATTTATGTAGAAAATGTGAAGGAATCTCCAGGAAAAAAAAAGAAGAAGAAAGGAAGAAAAAACCCAACTAGAATTAATAAATTTAGCAAGGTAACAGAATATAAAAATCAATTGTATTTACATATACTAGCAAAGAGCAATGAGAAAGTGACAATAATTTTAAATAATTTAAGTAGTATATTTTAATAGCACATTTAATAGCATATTTAAATAGCATAATTTAAATAGCATTTAAAATAGAATAGGGGCACCTGGGTAGCTCAGTGGGTTGAAGCCTCTGCCTTTGGCTCAGGTCATGATCTCAGGGGCCTGGGATCGAGCCCTGCATCAGGCTCTCTGCTCAATGGGGAGCCTGCTTCCCCCTCTCTCTCTGCCTGCCTCTCTGCCCACTTGTGATCTCTCTCTCTCTCTTTCTCTGTGTCAAATAAATAAAATTTTTAAAAAAATAATAATAAATAAAAATAAAATAAAATAGCATAATAATAATAAATACTTAAGGATAGATTTAACAAAATGTCCAAAACCTACACTCTGAAAACTGCCAGACATTGCTGAGAATAATTAAGATTATTCCTAGATCTATCCTTGATCTATCTATAACCTAGATAGATCAAGAGCAATACCATGTTCATGGGTCTGAAGATTTAATTGTTAAGGTGTCAAATCTCTCCAAATTGGTATATACATTCAACACAATCCCAGTCAAGATCCCAAGCTTTTTAGAGGATAGAAATTCCAAAGTAATTCTAAAATTTGCATAAAATGCAAAGGAAAACTGGGGACTCACCTACTACCTACTACCTAGTCAAAATAGTGCGATATTGGTATGAGGATAGACAATGGAACAAAGTAGATAGTCCAGAAATAGACACATGTATATAGTCAATTGATTCGACAAAATGCCAAGGTGATTCAATAGGGTAATTCAAATGGTGTTGTAATAATTAGAAATCTATTTCTGAAAAAAAAAAAAAAGAGGAAGAGATTTCACAATCTTTCATGACATATAAACCAAAATGAATCATAGACCTAAATGTAACCCATAGAAATACACAACTTCTATAAGACAACGTAAGAGAAAATCTTGCAATCTTGGATGGGTAATGATTACCTAGGTATAATATAAACAGCATAAATTATAAAATAAAAAATTGACATGTTGAACTTTATTGACATTTAAAAATTTTGCTCTTCCAAAGATACCATTAAGAAAATGAAAAGGTAAGATACAGACTGGGAGAAAAATACTTGCAAAACATGTATCTGATAAAGGACTTGAATCCTGAATATATAAAGAGCTCTTACAATTCAAAAATATAGGACAACTCAACCAAAATGGGAAAAAGATTTGAAAAGACATTCGCTAAAGAAGGTATACAATGGAAGACGACTCAGCAATAAGTAGTTACTGATATATGCAATGTGAATGCATCTCAAAAGCATTTATTTTCTCAAAAGCATTGCTTTAAGTGAAAGAAGCCAAACATAGAAGGCATTAATAAACTCTTATCCATTCATTGTCCCTTTGTGACTGTCCAGTGTAATTCTATAGCAGAAACAAGAGCATGGGTGGCTCAGCCTCCAACTTTTTTTTTTTTTAAGAGTTTATTTATTTGACAGAGAGAGACACAGCAAAAGAGGGAACACAAGCAGGGGACGTGGGAGAGGGAGAAGCAGGCTCCCCACTGAGCAGGGAGCCCAGTGCAGGGCTCTATCCCAGGACCCTGGGATCGGGACCTGAGTTGAAGGCAGATGCTTAACGACTGAGCCACCCAGGCACCCCTCAGACTCCAACTCTTGATTTTCCACTCAAGCCATGATCTCAGAATCTGAGATTGAGCCCCGCGTTAGGCTCCGTGCTCAGCATGGATCCTGTTTGGGATTCCCTCTCTCCTTCTCCTCCTCCTCCCTCCCTTCTTGCCCCCGTGCTCTCTCTCTCTCTCTCTTTCTCTCTCTCAGTAAATAAATAAAATCCTTAAAAAAAAAAAGAAACTAGATATGTTTTTAATTATTTCTTCCAATTGTAAAACTGGAACAATAAAATTCCCACCTATCTACATCACAGGGTTGTTGTGAAAATAAATAAAGCATTAGAACAGCACCTACCACATAGTAAATGTTACATAAATGGCTGCAATTAGAATTTACATGTTCACATTCTGAGAACTAATTATTAGATTAATAAAAGGTCAAAAATGATAAATCTGCTGAATTCCTCTTAAGGGAGTATGATTTTTGTAAGTGTAGGAAATGGGGAGTCAAGATACCTGGGAACTGGGACGCCTGGGTGGCTCAGTTGGTTAAGCAGCTGCCTTCGGCTCAGGTCATGATCCCAGGGTCCTGGGATCGAGTCCCACATAGGGCTCCTTGCTCAGCAGGGAGCCTGCTTCTCCCTCTGCCTCTGCCTGCCTCTCTACCTGCTTGTGCTCTCTCCCTCTGACAAATAAATAAATAAATAAAATCTTAAAAAAAAAAAAAAAGATACCTGGGAACTGTCCATCCTCCTATTAATAAGTGGTTAAATGAGATAAATAATTAAAAAAAATAATAATAATGGGATCAGGGAACTGGACACCTGGAGGGCAAGAGCAACACTTTCCTTTTCTAGTTGGAGAAAAGGAGATCCAGAGACAGCCTACAGTGGCAAACCTGAAATCCTGACCCATAGCTCACAGTCCCTATCTGGGGTTCTTCTCCAGAATGCTCTGTCATAGGTAAAAGGGCTTTTTTAAAAAAGTGCTTCAGAAAAGCCAAACACAGGACACACAAGAGGTAGCATGAGCACTATATTGGGGCAAATAAAGTCGGAACCTGCGGACTGGTTCCCCAAACGGACGTGACAACCGGCCCCCACAAGGTGCCTTGTGATTTGCAAGGTGACGGGCCCCAGCTCACCAGATCTCCTGTGATTCCTGACGGAATCCTCCCAGCTGTTATACCTGGGAAAGATATGACCGTGTTCAGCCAACAAAGGCAAATTCAAAAGAGGCAGCAGCAAGTTCAGCTGTGCGGTGCACGGCCACCGATATTCAAATGTGCTCCTCGGAGCTGTGTCTAATGTCAGGAGCATTTCTTTAAAGAGACATATCCGTTTCAGTCAAGGCTTTTATATCACTTTCCCCGTTCTTCAGTGCCCGGACTAGGGAAGGGGGTGGAGGGGGTGGGGGTAAGAATTACCGGCTCCATGACTTTTTAATTTAACGCCCTTGAGGAAAGGGCAACGGGGAACGAGGCAGGATAGAGATTTCAGGGCGGCGGGCGGATGGAGAACAGTTGTTAGCGCCACATCTTCCATGAATATGGGTTGCAGCAGCTGTCTCACCCATCATTCTGTCAAGGTAATGCCTTGCTTCCCATTGTCATTGTATCTCAGAATCAAATTATTTGAATTCCAGACACATCGACAGCACACTGAAGGGCCCCTGCCAATTTTTGCAGCTCGCTTGGAAAAGAGCACCATGAAGCATTACTCATTTATACGACTCCCAGGCTCCTGTTGTAAATTCAGCACACAGGACTGCCTCCAGGTGCGGCCCTTCAGCTTAGCTCTCTAATCCTGTAACCCTTTACCGCCAGCTCCCTCCCATCCATGGGGGGGGTGGGGGGGTGGGAGGAGGGATACTGAGGCCAGCTCTTCTACATCTTACCTCTTTGAGCTTCTCTTCGTGCAGAGTCTGGGAACACAAGGGAGCCATTAGCAAGGGTGTTTTTTTTTTTTTCTTAAAGATTTTATTTACTTGTCAGAGACAGAAGAGAGAGCACAGGCAGGGGGAGTGAGAGAATTGGGGAAGCAGGCTCCCCGCTGAGCAAGGAGCCTGATGCGGGACTCAATCCCAGGACTCTGGGATCATGACCTGAGCCGAAGACAGACACTCAAGGGTGTTTTTTTAAACAAAAGGACTACTTCCAAAAGCTTTACTACACAGTCCCACCGGAAGCACCCCCCCCCCATAGAAGAGCCACCAAGAGGGGGCTCTCTGAGCACAAGTCTGGAATTGAGGTAAAAAGCAAGGTCCTGTAGGACCAGCAATGACCGCATTAGTCCAGTCAGATTCTCTACCTTGAGCTGACCCATACAGAGAACGTAGCAAAAGCAGAAGAAGATAAGAGGAAGGAGAGAGGCAAAAGATGAGCTACTCGCATGGCTGGAGTGTGGTCTGCTGGAAAAAGAATGGAGAAACGATACCTTGATACCAGCCCAAGCCCTGGACTAGCTTTCCATTCAAGGTTTCTACACCATGGAGGCTCACAATTCCTCTTTCCCCCATGAGGCCTCCTGGTTGGTCTTCCCGAGTATCTGGGAGATAGACTCATGGCCAAGAAGCCTGTTTTCCTTAGTACCAGGACTAGCCATCTAACCATCAATTGGGGGCCAGATTACATTTTGATTCTTTTAATCGCACCAGACTGGAATCTCAGGCTACCAAAACCTTGAACTGGGCCAATGGGTTTTGCAGATCATTTTGTTCCTTATTAAGTACACTACCCAAAGCAAGTCCACCACCTGGTCTACAGCATTTTGTACACGTTTGGAAAAGCTACCCTTTCTTCAACTTAAAAAAAAAAAATTCTATTAAGGAGCACCTGGCTGGCTTAGTTGGTAGAGCATGCCTCTCTTGATCTCAGGGTCATGAGTTTGAGCCCCATGTTGGGGGTAGAGTTTACTTTTTTAAAAAAGTTATATTAATTATTTCTCAACAATAACAATTACTTAAGAGAAAGTTATTCTATCTAAAATACATGAGTAAATGATTCATCTTAAAATAATGGAAAATTCAAATGTTTATAATATTAGAAGTTTAAAGTCACTTAGATCTAATAATCTGTCATAAAATAGACAACTAGCCTTGGAAGAAATAACTGTTTTTTTAAAAAAAGATTTTATTTATTTATTTGACAGAGAGAGACTGATCACAAGCAGGCAGAGAGACGGGGTGGGGGGGTGGGGGGTGGGGAGCAGGCTCCCTGCTGAGCAGAGAGCCTGATGCGGGGCTCCATCCCAGGCCCCTGAGATCATGAGCTGAGCCGAAGGCAGAGGCTTTAACCCACTGAGCCACCCAGATACCCCAAAATAACTGTTTTTGAGAGTTACAATGATTGCTTTTTTAATAGCTCATATTTTATAGAAATGATCATTACATGGATAGTCTTAAGGAATTGTGGACTTCACGTTGGTTTTAACTTACTTAATTTTGAGATGCCACATTCTTCACTGATAGTGATATTGGCAAAGCTAATTATACCTTGAAATTTTCAGTTATTTGGAAATGGCTGCAGTAAATTGTCATAAAAACACTGCAATTTATTTTAAGATTTTACTTATTTATTTGAGAGAGAGAGAGAGAGCAAGTTGGGGAAGGAGCAGAGGGAGAGGAAAGAGCAGGCTCCATGCAGAACATAGAAAGCCCTACTCAGGGCTCCATCCCAGGACCCTGAGATCATGACCCAAGCCAAAATCAAGAGTCAGAGGCTTAACTGACTGAGCCTCCCAGGTGCCCTAACATGGCAATATTTTGATGGGGGATAGTAGATTTTAAAAAGGTAATTTTATATTTATTTACTTATTTGTTTATTTGTTTGTTTGTTTGTTTATTTTAAGATTTTATTTATTTGACAGAGAGAAACACAGCAAGAGAGGGAACACAAGCAGAGGGAATGGTAGCGGGAGAAGCAGGCTTCCCGCTGAGCAGGGAGCCTGATGTGGGGCTCGATCCCAGGACCCCAGGATCATGACCTGAGCTGAAGGCAGACGCTTAATGACTGAGCCACCCAGGTGCCCTAAAAAGGTACTTTTAGATTGTTAGTTTTTTTATACGCTGATGAAGAATGTCTAAAATTATTTAATAGTGCTCATCAGTCCATTTCAACTGTACATTTTCACCCAGCTTTGGTACTTCATATTGAGAGTAATTCTCCAAATCATAGAAGAAATTGAGACCCTTGCCTCTCCAAGCACCTAGGATCAGGGCATCTCCAGGAGGTTGTTAGGAACACAGAATCTCAGGTTCTACCCCAGAATTACTGAATCAGAATTTGCGTGTTCGTAAGATCCCTGGATGGTTTGTATGCACATGAAAATTTGAGAAGTACTGATGTAGGATTCTGAAAGAAACATATTCTTTTAGCAACATAAGCCTTTCTTTTAGCTAATGTTTTTGTTACCAGTATAGAAAAAAAAAAAAAGGAACAGATTTCAGATCATAGGTGGATTGGTTGTGGAAATAGCATTTGAAATGAATCTTTATCCCCTCTCCGACATTTTTACTTTGGAGAAGTTGGGGTCAAAGTGAAGAAATCACGATTTGTTTAGCATCAATAATATCTTTCTGTAAATGAAGTTTTCTTGAATGATTTTCTTAGCCCACTGTATGCTTTCAAGGCAATGATATTCGTTGACTTTGAGTTCCTGTCTAATTTTGCTACTGTAGTAAGCAGTTCCCCTTATCCACAGGGGGACATGTTCCAAGACCTCCCAGAGGCTGCCTGAAACCATGGATAGTACTGAACCCTATATACGCTATTTTTTCCTATACATGCTTATGATAAAATTTATTAATTAGGCACAGTTAAGAGATTAATAACAATCACTAATAATAAATTATAACAATATACTATAATAAAAGTTATGTGACTGGGGTCTCTCTTAAATGTCTTACTGTGCTGGACTCACCCTTCTCCTTGCGATGATGTGAAATCATAAAATTCCTAGTGAGGAGGTGAAGCAAAGAGAATGACACAGAGTTAGGCTACTGCTGACCGGGCCAGGAGTCAGAAGGGTCATTGGCTTCTAGATCGCACTTGACTGTGGGTAACTGAAACACAGAAAGTAAAGCCAGGGATAAGGAGGGACTACTTTAACATTAGTCTCACCTTCACTCCAAATTAGTCCTGAGCCATGCATCTTAAAGAGGATATTTTCGTAAGCACACTTTTGACTTGTATTTTTAGAATCTATGTTTTTATTCATATCATCAGTATGCACTGCATACTCCCCCTAATTAAGTTTTAGTAGCAAGATGGCATCTACTCAATTTTCCCATCTCATATTCAACAATGATTTTAAATTTTATGTTCCGTAAATGCATTTTCAATATCCTCCAACATTTGGTTGAAGCAAAAAGAGTAGTTATATAATTTCTTGGATGATATAAAAAATTCAGTGCTGTCAAAGAAGATTTTTGCTGCATCATTTAATACCAAATGTAAAGAAGATGCAAAACAAAAAACACAGAATGCCCTAGAAAATACTGAGGATCTTCTGTGGGGACCCACTGTATTCTCTACACATACTTGTGGCATTGCTGTATCCAATTTCTCCTTGAGTCAGGTTTTATGAGTAGTCTTCTGAAAATATGTATGTGCTTTCTTTTGTCTTGCAATCTTGTTAACTCCTTTGTCCAAATATTCATATATTTACTTTTTGGAAGTCCACAAATCTAATCACATTATCTGTTCTACATGGCTTATGCCAGGGGTGTATCTAAAATAATCAAATAATATTTGCATTTCATACCTTTTTCAAAAGTAATTCATTCGTTGCATCTACCATAATTTTAATTATTTGGCTTTATGTTTCACACCCTAAAAATGTGTAATACTATTTGTTAATCAGTGTGCCCTTATGTTACCAAATTTTGTATCATTTCTGCCAAAGGAAGACAATTCTCATCATTGTGTTTGTAGTTTCCTGGATAATCTTCTCCCTCGACGTTGACCTGCCAAAAGAATGTGCTCCCAACACTGAAAAAATAAAAAAAATAAAAAAATAAAAGAATGTGCTCTCAGTGTGGTTTCTTATTTGTGTGGTATCTTTGTTTGCCTCTCTCTCACTATACTATCTCAGACCACATTTCAACTTTGAATTTTTAACACTATTGTTGAAAAGCATTTTACCTTCTGTTCATTAGTAATATGTGATATATACTGCCAGTCCTTGCACACATTTTCATTCCTTGTTGATCTCTTTCCCCAGCTTTGAAGAATTTGCAACACAGATAAAACATAGAAATCACTGAGATAAAATCATATGAGGTTTTTGATAATTAGTTAGAATTTATAAATAAATAATTCCTGAAAACTTTCTACCTGTGCTAATGGTAGTTAAATTTGACAGTGTGGTGAAAACTTGATGAAATTTAATAAAAATAAATTTAAATGAAAAATTAAGCTTTTTACATAAGACAGATTTCAACCAGATTGTTGTTAATATTCAAATTGTTAAAATATTCAAATTATGTAGCCAGATACCTGGATAGGCAATATCCAGCTTCATGTGTTTTTTCCCCCCTTCCACTTTTCCTCAAAATTAACCAATTACACTTGGCATAAATATTGATGGTAAATTCACATCCTAATCCAGCATCCTTTGTCCCCACCTCATCCATCTTTTCCAAAAATGTATCCAATGCTCTAAATTTTGTTTGTCATTTTCTTCTGTTTCCTGATTCTGAAACTAATTTTTAAAACTCTTCCATAGTGTCTGAGCAAAAAAATCAATAGAGTATTTTCTTTTAGAACTTACCTGTATATAACATACCAAATATACAAGTAACAAGCTGCTAAATACTGTCAAGTGTTAATATTCTTACTAACAAAATATCATAACAGTAGGCAATTGCTATTATGTAATTACCAGATCCCTAAATAGAAATCTCTCCAATTTATGTGCATATAATTTATTTTGTGGATTATTTGAGCATATGTAGTTTAATGGTGAGTCATGGAGTAATGAAAAGTCCTTGTAGATTTACACGGGGAACTCAGCAATACCCTTTGAGTACAGCAAACAAATAGCAGATATTGTGATGCAAAGTGAAACATTAAATTAGCTGGTGTACTGGTAATAATGGGATTTGTTTTTAAATACTCGCCTATCAGCATATTAATGAAAAAAGCGGTTTCTTGTTTAGAAGCAGAAATATTTTCAGATGACGTTAGATCTGTTGTTGGTTTTGATTACTGACTCATTTTTCCTTTGTGCACGGAAGCAGAACAGAATATATTAATCCTCTTAAAACAGACACGTTACCGCCATCTGCAGGGAAGTTGTAATAAACATACCAGTCACCCATCCTGGCAATAAGCAATATTAATAAAAGCACAAAAATGCTCAGAATAATAAAGATGTCTGATGTGACTGGTGTCCCCTTGGACGAGGAGCACATGTGTGGTGCCCCACCCACTATAACAATCCTATGTGGCCGCCCCAATCCCTACTCCATCTAGATTTTATTCTTGTGGCTTTCAAACTTCTGCCAAAGGAGAAAAATTCCAATTGTAAAATCATTCTTGGGGCCCAACCTTGTGTTGCTTGTTCATACCGTGGGCTGAAAAGCACAGGAGGGGGATACAACTTACCATTTGACTTCTCTGGAATGACCACTCACTCCATCCAGCAAGTCACTCTAGGAGTTCAGGACTTTTGTCACTAGCCATGGGACAGAGGACAGAGTTGTGCTTGGTCTCCTTGTGGCTAAAACCACTAACCCTGCAGGGAGTGGGAGTAGAGGAGGGGCTGAGCCCCAAAAGATCAAAGGAAAAAACCTCTTCCTAAAATTAGGGATGAGCCAGCAGTATCTCTGAACAAAAGAACTTTAGGTGGGGGTGGCGGGGGGGGGGGGGTGCTTTACACACATGAGTCATAAGTCTTCAGTGCAAAATCACAAGTATCCTGCTAGAAAAGCTTAACAGGACTTCTGGCACGCTTTGCTTAGAAACAGTGGTCATAAATCCATTAGTATTTTCTGTTCTCAGAAGAAGAAAAATTGCTAAATGACAAGGTAATAAGAAAACCCCATTACCGAATCCTGTGCCCTTAAAGTAAAATACTGAGTTGAATCTATATGTTCCTTGCAACTAATAACAGAAAAATTTACTATTACCAATAACTAATACAGGGCAGCAGGTAGCCCCAGTAGCTGGCCCATAAGGAGCATTTATTTGTTGAATGGATAAGAAAGATTCTACTCCAAAATTACCCAAAACGGGCCAGGTGAGTACAGACAGAGCAGACAGAACTGGGGAACACGGGGAAGGATTCAACGAGGAGTTAGGTCTTGACAAGGACACAGAAGGTCAGCAAGCAGAGAGAGAAAAGTCATCCCAGGTGGAGATGAGAGTAGCAGAGGAGAAGCAGGAGCCCCGGGAGGGTATCCAGGATGGAAGGGAAGGTCAGGCAAGCACGGAGACAGAGTCTGGTGAGGAAGCAGGGTCTGGCAGGGGCCACTGGATCTGGTGACCTCCGAGGGTGGGCGGGTTTGCCAGGGAGGATAGTGACTGAGTGGGAGGGAGAGAGGGAATAGAGGAGGAAGTTAATTAGGCTACCCTCCCTCTCTTCTTCTGTTAACTTTATTGTACATATATATATATATATACACACAATATATATATATACATACAATATGTATAGTACAAGTCTATATATATACTGACTATAAGTTACTATGCTCTTTTATATGTAAATATTTATAATAAAACATTTCCTGCTGTGTTTTATATATATATGTATATCATATGTATGCTATATACAGCAAAGTGTACATAGTATACAGGTTGGCAAAAGGCTGCTTTCCTGACTCTTAACAGCATAGATGAGCTTTCAGAGCTCATTTTTTTTAAGAAGTAGGAGATGGTAAAAGGAAAGAACTGGATGGTAGCTTGAGTGGTAGGGTCAATGGAGAGGGTTTTGTTTTGTTTTGTTTTGTTTACATTAAAGGAGCATTATCTTGACAGCAAGGGGAAACAGGTAAGAGGGAGGGAGCCAATATTTAAGAGAAAGAGGGTGCTCGTGGACATGAAGGACGTAGGCTCAAGGTCATGGAGGTAGTTGATATTGAAAGTAGACAAGAAACTTCACTCTGGGGCAGCAAAGGCAGAAACAGAGGGGTCAGTGGCTGGGCGTGTGGCCCCGGGGGTCAGAGTGTTGCGGGTCCCATCTCAGATCCACCACAAACAGACAGTAACAGTTACTCTGCCTCCTTTTCTAAACTTGAATCATCAGGATAACAACCGTAACAGCAACAAAAATAGCAGTGACCGCCCCCCCACCCCCCGTTGGAGTCTGATATACCTAGGATCACCCTGAAATGGAACCTGATTTCAAATTAGCCTCTGCCAAGCTCCCTAGGTGTCTCTCCCGACCTTTACCCTGCTCAATAACCTTACCAGCCCACTCCGGGTTACCCGCAGAATCTCAGGAAGCATTATGCCAGCCTCTGGAATTCCAAAAGATATTCCAAAGTCAAGTCAGTCTGATGTTCTAGGGATAGAAGCTAAAATCCCAGCACTTAGGGATTTGGCCTAAGTGGGCTCCCTGAAGGTTACACTCACTAATGGGTGGCACCGGAGGGAGAGGACAGCAGAACTCAGTTGGTCCAAAGACAGAACCTGTCATCCACGGTGAGATAACCAGAGCAGAACGTGGCCAGCCAGGGAGTGTTGCCAAACCTCCTTTCCAAGGCCCACACCAACTTCTTCTTCCAGGGGTCCATGTTTCCCATAGAGATAGGATTGGGGTAAGAATGTCTTTGCCTTCAACCCATAGTCCCTGAACTCTGACCTCCCGTTGGCCCTGATCTTGCCCGAGAAGCTCTCTCCCTAAAGAAACTGATATTCTATGGCTAGGACTGACTCATAGACGAGGCCGGGCACATCTGGGCTCTAATCCACAGGAGTGAGAGAACACTGGATAAAAAGTGAACATAAAAAGCTATCTCCGCAACAAAATCAAAGCCAGACTCTCTAAGGTGGCAACTGAAGGACAAACCTGTAGAAAGAAGGCCAGACCACGAGGAGACCCTGGGGGCCACAGATTCATCTTCTCTTTGGGTAACCAACCACTTACTGGTTTTCCCGCCTCTGACATTCTGGCTTCATAGGGGAACTGCTCAGACTTACTACTCTCTTAATTCTTTGTAAGGCATCTCAGACAAGACTGGAAAGTTCAAATGGGACCTTAGCAAATGCTGGAGTAAAATATAAACTGGAAGCAACATGGGTTAGAAATAGGGCCACAAAGTTACAGAGATCACAGCATCCAGAGAGGAGGTGAAACTTGCCTCAAGATCTCTGGAATCCACAGGAAGTTTCTGCTTCGGTTATATCTAAAAGTTAAGAAAGAAATCCAGCAGAGAAACAGCAGAATGTGGTGGTTAAGGGGCCAGACCCCAGAGCCAGATGGCTGAGGTTCATGCTCCAGCTCTGACAGTTGGGTGATCTTTGGCAAAGATCTAATCCCTGGCTGCCTCAGTCTCCCCATCTTAAAAGCAAAGGTGTACTAGTGCCTACGGCATAGAGTTTTTATGGGGATTAAGTAAATTAATCTACGTGAAGCACCTAGTCTTTGTCTCACAGCAGGTAGTTAGTAAGCTTGGGATTTTATTATTGTTATGGACTCCCTCCGTGTGACTAAGGGAAGAGAAGAAGTGGAGCCCACCTGGAAGATATGCAAGGAGGCAGAAATGAGATGGGGAGGCAGGAATGAGATCCAGGACATGGTGGCTACCAAGAAGGATGGAGGAATGGAAGAAAAATGAAATCCAGGGTGCGATAGGGTCGGGGGAGGTAGAGGAGACATTCAGGTAAGACTGAGATGGGAAACCCAGCAAGAGACCCACACTTTCCAGAGCCCAGCTGTCCTCTAGACTCACATCCTTCCACACTGGGTAAGAAACCCTGGGGGCTAAGGGGTGAGCTCCCCAGCCCGCGTCCTCCCTTCTGGCTCCTTAGACCCTGGAATTCCCGATCCAGACTGCAGCAACCTAGGGCCAGGCTCTGCCTTCTAGCCACACCATCTCCAGGTTACAGACTCCCCCCCCCCAACCCTCCCGTGAGCACACCCCAAAGCTCACAGGTGGCCAAGGGGCAGCTATTTGCAAGAGGGTAGGGAAGAGCTTTAACGCGGGGGCTGAGATGTCTGTCGTACGTGTGCTGGGGGAGGGGGCTTCATGGTAGAGGATGGAGCTGGGGCTGGGGGTGAGGTGTCCCTGAGCTAAGGGAGGGGTCTCCCAGGGCGCGGAGAATGTCCCTTCCCCTTCCTCTGAGGTCCTCCTGAAAACCTTCGCGCCCACAGAGAGATGGTGCTCCTCCCCTGCCAATGTTCCCGTCGGACCCGTCCGGAATCACTGAGCCCCGTGGCGCCGCGAAACCCGGCCGGGGAGTTTTGGCAGAGCTGGGAAACTAAGGGACACGACAGCGGGGAAACCAGAAGCCAGTAAGTAACCTGATTTCCGGGACGCAGATTCTCGCCGCAGCTCGGGTTTGCGCGCAGGTGTCCGCGGGGCGGGGCTTCCCGGTCGCCCTCGCGCCGTCGCCTCCGGCCCCCGCCACGGCCCGCACCCCACCCCCGGCGCCAGGAGGCCGGGCCACCCCGTCCCACCTTGTAAAACTCCCGGCTTCGGAGTTTCCCGCGGGGAGCCGCGCCTGCCAGCGAGGACGCCCGAGGTCACGCAGCCGCGGCGCCGCGGTTACACCGATGCGCGATGGTCAGCGCCGGGCTCCTGGGGGGTGCGGGGTGGGGACCCCTGCCTGCGGCCCTGGCGCCGTAGGCTCCCACCCGGGAGGGCCCTGCGCTCGGGACTACGGCCCCCTCGGCGGCACCGGGCGGACCGCCGGGCCCGGACCCGCCGAGACGGCGCGGGGTCTCCGGGCGCGGCTAGCGCCACCTGCCGGACGTCGCCAGTCCCTCAGTCCGGGCGTCGGGGGGAAAGAAACCGGGACGAGGGCGCAGGGCTGGCCGCGACACGGGAGCCTGGCTTGATACCTGAGAGGGTTCCGGGAGAGAGGTGGTGATATCACGGGGCGCCCGGGAGCGAGGACTCGAGCCTGCGGAGCAGCTGCTCCTTTTTCCCTGCCCTTGCCGACTGGGCGGCGCGCTCCGGGTGCTTCTCGGGCGCATGTCCTCTTCCTCGACGGATCCTAGGGACCGGGGTTCGCTCGGTGGCTGCCTGGGGATCCCCCCAACCGGAGGGGAGAGAACAAAATACAGCAAGCTCCGCAGCGCAGCGGGGGAATGGCGCTTTCAGGTCGAACGCAGAGAGGGATTCGTTCTTCTACAAGAGGCAGCATTTGGGGACGGGGTAACCTCCACGTCCTGTCCTAGTCTGACCCGGAGGACCTAGAGAGAGGCTTTTGGGGATCTTGGCCCTGCAGGGTGCCCCGGAGCAGGTGGGGTGTATGAGGGGGCGCGGTTCCTCCAGCGGCAGGCTCATACCTTTCCCTGCCTCAGGGACTAGGGTCTCAGTGTCGAGGTTATAACTGAAGTCTCTGAGCCCTGGTTTGATAATGATGATAGAAAAGATGGTTAATAATAGTTATTAATAATAGTTTATAGCAGCTCCACTTCATGGAGGACTTACTGTTAGCAAAGCCTCATGTTAGCAAAGCCCTTAGGAAACGCCAACACTAAACTTCTCGCTGAACCCTTAAAATATCCCTGTAAGATTTATTCTGGGACTTGGAGAATTTTTTATTACATATATAATATCACTTACTAATTATGATATATCATATAATAATATGTGTATTTGGTTGGTTGGTATTTCATAATGACTATGGAAACCCCCTCCTTACAGCTCAGCTTCCCTTGTCTCAGGTGGGGAGGCTATTTATGATCAGGCTAATATATCTGGAATATTTGGAGTCAGCTGGGGAAACAGGAGTCATCTAAGGAGAAAACTGACAGGGAAACCGGATCCTCCAGTACCAGCTTCCTTCCTTTTGGGAGAGGAACCCCTGGGTCCACCTACTTGCCTCTTAATTACAGATGGGTCTCTTGGGTTAGTCCCAGATGGGACATACACAGAAGTTAGTGGTGTTCGAAGTGTTCTAGAAGATTGGAAGCTAGGAGGAAGAAACTTATATTTATCTTATCTTTTCTTACCTATGTCTAAAACCTCTAGCAGGATCAGGTTGACCCTCCCCAAACCAGGCACCATTGCAAAGCTATTTCCATGATTTTTTTTAATCACTCAACTATTAGAATAGACCTATGAGAGATGTATTATACAGAGAGGGAAACTGAAGCATTAGTTGGAAGTACCTTGCCCAAGGTGGCCCAGCTGTATGAGACAGAGTGGGCAACTAATCCTGGGCCTCAGGCTCCCACTCTGGCTGCGCGTGTCCCCAGCCGAGTGGTCCCCCTTCTCCGGCCCAGGGCGTGCACTGTCTCACTTCTCCTGCTCCCACAAGGACAGTGACAAGGGGAAAGCATTAGTTGGCCCTGGCAGAGACTGTGACAAATTATCACTTCTCTTTGATGCCACGTGCTTTTTAATCAAAAGAGCTAGGTAAGGGGCGCCTGGGTGGCTCAGTCGTTAAGCGGCTGCCTTCGGCTCGGGTCATGATCCCAGGGTCCTGGGATCGAGCCCCGCATCGGGCTCCCTGCTCGGCAGGAAGCCTGCTTCTCCTGCTTCCATTCCCTCTGCTTGTGTTCCCTCTCTCGCTGTGTTTCTCTCTATCAAATAAATAATATCTTTAAAAAAAAAAAAAAAAAAAAAAAGAGCTAGGTAAGACCAAGCTGGCCACCGAGGGTAGCTAGACGAGCCAGAAGTGCTCCTGGGGAAGCTGGAAGTTAAAATGAACCTCTTAGGGATGCCTGGGCGGTTCAGTCAGCTTCAACTTAGGTCATGATCTCAGGGTCCTGGGACTGAGCATCGGGGTCCCTGGTCAGTGGGGAGCCTGCTTCTCCCTCTCCCTTTGCTGCTCCCCCTGTTTGTGCTCCCTCTCTCGCTCTCACTCTTGCTCTCTGTCAAACAAATGGCATGACATGACATGACATGACATGACATGACATGACATGACATAAGATGAACCTCCTCAGGATTCAGCCCCAGTCCCTCACCTCTCCTACAGGGAAGCAGGCAGGCTGAGCACTCCAAGCCTCGGGACTCTGTCATCGCCTGCACCAAAGCAAACACACTTACCGAGGACCCAGCACCAATGCCGTGTTTGTGGAGTGAGGTACTCAGCAAAAACGCCAGCCCGGGCGTGCTCATAGACCCCACAACACCAGATGCTCAGACGATGACTAGTCGTTCCTGCTCCCACCCCTCATGTTATCCCTCACGACACGAAGAAGTCCGTATTTGTGAGTTGGTGAAGATGTTCGCCATCTGCCAGAGATGTTGCAGACCCTGGTTTTTCTGGCTTTTCCCCCCCGCCCACCATTCCCAGAGATGGGTAGCCAGGGGGCTGATCTCAGAGGCGCACCTCCAAATACTCATCTCCCAGGAGACAGGGGCCCATAAGGGAAGCACAGGAGGGGCCGCTGACCACAGGGCTCAGCCCCTACCTCTGTGTCCTGAGGCTCTCCAGCCCTGGATTTCACACTGGGACCTGGGGAGCATATGGGGCCCCCTCTTCGTGGGGCCCTGGGTCTGCGCCCTCACGGGAGAGGCCGTAGGCTAACTTCTCTCTTGAAGTTGTTTAAAAAGCGTTTTCTCAAAATGATAACTTATGTCAAGTAGAGAACAAACAAAAGACAAGAGTCAATTAGATTTAACCAATGTTGATATTTTGAAATAATTTGCTTCAGAATTCTTTCTCTCTTTCAGAAATAAAGAACCAGAGACCTAGCTATAGCTATGTCTGTTCCTAAGAGCTGTATCCGCTCCTGAGAGGAAACTTTAATGGAGTTGGTGACTGACTCCCATGTATATTGTATTTTCCTTTTCTTTTTTTTTTTAATACTTTATTTGAAAGAGAGAGAGAGAGTGTGAGCAGGGAGCCTGCTGTGGGGCCTGATCCCAGGACCCTGGGATCATGACCTGAGCCAAAGGCAGATGCCCAACTGACTGAGCCACCCAGGCACCCCAATATATCCAGGATATTGTACTTTCCTCTACAGATGTGAAGCCATCAGAAATATGTCATATGGTTTTCTATGTTTTAATTTTCATAAGGGGCCTCATACTGTACATGTCCCTTTCAGAGTTTCTTCTTAATGAACCCCAGGCTCCTTTACTTGTCTGATATCTATTCCTGAAATATTCAAAGATGGGCTGGGGGAAGGCTATGGTAAATGACCTGGTTGGTGACTTACTACAGGCAAAAAAACCTGTTTTTCCAATGATTTTTGTCCCCCCAAGTACATTTTGGTTTTTTGTTTTTTGGGTTTGTTGGCTTTTAAGATTTTACTTATTTGTCAGAGAGAGAGAGAGAGGGAGGGAGCACAAGCAGAGGGAGAAGCAGATGCCCCGCTGTGCAGGGAGCCTGATGCAGGACTTGATCCCAGGACCACAAGACCATGACCTGAGCCGAAGGCAGATGCTTAACCAACTGAGCCACCCAGGTGTCCCCCCAAGTACATTTAAAACAGCAGACATCTGGGACTGAGCTCTCATTGTCTGTGTCTTTCGTCCACAGTCCAGGTGGATTTTGTGGGATGCCATGCAACCCAGAACAGTGTAGAAGGGACCAAGCTCATCCTTGTATCGAGAAGAAACAAGCCTAGGTAGAAGTTTCTTGCTCAAGGTCCAAATCAGTCACTGGAGAGAGAGGAACACTCATCCAATCATTTATCAATTAACTTAACAAACATTTATAGAGTGTCACCTGTGTGCCAGGAACACAGGTCCCTGGAGAGCCTCAGGGGGTCAAAAGGAGGGCGTTTCTATCTTTTAGCACTTACATTCTAGTGGGCTGAAATACACAACAAACTAAAAATATAAATCTCTTAATATTCGCAGGGTGAAGTGCTGTGGAGAAAAGCGAAAGGCGATCACATTTAGGGGCAGTGGGCCTGTAGGTTGGTGGGGGATAGGCTGCAGAATTAAATAATATGGTCAAGGTAAATCTCACTGACGTGATGGGGTCTGAGCAAAGACTAAAGGAAGTAAGGAAGAGGGGGAATATTCTAGGCAGAAAGGACACCAGAGCAAAGGCCCTAAGGCAGGAGTTTGTTGGCAAGTGGTAGGGACAGCAAGGAGGCCGCTGTGGCTGGAGTGGAATACCGGAGGGACTGAGGGAGGGAGGGACTAGGCCGAGAGGGGGCCAAAATGTCAGTGACCGGCCACGTCGTGTCAGGCCTTGTAGGCCATGAGGAAGATTTCGGTTTTTATTCTGAACGAAATGAGGAATCCTTTTAGGGTTTACATAGAGCAGTGACTTGATCTCATTTAGGTTTTAGTATGATCACCTTGGCAGTTTGTTGGGAAGAGAC
>CM053613.1:20100115-20176279 GCA_028646535.1 Procyon lotor | reverse complement strand
AAAAATATCAAGGGCACAGTATCCTTGGAAACCATGTGTTCAGCCCCTTTCTTGGACAGACGAACAGTGAGGCCCTGGGAGGGTAGTCATTTGCACAAGGTCATGCAGGCAGTTGGTGGAGCGCTGTGAGTGTGACCCAGCCTGTGGCAGCTGAATGGGGGACTTCTGTGCATAGTGGTCTATGGACCTCATGCATAGACCAAGAAGGTAGATACTTCTAAGTATCCGAAGCCTGGGAGATCCGAGCATGGAACCTGCCTTGCCATTGGCTGTGAATTGCACCTAGCTGTCCCAGAACCCCCTTGCCACCCCTGGTGAGGGTGGGGGTGGGGGGTTAGCAGGGAAGGCGAAGTTGAAAGTGGAAGACTCCAAGAAGCAGAATCAGAGAATCGGGCTTTTGTCTCTAACTTGGCTTTACGCTAGCTCCATCCTGCTGGGTGTAACTGGCATTTCTGACTGCCTTTTTTCATCTCAAAGTATTTTTACGTGTTCTGTTATTTCATTTAATCTCCAGTCCACCCTGTGAACTAATTATTAATTATTATTAGTCCGTTTGAGAAATGAGACAGAGGTTAGATGACTTGTACTTCATCCTTTTTTAAAAAAAACAATTTATAATGGAAAGTTTCAAACATGAGTAAAAGAAAACGAAAATAGGATCTCAAACCTCCATTTTCTATTCACAGCTTCAGCAATTATCTACATATTGCCACTCTTGTTTTATCTATGTACCCCCACCCCAACGTTGTTTCTCCTCCACTCTTGAGGAAATTCCAGACATCATAACATTTCATCCATAAATACGCCACCAAATGATAAGTACTCTTTTTAAAAGATAACCAGAGTACCGTAATTCTTTTTTAATATCAAGTAGCTATTCCTCTTTTATGGTTCTTTTTTTTTCTTTTCTTTTTTTTTAGAAAGAGAGGGAGAGAGCAGGGTGGGGAGAAGGAAAGAGAGAATCTTAAGCAGGCTCCACACCCAATGTGGAGCCCAATGCAGGGCTCGATCTCACTACTCTGAGATCATGATCTGAGCCAAAATCAAGAGTCAGACTTTTGACCGAGCCACCCAGCTGCCCCTCTCTTTTATGATTTTTATAGAATATCTTAATTGTTGTCTTAGAAAAGCAGTCATCTCTTTTTTACTCAGTATCATAAACATTTTATCATGTCATTAAATATTCTCCTAAAATGTAGTATTTAAGCCTGCATGATATTGATGAATCGGTTAATTTGAGTCAATCATGTTTTCAGATTTATATTATTTCCAAAGTTTTACTATTAAAAAGTACTTCCAATGAATATCTGTGGTAGATTCTAGGTGTCTCCAAATATCCATACTCCCCTCACTCCTTAGGATAGAACCTCAATTTTATTTGGTGTGACAAAAGATAAACTAGAAAAATTTCGTTTCTCAGCTTCTCTCAAAATTAACTGAGGTCAAGTGAGATCTAAGTAGGCATTTCATGGGGTCTCTGGGAAGACTGCTGGGAGGAAATTGACTCAGCTGGTAAGTATTCCATTTTTGCCCTCCTCGCCTTCCTCCTTCCTACTGCCTAGAACACAGGTAGAGTTGTTAGTGGTCCAGCACCATCTTGAACCATTCAAATGGAAGATATACTCTAAGGTGATAGAGCAGGAAAAAAGCAGCCTGGATCTTTGATGACTCCCGCGTCAGAGGTCTGCTTACTTCCAGACTTTCTTTGGGCGACAAAGTCATTACTCTTTTATTTAAGCTGCTGTGAGAGCTTATCATTTAGTGGGACAGGAGAACAGAGTGATGAGAAACCTTGAGGCGGGCACATGGCAGTCTTCACCCAGAATAGCAAGAACATGGTGTGGCTGGAGCAGAGTTCTAGAGTGGAAAAGGGGCAGGTAGGAGGTCACAGAGGAGTCAGGCAGGCCATGGTGAAGATACCCATCCTAAGCGTTCTATGTGGCTCACGATGGCATGAACCTTCTATAGATTTTCTGAGAGGGTTACATGACAGTGTCATCACAGTGCCGCCACACGGTAAACATTTACTATGTGGTCCTTACCATTGTTGTGGTTATTAATGACAGGGCGAGAGCATTGAGAAAGAAAGGAACCAGGAGTCAGAAAAGTAGGGCTCCACTACCAGTTTTGGAAATTGCCAATCTCAAGACACTAGTCAAATATCTTGTAAGACCAGGTAAATGACTGGCAAATTTACTGGGGCCTCAAAACCCCCTGCTCAAATGGAATATTGAGTAGGTCAAACATGCCCAGTAGACATGAGTGGAGTGATTGTGGTGGTGGGGGGCAGTGGGGACCCCTGAATACTGTTGCTACCTGTCGGGTCTTCTCCTCTTCCTTACCGTGGTGATCCCTCAGGGGGCTTCTCAAGGCCCTACAAAAAAATCACCAGACTGAGGCTGAACATCACGAGTCACTTGGGAAACACAAATCAAAACCACAATGAGACAGAGCACGGAGGATTTTTAGGGCAGTGAAACTACTCTGTATGATACTACGATGGTGGAACACATACCATTGTACATTCGTCAAAACCCAGAGGACATACAACATGAAGAGTGAGCATTAATGGGAACCATGGGCTGTGAGGGATAATGGTGCATTGCTGTAGGGTCACCAATTATTAGAATGCACCAGTGTGGTGGAGGACATCAGAGTGGGGAAGGTTGTGCCTGTGTGGGGATAGGAGATAGATAGCAACACGCTGGACCTCCCGCTCAATTTTGCTGTGAACCGGAAACGGCTTTGAAAAATTAAAAATTAAATTAAAACATTTAAGTTTATTAATTTAAAGACCTTTTTTAAAAAGCACAATAAGGGGGCGCCTGGTTGGCTCAGTCGTTAAGCGTCTGCCTTCAGCTCAGGTCACGATCCCAGGGTCCTGGGATCGAGCCCCGCATCGGGCTCTTTGCTCAGCAGGGAGCCTGCTTCTCCCACTACCATTCCCTCTGCTTGTGTTCCCTCTCAACGCTGTGTTTCTCACTGTCAAATAAATAAAATCTTTAAAAAAAAAAAAAAAAAAGCACAATAAGATACAGCTTCATACCCACTAGGCAGTTGTAATTAAAAAAAAAAAACAAGACAAAACAAAACAAATGTTGGAAATTAACAAGGGTTAGCAAAGATGTGCTAAATGTGGTATATATATATGCAGTGGAATATTATTCATCAATAAAAAGAAATGAAGTCATGACACACGCAATAGCATGAATGAACCTCAAAAGTGTGATGCTAAGTGAAAGAAGTCTGATGCCAAAGGTTACATCTTGCATGATCCATTTACAAGGAATATCCAGAACATGCAAATTCATAAAATAGAAAGCAGAAAGCAGTGGTTGCCAGGAGCTAGAGGAAGGGGGAGGGGGCTGGGGACTGACTGCCTAATGGAGCTAGGACTTCCTAGGAGTGATGAAAATGTCTTAGTACTAGACAGAGCTGATGGTTACGTAATGTTGCGAATGTACCAAATGTCTGAATCGTACACTGAAAACGGTTGATTTTATGGTGTTCAAATTTACCTCAGTTTTAAAAACACCGTAGTAGGAGCTCTCTAAATGCTTTCCAGTTCCAATGCTCTTGCTGTCCTGCCCCATGGCCACGTGTTATCTGTAATTTTGAAGTGGCTTGGTGCCTGCTAGGACCCAAGAAGAGGACCAATAGCCCTTATCACCATGATCCCCTGAGCCCTAAGGGGGACTTTGAGGGGAAAAAAGCACCCAGGAAAGATAGGTTTCAGAGGGATTAAGTACAGAAAGGGCCAGAGCATGAAACACAAACAAAGTATGAATATAGCAGAAGTGGGTGGAGGGTGGTAGGTACTGTAATGAAATTACGGTATTTGCCAGACTATCTCTGGGAGTAATGGAGATAATTATGCAGTTGGAGGATTAAGGAGGGAGCTATTCCTACTCAAAGCCAAAGGGTTGGGCTCTTCACGGCTTACAAGCGTTTCTTCACGGCTTACAAAGGTTGAAGGAAAAGAACCTCCAGGACTTCAAGAGTTCTGCAGAAAGATGGGAAGAGAATTCTGGACCTATGCTGTCCAAAATGATAGTCACGAGCTGCATGTAGCTATTGAACACTTGAAATGTTTCTGGTGCGGATGGAGAAGTGCTGTAGTATAAAATACGTAACAAACTTGGAAGACTTCATTTTTAAAAAAAAAAAAAAAAGAAGAATGTAAATATCTCATTAATCAATTTCATATTAAGTCTATGACAAAATGATCATATTTTAGACATATTGGATAAAATAAATATATTATTAAAATTAATCTCACCTGCTTTTTTTTTCTTACATTTTTATGTGGCTACTGGAAATTTTAAAATTATGTATATGGCAGTATATTTTGCTCAGATAGCACTGCTCAGTGGACCATTGTGTTACTCCTCCAGGGCAGAAGCAGCGCTGTCCAGGGTCTCTTGGCAGAGACCACCCAGCGTAAAGCACCATCTGGGCATTCAAGCTCCCCAAATAACTGCTGGGGAAATGTGGGCACATCTTATCCGAACACAGAGCAACAAATAGAACCCATTAAGCAAAGCAAATTTTGCTTGTGGCCTAGATACAGACACAGGTGCAGTGAAAGCTTCAAGTCTTTTTAAGCAATTCCATTCTCTCAAAAGGATGGTATGGCCATAAACATAGTGTCGGGGCACGAAAGAGTTCCCGGCATGCCCTTCCCCAGCATCTCAATATGTTTCTCAGAGTCCCAGGGGTAGATGGACTAGCATTTTTGAAATTGGCCAGGAAAATTGTAGAATGTTTATTCAATGGCAGGGTAAAAATTATACATTTTCTATCAAGATAGAAAATAGGAAGGAACAAAGATCCAAATAGCCAGTCCCTCACACCGCCATTTTAGTCACAGTCTGCCTGTGCTTTTGGCTGTGTTACAAAATGAAATAAATCCCTTTATAATCCCTCACACTGGCTCCAAAAAAGGTATTTTCACAAGCACCAGAGCAGACCCTTTGGGCATTTCTTCCCACAAATGCTCATCTCTGCTCAAACCTCTTCCCCACTCCACCCCACCCCCCATCACATCCTTTTCCAATATGGCGAACTGAAATGATTCTAGCATTCCTTATGGCAAATGAGGATGGGGTGAGGGGGGATATAGGGAGTGGTCCAAACAGGAATCCCTCTCACAAGCTCAATATCCTCCCCAAACTCTCCATGACCCTTCCCAGGCCACTCACCTTTGTAGGTTTCTTCTTCCAACCAACACATCGAATTTCCCTTTTTCTGCCTGGCAACTTCCCCCCACATTGATGTTACCTAACACTTCATGGGGTTCTTAGGGTCCTTGAGCATCATGACCCTCGCCCTTAAGCCTCACCTCCATACCTAACTCAGTATAACTTCATGTAACACTCAATAAATATTTGTTGAATGACTGAATGAAGTTGAATCTGGTATTCGCCAACTCTGATAAAATAGAGGAAATCAATGTCAGCTTTTCTAGCTAGCTAGAGAAGCAGGACAGCTATACAAAATGATCTGAAGGAAAAATTGCATCCAACACTTTCCTTCCAGGTCTCTGAAGGAGGCTGTTATAACAATGGACTATAAATACAGGGTGAATGCTGTATCTGTAAAGAAGCAATTCTAACAGTGGTCTGGAAGAGCCAAGAAAATCCAGCTTCTTCTCCCCGAGTATATACACAGGTGCGCTGTGTGGAATGAAATCCACTTAACTTGATTTTATGGACAGTGATTCATGCAAACTCAGTTCCAAACTGCTCAGCACGGCTCAGTTAAATAAATTACAGCAGGAGTAAGCCAGCCAGCAGTAAAGGCAAAAGACAGGAAATAAACTTGAGGTTGAGGACTGAAATTTTAGGAGTGCCTCCTCTGCCAGAATCATCTTTCTTCCAGGGATTCTGAAGGGACCTCTGTGGTCTTCAAGGTCAAGGCCCTGATTTGACTAATAGGGAAACTGAGGCCCGCAGAAGACGGAGTACATGTCCAAAGTTACTTCAAGGGTGATTGGCAGAATCAGGGCTCCTGGGTCCCGGGTCAGAGCATTTCTTCATTTCCTCAGGCTCCTGAATGTCTTGTTCACTGACGTAGTGCCAGGCACATTGAAGAGACTCGATAAACATTTGTGGAATCAAAGAATGACTAAATCTGCTAGGCTGGGGACAGTGAGTCAGCCTGAGGGTTAGAGATGGGGGAAAGATCGAAGACGACCTTTTAGAATAAATACCCATGTGTTTAGGGATAGAAAGGGTCCTCCCTAGATGCTCAGTGTTCCAGCTCCCAGCTGGCGAGACACAACCACCCCCGCATTCTGGCCTCCTCTCTATTGTGTGTGACAGGCCTGCCACAGTGATCCGTCTTTCCCATTAGTGACACTCCCTAAGGACCCCAGTTCCTTCCTTCTGGACTAGGGCATCACTGCCCAGGAATGGAGATACATCAATGGGGATGAGTTTGCCTCATTGCCTTAGCACCTACCGGACCTGAACACGCAATAGTAATATAGTGAGATACCATCGCGTCCTTTTACTAAACTCCCCATGTCTTTTTTTTTTCCTAAGCTAGTTTGAATTATCTTTCTTCCTTGTAACCAAAAGATTCTTACACAAAATAAAGGCTCTTAGTCACTGACACAGTGGATAGATCAATTTAAGGGATGGCAGTTTTCCAACATGGCTGCAAATTCTTTGACAATTGTCCCATCAAGAAATGAAAATTACCCACACTGCCCTTGAATCTGAGCAGACTTGCGACTGTCCCAGCCAACAGAGGATGAGAGATATGAAGGCAGAGGTGAGTCTTGAGGATAAGTCACCAAAGGCCATGCAGCTTTCATCTCACTCTTGGAGCGCTGAGCTTCCACACAAAAGGACCAACTGCCATGAAGCCATTGTACTGTGGAGAGGTTGCACGTTGGTGTCAACAGTCCCCAGCCCAGGCACTAGCCATATGTGAAGGAAGAAGCTTCCAGATGGCTCTACCCCTTGCCATTCAAGTCTTGCCAACTGAAGGCCCAGATATCCAGGAGTCCTCCACCACACCATCTCTAAATTCCTGGCCAGTGGAACCATACCCACAGAAGAAAAAACTGGTGATTGTTTTATGTCATTCAGTTTGGGATAGTCTGGTACCCAACAATGTATAACTGAAACGGAAGTGTATAAAGGAATAAGAGAAAGGCCAAGAGTATGGACCATTGTTCAGCTGGTGCATACAAGGGCGGCTCCGTGGAATTTCAGTCATCAGTCTGAAGAGATGGGAGGCTGATAGCCTTGGGACAGGGACAGGGGGTGGCAAAGGTGGTTTGTTACAGGGAAACATCATCTTCTTTGGTCTACAACCAAGTCAGCCCTGGAAGGAGGCCCTCTCGGTAAGATGGAGGATGCTGACACAGGAAACAACCAGCCTGCTCTTCGAATGTGCTTTAGAGGTTCCAGCTTGCTTTCTCAGCCACATTGCTTAGGACCATGAGCATCGGATGGGAGGGGAGGCATTATAGTTCTTCAAATGCTTCCCTCCCTGGAACCTGAATTCTTTCGGTTGCCAGAGACAGAAACCCAACTCAACTAGCACTATCAATGTGTGGACAATATGACATGTAGCTTGTGATCGAAATGCAGTTTTAAGTTGTACTCAGCAGAGGGTGATGGCATCACACTACCCCTAAGTGGCCCAGCAGTGTGAGGCTACTGTTGGAATGAAGTTGGGTACTGTCTTGACCATCTTCTTCTATATACTCTTAGAGCATAGTCCTCACATGTTTCAGTGAATACACACCTTTCTTAGGTGAAAGCTTGATATTTTGCTGTGCTGAGGACAAGATATACTGGGGTTTCTCCATCATTATGACCTATTAGCTAATATTCTGTCCATTAGATACAACCACGATAGTGTTATCTATTATCACAATCATGCTATACAGCAAATAACCACAAAACTTCAGTGATGTATAGCAATCAACATTCTGCTCATGAGCCTCTGGGTTAGCTGGGTGGTTTCACTGGGCTTGGAGGGATCATTCACATATCTACACTCAACAGTGGGTTGGCTTAGGAGGCTTGGCTGATCTTGGCTGGGCTGGACTCTCTCATGTATCTGGAGCTTTGTCCTGGCTTTGCTGCCCACGTCTCATTCCCCATCAAGCTGGCACAGTCTTATTCCCATGGTGACAAAGGAGCAGAGATAGAGCAAAAGTAAGCAATGTTTCTTGAGGCCTGGGCTTGAGACAAGCACACCATCGCTACTACCACATTCTATGGGCCAAGGCAAATCACAAGATTGGCTCTCGCTCAAGGGGTGGAGAAATAGCTTCACTTCTCAGAAGGGGGAGATGCAAAGGTAACCTGCAAAAGGCATGCATTAGGAAGAATTAGAGCCATCTCTGAAATCAATTTACCTTATGACATAATTTTATATGCAAAATGTAGCAACATGCCTAGGACAGGTTTGCAGTACCCTGGAATGCCAAAGTACACAGGTTGAGAATTAGCAGCATAATGATTGAGAATTAGGAGTATAGAGTCAGGGAGCTGGATTCCAATTCCTACTCTACCACTTACTAAATGAGCTTGTGCAATGTTCTTAGCCTTTCTAAGCCTCAGAATCCCCACCTAAAAAAGGGGCACAATAATAGCCATCCAGATCATAAGGTTACAAAAATTAAGTGGGAACATCTACTATGAAATGCTTGACACAGAGTTTGCCATAAAATACGTGTTCAGTAAATAGTAATAATAATAATTACTAATTTCACCATAAGGAGCCAAAGCAGGAGGTAGACCACACGGATCTACCCTGACACCATTGCCACTATCACTCCATTCAGCTCATCCTCAAGAAAGCCATGAGTTCTGTTCAAGGTGGTAGGCAGATTCACGTAAGGGAAAAAAAAAAATGAAGGATCAGTGCTCATACTCATTCATTCATTCATTCATTCATTCATTCATTATATGTCCCTATGTGCTCACCAATTTGCCTTCAAAATACTGCAGTTTTAAAGTGTGCTAGCGTTGGCAAATAATTAAAGATGTGCCCAGAGATTTAGTCCCGAGGATTTTTAGTGCATTATTACTGATAAGAGTGAAAAGCAGAAATCACAGGAGATTGACCAAATGACTTCTACCTTTATACAGCAAACTACAATGCAGCCATTAAAAAGTACCATGTAAGATATCTAATGACAGAGGCAGATAGGAGGAGGTATTGCTTAGAGAGGCACTAACAGTGTGTAGGGTGATCCGCTGTTTCTGGTTCCCCCACGTGAACTAGTGCAAGCGTAGGTTCACTGTGGGGATCCGATCACTCCTTCTGGATCCTTGCTGATTCAGGAGATGGACATTTGGGCAGCTTCTTCTCCCATGAAAACATCATTTTCCAGATTTCAGTCATAGAGTGCTTCAATCTTCATCTTATTCTAATTCTAATAGCAAATAAACATGTGACAAAGTGCTCTGCTTCATCGAACGTCAAGAAGAAGCAAATCAAAACTATCCTGAGATGCTGCTATGCATTTAGCCCTGGCTAAAATAAAATAACACTGACATTCCCCAGTGGTGCCGAGGGAGGGGTGCGGTGGCAGCTTACCTACGTAACCACTTGGAAATCGGTTCAGCCGGCACTATAAAAGTCAGATGTGCGCACCAGCTATGTAACCGGGCCGTGGCTCCCAGCTGACCCTCGACAGAAATGTGTGGACGTACACACGGAAAGACACACGGGAAGACACACGTTCACGGCAGCGTTTCCCATCATAGCCCAACTGGAAACAACCCAAATGTCTGTTTATGGTAAAATTGACCACCTGTGTCGTTCCTATAGAGTCATGAAAGTGAATAAGGTACAAGCAACAGAGCGAGGTAGAACAAGAGGAGCCAGACACAAAAATATAGCCCCACGGCCATGAGCGTGTATGCACGTGTAAGTAGTTCCATTTACGTAAAGTTTAAACACCAAAAACGGTAGTCTTAGAACTCAGGGTAGTGGTCGACTTTGGGAAGGATGAAGGGAACCCTGGTTGGGGAAGAGCATGAGGAGGGTGTCTGAGGGGCTGGTAATAATCTAGTCTTGATCTGGTTGCTAGTCACATGCAGTGTCTTTGATGATTACTCGCTGAGCAGTATACAATAATTTGTGTACTTTCCTTGCATGTGATATAATTTTTCAGCAGACATTTTTAAATAAAATAAATATAGGGGGCACCTGGGTGGCTCAGTCTGTTGAGTGGCCGACTCTTGGTTTGGGCTCCGGTCATGATCTCAGGGTCCTGGGATCGAGTCCCACGTTGGGCTCCATGCTCAGCAGGGAGTCTGCCTGTGGATTCTCTCTCTCCCTCTGCCCCTTGCTCAGCTTCCTCTCTCTCTTTTTCTAAAATAAATAAATAACTAAATCTTTTTAAAAACATCAAATCAAATCAACTTAACATGGCTCCTACAATAAGACATGGCTTTAGAGTACTTTCTAGGAGTTACTGTCCACCGAACCGAGATTGGCTGTCTTTGGGATTCCCCAGGGGACAAGAGAGTGTCTCTCTGAGAGTGGCCCGAATCCCCAGGACACTTGGAGTGACGCATAAACAACAGGCAGAGTCCGGCCCTTGATGGGAGAGCCCAATCCAGCAGCAAATTGAGCCTCACAGAAAGCCCAGCGAGGGAATTTCTTCGAGGAGCCCGAATGAGGTGTGTGGGAGCCCTTCTGTCTGCCTGCCTCGGAGATAGGCAAGCCTTTAGCCTGAACAAAGCCCTTCCCAACCCCACTGAAGGATCTGTTTGTTTCCAAAGGCCCGGCGGAACAACTAACTGTAAGCCAGGGAGAGGAAGTTACACAATGGATGTTGAAATGGAGGCTTGTTGAAAAGTTGTCATTCGAGTAATGAATGCCCTGTTTCCTGTTTTTTTGCCGAAAGTTAAACGCTGGGCATAATTAGCTAGTAAAAAAGCAAGCTTGGCAGCAGAACAAAAATAGCACATTTTGGGAGCCCAGGCCAATTAAAATTGTTTATGCAGCCATTTAGCAATATTTTTCTCCAAACTATTATGACTGGGAAATATGCAGCAGGAGACCGTACGGCAAACTCCTCAGAAGAAAAATGGCCCACACACTGATCCTTTAAACAGCCTGCTGTTCTCAGGGGATTTTATAAGAAGAATGAACACTCCATCCTCCTGAACTCCCCGGGCCTCTTTGGGATCTCGAGAACAGCATCCCTCACCCTCTGCAGCAGGCAGCTGGAGCCAAGGTTCTGAAATCTGCGAAGGTTAAGATTCACCAAACTCCTCCACGTGTTCGAGCCGCCAGTGACTACACACTTAGCTGCCCGCTGCCGTCATTTAAATCATCTGGCTGACGCCGTAATCGGACCGAGCGGACGAAACGTTTTTGTCAATAACTGGACAGTCTGGCTGGTGTCAGGATGAGTTTCGAGAACTCCACGAAATTGCCCTGGGCAAAGTTTGGACGCCTGCTCCTTCCCTCTGCATTCTCTCTCCAGCACTTTCCGTCTGAGTCTCTGACAATCTTCCACCTCGAGTAGGCAGGCTACATCTTCCTTTCCCTCTCCAGCCTCCGTGTCAAAACCTACGTTTTAGAGCCTTCACTTACACTAAGGTATAATGGACTGATAACAGCTTTAGAAGCCGTCAGAGATCCTCGCTCAGAGATGACACTTTGATTATGGAATTTAAGGCACTCAGTTGAGGGATGGGGGAGCCCTTGGTGGGGAGGGGTGCAGAGAGTCTTCTCGATGTCCCTAAAATTTCGCCCCAGGGAAATAGGCTATCTTACTCAGCTTACCAGGTTAACCCACTTGGCCGAATGCCTCCATTGGCTGACAGGAAAGAGATCTTAGGAGATCTTCACTTGGCTGTAGACATTGTCCCAGATGCCCCGGCACAGTTAGTCTTAGCCCAGCCACCTCCCCCACCAGGGTTCTCAATCTCCCTAGCCCTGAGGCATCTCGAGGTAAGTGCCACTCACCTCGGAGGCTCGTTGTGGAGAGGCTTTTGTCGCCCCGGGACTGGACAGTGAGTACTTGTCTTCCTGCTCATGTTCTGTTCACTTCACATTCATTCATTTGTAGCTAGGATTTATAAAATATAAATATGGATCCAGGGGCGCCTGGGTGGCTCAGTGGTTAAGTAGCTGCCTTCGGCTCAGGTCATGATCCCAGGGTCCTTGGGATCGAGCCCCACATCGGGCTCTCTGCTTCTCCCTCTCCCTCCCACTCCTCCTGCCTATGTTCTCTCCCTCGATGTCTCTCTCTCTGGGTCTCTCAAAGAAATTTTTAAAATCTTTAAAAATAAATAAACAAACAAACAAACAAGGATCCAAAATGATAATTTAGCTTAATAGTAAGAGCTCTCCGTGGCTTGGTTCCAGCTTCTCTGTCTCACCCTTTCTCTGTTTAGTCACTTCCCTGAGTTTGCCAGGACCACCTTTCTTCCGAAGCCCACACTATACTTTCCTACTTCTTCACTTTGTTCAGCCTCTGTTTCCTGCCTGAGCTCCTTTCTTTCCCGGTACCCAGATCTCTCCCTTCACGTGAGGCCAACCTGGACCTCCCTTCTCGTCCACAGAGCCACCTCGGACCACCTCTGGCCACAACGGTCTACTGCACGTCTGAACTCCCACAGCATTTATGTCCTCAGCCTGCCATGGCCTTCAGTCAGAAATTCCCTCTGACATGCCCTGTGTTTTCCTGAATGTTTTCTCTTCAGGTAGAACGTATAGCCCTGAGTTGGCCTCCCTCCCTTCAGCTCACGGGCATTGGAGTCAGGTGGGGACCTCTGGTCAGCAGTTTCCGGGTAGCAACTAGATGAAGTTCCTGGCAATGGACCTGCCCCCAGGTCCCCACAGGAATTTCCCGTCACCCCTCCACCCTCTGTCTTCCGTTTCCTCTCCTCCAGGCCTCACCTCTGAATCATGACTTTCCCTGCTAGTCCTTCCATTCTCTCTCTCTCTCTCTCTCTCGCATCCATCCAATAAACATTACAAGGCTTCAGATAAGAACACTTGATGAGATCGACTCCTGGAGACATATTCTCCTGGAGACTTGTGGTTCTGTAGCTGTAACTCTTCGCAGTAAGCCAACCAATGACCTTGAAAGGTCGTCAGCCCCTTGTCCCTCCCTCCCTCCCTCCTTCCCTCCCTCTCTCCCTCCCTCCACTCACTCATTCGTTCAATATTCTCTAAGTGCATACTGTGTGCCATGCCCTATGCTGGGCGCCAAGGACACGGCAGCTAGCAGACCTCAGCCCCTGCTGGCCTTCCCAAGGAGCTGGCAATCTAGAAGGGGATCCAGGCAAGTTACCAAGCCATGACAGTACACACGCTGTATGATGGGAGAGGTTTAAGGTCGCCCATACGGATGAAATTCCGTTCTGTTGAACAATATCTGTTGAGAAGCAGGATCCACAAAACTGTTTGTTCTACAGACCTTTCCAGACCCAAGTCTGCAAAAATCTCTGACTTTTTTCCCCATTGCCAGTTAAACTTAGCATCAATCCTTTAAAAAGAGCTGTTCACATCACTTAGCAGGATTCTTCATGTATTGCAAGATAATAATTAGGTCATGCTTCTAGCATCGTGCCAGGTGCTTTAACTTTGCCTAGTGTTTAAAGTGATGCTGGAAAGTAATCATTCAGGCACTAATGGTCCTAGCTATCACTGACTCAACATGTGTCCAGCACCGGGCACTTTTCACAGGCCTCGTGGAGAGATCTGAAGGCCTGACCGAGATTTCTACCATTCCCAAGCCAAGCGCAGGTCTTTGGGCCTACGTCCCTCACACGTCTGTTCCCCGGTGAACTTCCCTTATCCTCTTCTGGTGTCATCCAGCTCCATGGGGAGGGACGGACCAGCCATTGCCCCCACCTCTTTGGCCAAAACCTCGTGCCTCAAACTTGACTCCACGGACTTTCTCTCCCTTAAACTTGAACCTTCAGATGCATCCCGGCCGCTCATGTCCCCTCACTGCTGAGTTCTAAAGTTTAACTTCCCACCAGGCCCTACTCTGCTTACGTTCACGCAGCTCAGATGCCAGGGCCGTGGACCGTGGGACGTTAGAGAAAGGAACTGTCTGACAAATAGCAAACGTGCCAAATGAATGCTTCCAGAGAAAGGAGGGTTGCCTGAGCACTATCGATTGCAGGCGCACTAATGGTTCAGGCTGTGAGGCCGGGCGTGACAGTACAGCCTCACTCCGTGCAGTAATAGACCGCCAAGTCAGGCCTATTTTCCAGCGTCAGCAGGGAAATGGGAGACTATTAAGGACGCACCTTATCAGGAACTGAGCTCAGTGTCACTGGGGAGATGGTGGCAATTAGCAAGATGGAAGCCATGAAGCAGCCCAGCCCCGGACCAGGTGCGGAATAAATTAGTAGGGAACCTCTTCACTGACAGGTCAGCTTCAGCCCCAACAGGGAGAGGGTCCTGAGCAAATGCTGATGCTCCCTTTTCTCTGGCTGGAAAGATCTCCACTCCTTCTAGTTACCTTTGGGTCTGCTCTCTGCACACACATTTGCTGGGGGGCATCTGTCTATCTAGTCTCCCTGCCCCAATTACAAAAGCAATAATGACCCCTCTCGTCTGAATGGTGCTCTCGCATTTAGCCTATCAGGCAGGCAGTAGAGTCAAGGGTCCAAGCTTTGGAGACTAAAGTGTCTGGGACAAATGGGTGAATAAGTCAGCCACTATCTTTCCTTCTCGGGCTCTCAAGCTGGAGGGAGCCATGAGTGAGCCTGTGAGGGGTCTTCTTTTGAAGAAATTACTACACGAGTGTCATCGCTTTTCCGCCCTCCCATTCCAAACGCACACAAGGTCAAGGAAACGGATATGGCTTGTAAGCTACGAGACCCATTTCCTGCTCTACTTGAGTTTGCCCGTGTGGCCTTGGAAAAATCCACTTGCCTCTCTGAGCTTCGGTTTTCTCAACTATAAAATGAGGCCATTACTAGATGATCTCTGAGTTAATCCAGGTCCTCCAAGAAGCAGACGCCAAGAAGGGTAGAACGTGCTGGGATGTTATGAGGAAAAACGCCTGTGAGAGAAAATGTGGAGGAAGCTGAGAAAGGCTGGGGGAGCCTCCGACCAGGATGCTGGTCTGGCTCTGAATCAAGAAGAGGGAGGAGGACGCTTTTGTGGAAGCATCTCAGACTAGCCCTAAATCTAAGGAACGTTCAGCAAGGCCATCAGGGAGTCGTTGGGCCAAAGATGGCTGCCGGAGGAGCCCAGTGTCTCCCAGGGACAGGTCTGCCTTCGCATCTGTGCTGTTCTCTGTCCTCTGGGAGCAGCCAGTGGGAAGTGTGGCCTCGGAGTAAACCCAGGGATGATGTCAGAGCAAGCAGCCGCGGCCTCCTGTGGTGGGAGCATTCTTTTGGCCCCAGGAAAGCACCCCGTATGCTCCGCGGCCCGGTGTTCTCAGAACCCCAGAGATAGGCCCGCAGACCCAGACCCACGTCACCCCGAGGGGCTCCAGATTGGCCGTGCGGCTGACAGTTTCCCTCGGGCACTCCCCGAGGGCAAAGTTGCCAGGATGTTTGTGTCCATGTGACACATTGGGATCAAATGTTTCCTGTCTCTCCTATTTTTGGCCTTGCTTTGGTCTTCAGAGAAGGGAAGTAGGGGCTCCAGTTTCCCCACTGTCATCTTCGTTTGAAGTGAAGCCAGACAATAGAGGCCCTACCCTGATTACGTCTGTCCTGCCCTTCCTGGACGCCCCCCAGCCTGGACCCGCTGTGTGCACAGCCACCCGGCCACACGTGGGAAGCTGTATGCTTTTGGGTTCTGGACGGGTCTGGGCTCAGAAAACCTGGACTTGAGTTTCTGTTCCCCGTCTTCCTGGCTGTGTCACCCTGAAGAAATGACCACCTCAGTGAGCACTGACACTCTCTTCGATAAAAGGAGGGAAATCCTACCTATGTCTTAGGGTCATTGTGAGAATTCAGCAAGACAAGGCACATAAAGTCTTTAGCTCGGTGTGACACCTAGTACATGCTCAGTAAATGACACGTATTCCCCTCCTAAACACCTGCTGTCTGTATCATCACGATTGCCCTCGACATTATCCTCTGGCGAGAGACACTAAGGTGTCAGAAATTTCTCCTGTGCCTGAGAAGCATTCGGACAAGGGCAAGAACACATAGAAAGCCACAGTGAGATCAGCGGCTAGGTTGTGGGGCTGGCTCGGGAATGTCGTCACAGTCGGGGCTGTCTCGTTCCTTCTGTGACTTCCACGGGACTGCCCTCTGGTGCCCGTGCACCTGGCTTCCCAAGGTCATGGGCAATGTCTTAGGCCCAGTACGCCGTGATGGGCCGAGATAGTGGTCTTGGCCTCTGAGGTGTACATTCCAGTCACTGAAAGAACCAGAAAGAAGAGTGTCGGTTGGGGTGATGACAGACAGAGCAGGAGGAAGAGGTGGACTGGTGAGGCCAGATGATGAAGGGCCTTGTAAACCCTATTAAGGAATCAGACTTGATCCTGAGGGCAACGGCCAGTTGATGGGTTTCAAGAAGGAGAGCAATGTAATCAGATTGGTCTGATGGCTTCAGAACAATTTACCCGAGTTAGCCCCCATCCCTGGGGACAACCTGTGCCCTGGAGAGGAAACTATGAAGAGGAAGGATTGGAATCGCACCCGCCCCTGGAAAGCACTGCCCACTCCAACTTTCCCTGACCTGTCCCCCGTCCGACAAAGGCCCCGCGGCCAGCTGGCGAGGAGCCTTGTTGATTACTCACAATTCCCTCCCCGAGAGGACAGGCACTGATGTGTTTTCTCTTGATAACACTGGCTCCTTTCGAGCAATAGGACTTCCTGTCTGATCGGAGAGCAATTACTGTACCTCCAAAGAGAAAATGCTTTAAACAAATCCAGTTTGAGCCCTCCGTGATAATGGAAACGTTTGCTCACTGATCGGCCATTAGCCCTGACTTTAAGGAAGAATGGGGACTTAGGACTCCCAGTGACCAGAGTGATGTCTCCGGATCTGTTGGGTAAAAGATTCCAGGGGCCAAAGGGAGAAGGGATTTTCCCCCAGGGAACCTGTTCCTGCCGCCATACCAGCCTGGCCCTGGAGCTCCTGGCTTTTCTGCCCCCTCCAACCCCCCAACCTCCCCAACACCCCAACCCCCCCCACCCCCCACCCCCACCCCGCAGGGCCCAGAGGCCCATGAAGAGCAACAGGTTGCTTTAATCAATTCAGGGCAGGTCCAAGCTGTTCTGGTCACACTCGGTGGTCCTTGGTCTGTTCACCTCAGTGAATCACGAGGAAATCTGCATGAAGACAAATTGTTACCCAACGGCCATCCGTGAAAACTGCCTTTTTTCCATACCTTAGGAGAACATGAAAACTAAAAATTCCATCCCTAGATGGGCACTCCTGCCAGAGAGCATCAGTCGGTTTCACTCCCTCTCCAGTATCAGCTGGAATGTCCCTCACTCCTTGCTTGCTACTTTAAGACCCAGAGAAAAATAAGTGGATAACAGTAATTAGTTAACATTTGCATAACACTTGCACTATGCCAGACCCTGCTCTAAGTACCTCCATACCTCCATGCAGTGTAATTCTCCCAAAGGTCCTATGACACAGGTGCTGCTTTTTTCCTCTTTTTTTTTTTTTTAAGTAGGCTCCATGCCCAGCACAGGCCGCATGTGGGGCTCGATCTCATGATCCTGAGATCAAGATTAGAGCTGAGATCAAGAGTCAGACACCTAACTGACTGAGCCCCCCTGGTGCCCCAACACAGGTACTATTATTATTCCCATTTTTAAATGAAATAACTAGGCCATATTCCAGAAGCCATGGATGTGTTATGGTACGGCAAGCTTGGGGATTAAGTTTACAGTTGGAATGAAGGTTGCTAACCGACTGACCTTGAGATGGGGAGAGTGTTCTGATTATCCAGTTGGGCCCATGTGATCACAAGGTCTTTTGTAAGTGAGAGTCAGGGTCAAGTTTGAAGATGCAATCCTGCTGGCTTTGAGGGTGGAGGAAGAGGACCACGAGCCAAGGGATTCAGGGGGCCTCTAGGTTCTCTCCCAGAGCCTCCAGAAGGAAAGCAGCCCTCTGCTGTTGATGTTAGACTCTTGAGACCCATTGCAGGCTGCTGAGTTCCAGAATGGGAAGATAATAAATTGGTAGTGTTTTAAGCCATTAAGTGTGTGGTCATTTGTTACAGCAGCCACAGGAAATGAACCCACTGGCACTGAGTGCACAGTAGTAAACACAATAAACACGGGCTCTGCCCTTAGGAGCTCGCTGGGTATTGCCAGTGCTTGCAGACTCCGGGTTCAGTCAGCAGTTCCGAAAGCACATTAAGCCGTGGGAGCTCTGCCCTTTCTCAAGCCCAGGGCCCTGCTAGTGGCGCTCCGTGCTCTCCTTGCCCTATTTAGCTTAACTCCTTTAGCTTAATAGAAAATATTGAGTATTTTCTAGCATTTGGGACCATCCTAAGTGTTTTGCATATTTACCCGATTTCATCCTGACCACAGACTCTGAGAGATCCCCATTTACCAGGTGAAGAAAGTGAGACTCTGAGAGATAAGTGACTTTCCTGAGGGCCCACAACAACTAAGTGGCAGGTGTGAGCCTCAGGCATTTGACTCTAGACCCACCCACACGGTCTGCTGAGCAGCTTCTGTTCCACCCCACACTCTGTTCCACCCACCATGTGGCAGCCCATGTGCCCAGCACCCCACCCCCCCACCCCCATTCACATCTGAAGGCAGTCACAGGGCCCAGCATGTGGGTTCCAGTAAGAGGGTGGAGTCCCCCGTTCCGGCAAACGCTGTTCCTACCCATGAGCACACAGGGGTGTTGTTCAGACAGAACCCTGGCAGAGGCTGAGATAAGCATGATTCAGGACAGCTCAGGAGGGGCCATTCTGGATAAAAACCCTCGGCAGAGCCAGGGGACTAGGGCAGCTCTGTGTGGTATTAGAAACTGCCTGCCAAATGCAGGGTGAGCGAGGGGTTCTGTTTCTACCCCGAGCTCTGGGTGTAGAAATGGCCCCCGAGGAAGCTGGGACTCAGATTTACTCTCCTCCAGGCCTTCCCATCTAGCTGGCCTCGTGCCCTGCCCCCGGCCTTCGTCTCCGAGGCGGCTGTGTTCCCAACCTGTGAGGGCGACTTGATCTGGCCCTCAGCAGGCTGTGGCTTGGAAGGGGAGGGTGTGTGTCATTGCTGACAGCAATGACAGCAACAGTAACGATTTATCACGTGCTCATAAGCTTTAAAGGAATCTCATTTAACCCTCAAGACAATCATTTGGGGTCCATTCTCTTCTCACCACTTTACAAATGGGGAAACTGAGGCTCAAGAAGGGGACTCCCCAGGGCCACACTGTGGCCAGTAAATACAGAGCTTGGTCTCCCCTGTTCCAAAGCACGTGCTGTTGCAGAATTCAGGGCCTCACTGACGACGGAGATCATTAATGATTAATTAATCATTAATCACATCACATTAATCACATTAAGCACATCATTAATGATTAATTAATCATTACCTAAAAAGGAGATGAGGAGGGAGGGGGCCCTCTCCCGCTGCTCCCCTTTCTCAGGCGGGCCTGGCTCTGAGGGGTGCCCTGCTTGGGCACCCCTGCGGTGGAGACGGGACAGCTCCGGCCAGCAAAGGGTGTGTGTCTGTGGGGCGAGCTGCACTATCGCAGTGAAACGGAGTGGGGAGGAAGTGACTCAATCATCAAAGGCCTGGTCTTCCTCGGGGAACTGTCCCTAATCACAATTATCCCGCTACAATAATACCATTTCAGAGAGACTGTGGGCCAGGGCCCTGTGTAGCCATGTAAACTGCTTCCTGTATTCTGCCAAACCCAACAGCACCGGGCAATTAATAGAAGCCAGCTAGGCCTCCCGCTCTGATAAGGGCCAGAGCAGCGCTCCTTCTGGCCGCGTCGTTCTAATGACGAGTAGCCCCCCTCCTGCAAAGTCCTTCTCTCTCCTCCCGGCAGCGTGGGGGGCCACAGCGGCCCAGGGCCCCCAGGAGGCCAGGGACAGCCACATGCCCCCTTCTGCTCAGTTTGACGTTTCATGGAGATAAAAACAATTTTCATTCTCTGGCTAAACAGAAAGTCATGACTCCTCAGGTCACCCTAGGACCCTGGTGCGGAATTGATGATTTGGGACCGAGCGGGACCGCTGCATCCGAGAGCAAGGACCCACAGATGAGAAAGCACTTTATGAGGTGGCTCAAGAAAAGAAGGAACTAGAGAAAGTTAATACAGCGTAACCTCTATCATCCCAGGGCCCTAGGATTTTAAGAGCCGCCTCAGATCCTTATAATAAATTGCTCTGCAGGGCTTAGGGAAGGGCTTTCAAAAACGACCTTGCCCCACACAAATTCTCTGTGGCTCTTGGGCTACCGCTGGGAAGCAACACTTCACAGGCCCAGGGCCTCCCCGAATCTCGGGGTAAAGCAGTGTGACATGATGGTGACCCATGGGGCCAGGCCTAGATGTTGCCCCCAGAGAGCTCCAGGTCCAATGGGGTTCAATGATGTTTTATTATTTATTTATTTAGTTTGTTTGCTTACTTACTTACTTATTTATTGAGTGAGCCAGGGAGGGGCAGAGGGAGAGGGAGAGAGAGGAAATCAGGGAGACTCTGCTGAGCACAGAGACCCAAGTAGGGCTCGATCTCATGACCCTGAGATCATGACCTGAGTCAAAATCAAGAGTAGGATGCTTAACCGACTGAGGATCCTGAGATGTTATTTATATATATTATATACATACATATGCATACATATATGCATACATATATACTATACAACATATACATATATATGTATATAATATATTAATATATATATAATGGAATATTATTTGGCCAGAAAAAAGGAAATCTTGCCATTTGTGACAACATGGATGGACCTTGGAGACATTAGGCCAAATACAATAAATCGGACAGTGAAAGACAAATACCATGTGAACTCACTTATATTTGGAATCTAAAAACCAACCAACCAACCAACTAACCCAAGTTCATAGATACAGAACAGATACAAGAGCAGATTGGTGGGTACCAGAGGCAGGTGGGCAAAATGGATGACGGCGGTCAAAGGTACAAACTTCCAGTTATAAAATAAGTGAGTCCTGGGGATGTCATGGACAGTGTGCAGTGACTGTAGTTAATGCTACGGTATTGTGTATTTGAAACTTGCTGAGAATAGATCTTCAAAGTTCTCAACACAAGAAAAAAAAATTGTGGGCACCTGATTGTCTCAGTCAGTATAGCATGTGACTCTTGATCAGTGGGTAGGGCGCACTCGTTGTCTTACAAAGGTTCAAATGTCTGCATTCTCCGAAGGAAAAGCTGACTAATAAGCTTGACTCCTTTGGCACACTTCAACCAAATTCCCAAGAAGTCACAGCTGGTTAAGTCGAAGGTGTGATTCTGACTGTCTTGTCAAGGGGAGTGACTGCATGGCTTGCTCACTTTCCTCCTCCCAAGAACAATGCAAATGAAGGCAAAGGGATTTTTGCCTGAGCTGGGCCAGATGAACCTTTGGGGAGGAGGGAGTGAGGCCAGAGGATGTGGGTGTTTTAAAATTGGCTCTCACTTTGCGGGAAGACTCTCTCCCAAGGTGACTTGCAAATTGTACTCAAATGCCGTAATTTCCCCCAGTTTGGCACTTGGTGTTGTTAGCTGCTTTCTGTATTGGGGCCCATCTTGATGAACTTCCTTGGGAAAAATTCCTTTTAATGGTCTAATAGTCTTTATGCTCTAATAGGGGGGAGTGGGGAGGGAGTGGGGAGGCAGAGGGGAGTGGGGTGCTGGAGCAGAATGGGCAATCGTTCGGTGGTTAGGATTGGAGTCCCAGCTCTATACTTCCTAGCTGTGCAACTTGGGGCAAATTATTTAACTTCTCTCACTGTCAGTCTCCTGGTCTCTAAACAGGGTGGTAATTATAGGACTTAATGCCCAAGATTGTCATGAGGATTAAGTGACCATGCCTACGAAGTAGTTAGTTCAGTCCTTGGTGCGTGTAAGTGCTCGAGACCCACATGTTGAGCTACTAATGGCTTTTAATTGTTTTGTTATGTTAGATTATCTCTCTCCCCTACTGGCAGCATCCAGATCTCTCTCACGAGCAGCAGGCCTATGAAATATCCCTCCCTAGAGGTTAGAATGCAATCCACGGCTGTACCCAGGCCAGTCTTGAACACCTCAGAAACAGAAGACTCACTCCCTGACTGGGGTGGCTCATTTCATTTTCAGATAATTCTGGTTGAGGGACATTCCTTCCTGTGATTCAGTCAAAGTTTGTCTGTCTGGGGCCATCACTGGGTTCTAGCTGTGCTCTCCAGAACCGTAGGAAATTTAAGTCCACTCTCTGTGGTTTTCTATGTGGAAATGCTTCAAATATTTGAACTGACCTGGCACACCCCTTCTGAGATGTCTCCACCCAGAAAGCTTGAGTCCTTCATGAGGCTGGCTGCTCTCATTGGAACCTGACGCCTCACCCCCACACCGCCGCGTATCACTTTCTCTCTAGTGGAAGCATGAATTCTAAGAAACCAGAAGAATCATTCAGTTAGCTGGAAACACATTGCAAGTTTCACATCTTTTGGTATGGAGGTGAATTCCCATGTCGATGGCAATGAAACAGCTGGAGGTGCCTATAAATGGGAGCTGGCTTTAGATATCAAGTGCAACCCAATGTCCTGTGGCTGGTGGAGCATTTCCTTCACCAGAAGTACTGGAGGTAGCTTGAATGGAGAGATGAGAGGGCCTCTCAGAGGTAGAGCTGTGGTTTAGTCCGCCCAAGGCCAGGCAGCAGGTGGGACCAGATAACCGCTAGATAATGGCCTCGAGGAGCCACAGGAAGGCCAGCACTAATCTCTCGGGCCCCGTTGTGTGAGCGTCTGGAATCTGGGTGGAGGGATGCTCCAGCCTTTGAAACTTCCACTCATTCCCCTGCATATAACAGCTGCTTTGGAAGATAATATTCAGTCTCTGTCACATCTAGTTCAAAGGGGATGGCTAATCTTGACTTTCAGTTGCTACCTGATGAAGATTTTAATCCAGATTCCTTGGCCCAGTGACATGCTGCACAATAATTACGATCACACATATTTGAGCCTCAGCTTACTTTGGTGTTTTGCACTAATACCACACTCACGACACTCTGACACCAGATGTGTGGGTTTATGCCCATACCAACTAACTCTTCCACACCAGCCCGGTGTCCCACAGTTCAGTTCAGTTCTGACACTACCCAGCAAAGCTACTAAGGGCTCAGCCCCACAAGACTGTCCCCATTTCAGGCATCGACGGCAAGTCCCAGGGTGCCCCCGGGACTTATGACTGACTTACAAATGGGGTACCCCAGCCCCCTCTTTGGGTTTGATAATTTGCAAGACCAGCTCATAGAACTCAGGAAAATACCTATATGTGTTCACTGGTTTATTATATAAAAAAGAATATGCTAAAGGACACAGATGAATAGATCAATGGAGGATAAGGTTGGGAAGGGTCCCAGGCATGGGGCTTCTGACACCATGTGTCACCCTTCCTGCGCATGGATATGTTCACCAGCCCAAAAGCTCTTTGAACCCTGTATTTTCGGAAATTTTATGGAGGCTTGAACACATTGACATGATTAATCATTCATTCAACCTCCAGCCCCTCTCCCTTCCTGGAGGATGGGAAATGGGGTTGAACGTTCTAAGCTTCTAATCATGACTTGGTCTTTCAAGTGACCAGTCCCCATGCAGGACCCCATCGGGAGTCACCTTTTTTTTTTTTTTTTTAAAGATTTTATTTATTTATTTGACAGAGAGGAGAGAGATCACAAGTAGGCAGAGAGGCAGGCAGAGAAAGAGAGGGAAGCAGGCTCCCCGCTGAGCAGAGAGCCCGATGCGGGGCTCGATCCCAGGACCCTGAGATCATGACCTGAGCAGAAAGCAGAGGCTTTAACCCACTGAGCCACCCAGGCGCCCCAAGAGTCACCTTATTAGAACAAAAGTCATTCCTATCCCGGCACCCCCGGAAATTCCTAGGGACTTAGGAGCTCTGTGTCGGGAACTGGAATCAAAAAACAAATATTAGAACAAAAGATGCCCCTAGTATTCTTATAATTTAGGAAATTACAAAGGTTTTAGGAGCTTTGGGTCGAAACCAGAGTCAGGGGCTAATACATATAGTTTCTATGATTTCATACATATCGTGGGCACTTAGAAAGCAAATATTCATTCATTTATCCATCTATCCATTCATTCAACAACTTGTTTCTGAGTCTCAATTGTGTGCTAGGTACTGTGGTGCACGTGGGACTATAATGGTGAGCAGGGCTGGCGGGCGCCTGGGTGGTTTTCTCAGTTACACGGCTGACTTCAGCTCAGGTCATGATCTCGGGGTCCTGCAGTGGAGCCTGGTGGTGGGCTTCCCGCTCCCCACCCTGGGAATCTCCTTGTCCCTCTCCCTTCTGCTCCTTCCCCCTGCTCATGCTCTCTCTCTCTCAATTAAATAAATAAAATCTTAAAAAAAAAAAGAGGGTGAGCAAGACCAGCCACATTCATCCTGGACAGAACTTAAGATCCAAGTGGCCGAGAAAGAAATTAATTATATAATCATTAACATGCCACAGAACAACAAACCATTTAAGAGATTATAATGAAAAGAAGCAAAATTCTTTTTTTAAAAAATATTTAATTTATTTATTTAGAGAGAGAGTGCTGGAGAAGGGGAGGGGCAGAGGGAGAGGGAGAGAGAGAATCTCAAGCAGACTCCACACTCGGTGCGCAGCCCCACGCGGGCCTCAGTCTCCCTACCCTGACCAAGTTCATGATCTGAGCCAAAATCAAGAGTTGGGCGCCCAACCGACTAAGCCACCGAGGCTCCCAGGAAGCAAGTTCTGAGGAAGCTATTCACAAAGGATCTAATCTGGGTTTGTGGGAATCCAAGAAGGCCTAAGAGGGTCCCCAAGGAGACAGTGGGTACCCAGGTTCCTCTCCACCTTCCACACTTCCCAGGGGCCTCGTGTGGTCCTCAACACATAGTAGGTGCTTAATAAATACTTGTGGTTACAGGAACATAACCATGTTTTGTTGTGTGTGTGTGTGTTTTTAACCATGTTGTTCTTGATTAAAGCCATAGCCTCAGTGGAATTTTGTATGGGGGTAGTTCTCTAGAGATGATGTGATGCTTTCACATGCTTAGCTTTGTGATCCTCAAACACCCTTGAGTAGTGAGAAGGATGGGTATTATTCTCCATGTTTCACGGGCAAGAGAACCGACAGGGAAGAAGCATGGCGGGTAAGGCACGCTCTTGCGTCCTGTGGTCCTAGCAGGTCCTAGCATAAACTCCGTGTCTCAGCAGCCGTGAGCAAGCCTGGAGCACAACGTCCTGGCCATATTTATCCCCAGGCCTGGTGCTCTCCTGAATTAAAGTTCCCCCTGGAGGGCTCCAAAGTGATGACTGTCTGGGGCTTTTTTAGGGGCTTGTGAGAACAGTGAATACGTGAATACATTCTGAACCAGTGTTGGCTTCCTAGGAAGAAGGATGTGGTTCTTCGACCGTGGCAGAGATCTCTCTAAACTCAACAATTCAACAAATGTTTTATTCTGTGTTTACTAATTAAAGGCACTGCCCTAGTGTAAATAGGTTTTCATATCTTAATAAGAGGAATCAATCACCTTCCAGAAATTTCTGTTTTGATAAAATTAATAACCTCAGCTCCCAAGTGTATCCCAGCCAACATGCTAAGCGCTTTACGTGTATTGAATCCTCACGACTCTGTTATCAGGGGTAGTGGCAGTTTACCCCCATGGTGATGGTTAACTTCTGTGTCAGCTTGACTGGGCCATGGGATGCCCAGAGGTTTGGGCAAACATTATTTGAGTAGATCTGTGAGGGTGTTTTGGGTAAGATTAACATTTGAATTAGGCTGAGTAAAGCAGATAGCTCTCCTGCATGCGGGTGGGCCTCACCTAATCAGCCAAAGGCCGGACTAGAACAAAAAGGTTGACCTTTCCCATTAGTAACAAAGACCTCCTTCTGCCTGACAGCTTTCAGGCTGGGACACTGACATTTTCCCAGCCCTTGGACTGGAACTACACAGTAAGCTCTCTGGGGTCTCCAACTTGCCGAATCTCATCTTAGGATAGGTCCCCAGCCTATCCCAAGCCTTATCCAAGGTTATGGATAACCTCCATAACCACATGAGACAATCCCTTATAATATGTCGCTTTTATATATACATATCTACAAACATAGGTATATATACACACACACATAGGAATATAGAAGGTCTTATATAGGAGGTCATATATACATGTGTATATATATGTATATACACACACATATATATCATATGTAACATATATATATGACTGACCACATAGGAGGATTTATGTGTGTGTGTGTGTGTGTGTGTGTGTGTGTGTGTATTGATTCTTTTTCTCTGGAGAACCCTGACTAATACCTCTCCTTAACAGTTAAGGAAAATGACACCCTAGCCCTTTATCTTACTAGTTCCCAAACTCAGCCCATCATCTTCCCTCCTAACCCCACACCCGTGGGATCTGAAACGAAGCATCCCTTTGTGCTCCCTAGATTTCCTTTATCTCCTGGGTCTGAAGAGTCCCTGTCTTTGAACTCTCTAAGGATTCCCCTCACTTTCTGCATGCCTGCTGCTGATACTGCTACCAGATACTCAACTTCTTCCATGGGGGGCGGGGGTTGGGGGGGAGGGACCGTGATATGGCCTGAGGAGTTTCCAGAACTACAAACTGTCCTGACAGCATTCAGTCGAGATCTTCCCCCAAAGTCAGCTCTTCTCCCTACCCAGGCCCTTTTAGTCATCAGTGGCGTTAAGCATGAGACCCAGGGCCTATGTTGGTTTTTTTGGGGGCGGGGGGTTCCAGGATAATTTTTTCAGCCTAAAATATGTTTTAATGGATAACAAGATGGGGGAAAATAAAGAATTGCAATTAATAAGCTTCAGAAAGGTAATTTGTTCAATTTTGGTGCCTATAAAAAATTTCACCTCGGGGCGCCTGAGTGGCTCAGTCTTTAAGCGTCTACCTTCGGCTCAGGGCTTGATCCCAGGACTCCCTGTTCAGCAGGAAGCCTGCTTCTCCCGCTACCATTCCCTCTGCTTGTGTTCCCTCTCTCGCTGTGTTTCTCTCTGTCAAATAAATAAAATCTTTAAAAAAAAAAAAAAATTTCACCTCAATTGAAAATAACTTTTAAGTTAGTTTTGTATAACTTTGCATGAATTTCTGAAGACTCACACTGATGGCTGAGTGATCACAGCCAATTGTAAAATAAACGTGTTAAAAGAGACACTGAGGCATCTTAAAAATTTGGGGCTCATCTGAGCAAAAATCAGCTCAAATCAGGCAGCTCCCAAAGTGGTTCAGAGCACTCCTCTAATAGGACCTCGGGGCAAGACTTCTGCAGGAAAGATGAGGAAGCAAAGCAGTTATTTGACCGATCATAGCTTCAGTGACGGCCTTACTGGGAAAGCCGCCTTGGCTGCTTCTGATTGGTGCTCCTTAGATTTCAGTTTTGTAATGTTGAGGCATTTACAGGCTGAGGTTGCTCCTTGCTTACAGAGGCTGTTAAAGCATTAGAATGCGGTCAGTTGAATGACCTCCTGGTTTAATTAATTTAACACAGGTATTTGGAACCAAGTAATTTCAGAAATGACAATTATCAAAACCTTATCTGCTTTTTCTCCAGCAAAAGTCTGTATGTTTAGGGTGGGATGGATATGCCTGGGTCCTATAAAGTGCTTAAGATATTCCTCTTTATCTCGAGATTTCCCTGCTTCGATTCCTACAGTCATGACCCCTCCCCGCCCTGGACTTTGGTACTGTTCTTTGGTGCCCACTTCTGGTATTCAAAGCTCTCCATAACCCAGCCCATCCTGAACCTGAGCTTGCTTGCTTGCTTCTTACCTGTCTTTCTTTCATTCATCCATTCACTCATTCAATAAATTTGATTGAATCTTGTTTATTCAGTTGAATCAATGATTATCATTGATATTTTAATAGTTAAGCATGGTTCTAAGGGGGAAGCAGCATTAAGCAAGACAAACAAGGCCCCAGCTCTCCAGAAATTTACACTAGACTAGCAGAGGTAGCGGACTGGAGATAGCCAGTAAGCAAATAAACAAATAGATGACAATAAGCCATCAGCTCTTTTTAAAGAAAAATAAGTGAAGGTAAAGAACTTGAGGGCAAGTACTCTTTTTAGGGAGGGTGGCTAGAGAAGTCCTCTCAAAAGGTCACATTAAGGGGCACCTGGGTGGCTCAGTCGTTAAGCGTCTGCCTTCGGCCCAAGTCAGATCCCAGGGTCCTGGGATCGAGCCCCGCATCGGGCTCTCTGCTCTGCAGGAGGCCTGCTTCTCCCGCTACCATTCCCTCTGCTTGTGTTCCCTCTCTCGCTGTGTTTCTCTCTGTCAAATAAATAAAATCTTTAAAAAAAAAAAAAAGGTCACATTAAAACAGGGATATGAATGAAGTCAGGGAGCCAGGCAGGCAAAGGTTTGATGGGAGTGTTCCAGGCAGAGGAACAGACAGTGCAAGGGTCCTGAGGCAGGCATGGCCTTGGTGGGCTAGAGAAAAGGCAAGGAGATCATTGCAGCTGCAGCACAGTGAACAAAGAAAGGGAGAATGTTAGGAGTTAAGGTTAAAGAGATGAGGTGGAATGGGTAGGATACGAAGGACTTGGTCAAGACAACTCCTCTGCTTTCCAGTCTGTTCCTTCAGATGCTTAATTTGCAAATGCTCCCATTGTGTGGGAGGCACTTCGTGGTTGACTGGTTCATTGAGCAGCAGCAGCAGTTTGCAGAACACCACAGGGCATCACAGATCTGCCAACAGCTCCCCCGGACAGACATCTCTGTGGGCAGGGACAGACAGGCACAAGTTGCCCCACCACCAGCCACTGCCTGCCAGTTCCAGCAAACACTTACTTGCCCCCCCCCCCCAGCTTTGCTGCTTGTAGACTCCCACTCGCTGCCCACCAGTTTCCTCTAAAATGCCCCTTGCCGCATCCTTGTCAACTGCACAGCAGTGAGCTTAATGCTTTTCACCTTGACTTGTGCTGTGCTGGACAGACCAAAGGTGATGCCTGCCTTCTTCTTGGTAACATCCTCAGTATTTGTGATTCTGAAATCATGGAGTTAGCAGGAAGTAACTGAATACCGTATGTCTCAGAGTCTTCCTAGTTGAGAAGTCTGTGGTGAACTGGAAATACTTTTCCCGTGAATGGAACTTGTTTGGCTTTTGTTGAAAAGCGTTAGGGGTTTGGGGGACTGTGGTTAAACTTTGCCAGGAAATTTCCATTGGGCACCTCTTGGAGGCAGTGGGAGGGCTGTGAACCAGACACCCTACATCCTTTTGGAAGGAACTTTTATACGGGAGGAGGAGAGGGATGGAGTGGAGAACAGTCAACAGACAAGGAAACAATAAATGATTAAGGTATACTTGGAGAGTGATCAACAACACAAGGGAAACATGACAAGGTGAGAGAGAACTGCTGGAGATTGGGGGATGGGCGGAGTGGCCAGTGCCTTGGACTGAGTGGCCCAGGGTGGCCTCTGAGAAGATGGCTTCTGAGATGAGACCTGAATGAAAACAGGGAGCTGGCCATGAGTTTCTGGCAGGCCTAACAGGAAGTGCAAAGGCACTGAGGTAGGAATGGCCTAGCCTTTGGTGAAACAAAGGAGAGCAGATACCTGGGGCCAGGCTGTATAAAGTCCAGTGGGCCTTGGTAAGAAGCTTGGATTTTAAGTGCCATAGGGAAGCACTGGAGAAGTTTTAAGCAAAGGAATGATTTGCTTAGTGTTTTAAACTGTGGCTGTCAGGTGAAAGGGCCATCAACACTCAGCCTTATGTCTGCACAGTGCTTTTCCATTTTCCAAGGCCTTCCTTGTTGGCAATCTCATTACCATCATGGTACCAAATGAGATGAACAGAACGCATCCTATTTCATGGATGAAAAACTGAGGCTCAGAATGGTTTCAGTGAATAAGGCCAGATAAAATAAGTAGTAGGCGACAAGACTCGGTTCAAAGTACCTCCTGCTTCTTAGAAGACATTCCGTGGCTCTGGGTTGAAAGGAAATCAACCAGCCACTCCACTTCTAGCCACCTGCTTCCTTACCGTGGCCAACAAACAGCATGGTTATACCTGCTTTGCTCCCTTAGGGGGTGGCTTCCCTCACCTGGGATTCATCCCCAACTCCCTTTGCTTTCCCCCACCACTCAGCCCATTCTCCACAGTCTCAGCCAGAGGAGCATCCAGAATGTGGGGGAGGATGCTCAATTATAGGTATATCCGGACGTCCTTGTGTTTATCTCATAACCGTACTCTGCAGATGCCCATCCCTCCAAACTCTGTTAGTACCCACAAACACACACCTAGTTCCTGTGATAGAGTGAAGCATGGAGGAAGGGCTCCATATAAAACAGAATTATCTCAATTGAATCAGAGTTATTATACCTCAAGTGCTTTCTATCTGCCAGGCATGGAATTATCAGTATCTTCCCAAAATTATCTTATTCTAATAGCAACTATCTTGGAAAAGGGTACTCCTATCATTATATTAAACACAAAGAAACTGAGGCTCAGACATGTCGATAAAGAGCAAATGACTCCAACCCCAACCAACGCTCTTAAACTCTACCATACTTCTTTCCTATCGGAGACAGAGAATCTCTGCTGGTTCAGCCTTGATATTTGACTCTTTGGTGTGAAAAGTAAGAGCCTAAAAGACAGTCAAAATGTCTTCTTCAGCAAGCACATGGAAGAGGCTTGCAAAGCTCCCTGCGATGAATCACTGATCCATTGGCCCACCTGTCCATCCAGGTGTCATGGCGACCCTCTTTCCCTCTGGTTTATGCCAAGTGTTTGAGGAACGGATATGTACATCCTACGGATTGGTAGGTGGGGTAGAGGAAGAGTGTGTGCAGGAGGACTGGCTTGCTTAATTCTACCCTTCTCTTCCCTGAATGAACTCCTTTGCACCTCTGGAAGAGACAGAAGAGTTTCAGGTAGGCTAGAGGAATGGAGTCTTGACTGTCATCCCTGCACCTCGTCACCCATCGTCAGTCCTGAAAAAGTAGCTGTGAACCGGGTCGGGTTGGGCTTCTGCCCCACCGGTCACCCTCAGGAAGCAAAGTATCTTTTAGTAACTTGCAATCTGTCACTCATCTGGATCAAGCATACCCAGTAAAGCAGAAATGACTACAAGCAGGTGCACTGGTGTGGACATCAAAGGCATGCACGGGTGTTTTCTTTCTGCCCTACACCTCGACCAGTTCCTTAGCCTCTGGGCCTTGGACTCTTCCCTTGTCTAATAGGACAGGATTGCCCTTTTCCTTCACCTCCTCCATCTTCTCCAATGCAAAGCCTCTAGTATAAGAGCTATTCAGTGAGACCAAAAGATTGAGACTTGAAGCTAATACCATATCAAAATAAGACAACAATCATAGAGGTGGGCAAGCTTAGCAAGAGACAGGTTTGTTAGTCCTGTGGCTACTCCATCCTAGATTTACGCAGGTCAAACAGAGGCCACCAACGAAAACACCCAGAAGGACTAGGCTGGTCATACCAACGAGCAAAATCAGAGAGAGTAATGTCTACACAACAAGGCCTGGGGGTCCTTAATGAGCTAAAATAAAGCACACGGACCTGCCTAAAGGGGCAGGCATGACCCAGCTCAGAGTTGGTTGCCACATGAAAAACACAGGTTCAGTGCTGAGACATCATTCCACTTTCTAGTTTTTATGCCAAATCTTATTTTGAAGCATGACCTACTACGTCAACTTATTAAACATAGGGTGGGTCAATAAAACATGCTGTTGTTGAAGGGACATGCTTCCCTCCTTGGGTTCCTCATGAGAACAGACATCTATGGAAATGACATTTGGCCTCTCCCACTCCTCATTCATTCCTCCCTCGCTGGGTAAAAGCAACTTATCTGATGGATGGTTTTGGAGGAAGGAACTGGGTGTTCATAACCCACATCTTTCTCTCCCTTTCCCTTGGGAGCTGCCCATCCACCAGGTTCCACCCCGATGAAAGGCAGCCTACCCCAGTCCAGCATAGCTAAGTCTCCAACTCTGGGACTCCTTCCTCTATAAGCCGTATTCTCCAAAATCTACTTCATCGATAAGGTGATACATGACCTCCATCAGCTTCTCTTTGATCTTACTTCTCAGTCAGTTAGAGAAGAAGCCCTATTTACTGGGTCATCGGTAGACTCCCAAGAGTCAGCTCTGGTCCCAAGGTATATGTATGCTCCCTCTTACCACAAACCAAATTTTTGGAGGCAGGATTAGGACCTGCTACATCCCATCAAGACAAGGGCAGGATCCATGCTTAGGACCTTGAGAGTCTTCTGGTGATCCTCTAGGATGGGATTCAGAGAGATGGGCGGATGGGGGAGAAGATAGAGCAGATAGGGGGGAAGTAAGAAAAGAGGGCGGGGAGATCCAGAAACAGGGCTCATCAGGGGAGGACAGGATGTGAACTGCAAGGTGACTTGGTGGGAAAATTCAAGAACGTTTTGCGCCATCTTCTAAACACCATTTGCATTCAGGATCACTTAATAGTAAGGTTACTTGCTTTTAGGGAATGGTCTGTACTTATGCACCCTTCTGAGGAGGTAACACAAAAATAATAACATCTCCCATTCCTCTTTCACAAGGTTGAAGGGATCAAATGGGTTATCTCTGGAGAATCTGACCATCAGACCTTGTTATCTGTATCATAAACAATATAACTCAAGATGCCAAGAAGAGTCAAACTTATCAATTCTGAAACGTACTTTCCAAACCCCAGAGAACAAAAATCACATGTTCTTTTCTTGAGGATGATTTAACAGCCCTTGGGAACAAGAGAAACTAATACCTAGAAAAAAATGTTAAGTAGCAAAGTAAACCATTTCGAGGCCCATTCACTGAACACTTATTGAGCACTTACTATATGCCTGTCACTGGTCTGAGAACCGGGCGTGCAAAATTGAATATGTATTCAGAACAAAGAGAGTTTCTAGTGGTGGCGATTTCCGGCAATTCAGTGTGCTGTGTTTTTGTTTTGTCTTATTTTAACTGAAAGTACATTTTAAAAGAATGTTTGGGAATTACAGCTCTACAATAAAATATGTTTTGTTTCACTTCCTTTAGCTGTTACTTTATGACAGCACCGACCTTCTGACCAGAAGCAAAATTCTGGCCTTTCTAAATAACCCATATTGGCTGGGCTTAATGGGTTTTCAAAATAAATGGATTGGATTTCTCAACCTGTCAAAATACAGAGCACGAGGGCTCTTTTGAACTTGAGAGGCCTGCTCTGAGCACAGATTCAGAGTCCACTGTCTGACTGGGGAGCTAAGAGCCAGTTTATCAGCAACCTGTTATTTTTGATGGAAGCAGAGGTGACCGGGACAAAGAAATGAGCTCAGGGAGGTCAGACTAACTTAAACATGATGTCACCTGGGGCAATCAAGGCATCAGCTGTCTTGCACTTTCTCAGAATGGAATTTTAGAGGATTTTAACCCAGACAGAAACCTAAGCCTCACCTGACAGCTCCTGCAAGACCATCCCTGGGAGGGGGTCCGAGCGGAGTCAGTACCATCGCAGATGCCCATGGTGCAGGGTTAGCTATAAAAGGCTGGGTTGTGTTACCATTAATAATAGAAGCATGGAAAGATGCTCTGATGTTAGACCAGCTTGAATTTGTACCCCGGCTCTCCCAGATCCTAAATGTGGCCTTGAGCAAGGCATCAGTTTCCCGGTCTGCGAAAGGAGGCTGAGAATAGTACCAAGTCCACAGGACTGTCAAGAGGGTCCAACACACCACTAGTAGAATAATATCTCCAGAGATAACTCATTTGATCCCTTCAAAGTAGAGGGAAACCCAAACTAGTTGAGGTCAAGAGAGGCTCCCTGTAGATTAAGAAATACCCCAAACTGGGTCAAATGGAAATTGTGACTTCTGCCAGTGCATTTTTGACGCTTTATGCCAAATCTTATTTAGAGATAATGCATAAAGTGGAATTTGAGAGCTTTTGTGACTGGAAGTCCACTGCACAATGATCCCCTCCCACATCCCCACTCCCAAGGCCCTGCTGTCTGTGTATGAAAGGCTTGTAGGAGTGTTTAAGACGTAGCTCTTCTTGTCTTCTCCCTACTGTCCTACACGCTGTGGAACTTTTAAGTACCTGATCTTAGAAGGAAAAGGGGAAGAGAGGATCCCCGAAGGGGGCCTCCTCTCCAGGAAGTATTTTAATTTCACAATTAACAAAGGCAAAGAGAGCCCTTTCCAGAGTATGTTGTTCCCTCAAGGCCACAGGATTTAAACCTCCCTGCCACCCAGGCTTTGCTGGGAATGAATTACAGGAGCCAATTGTTCGGGGAGCATGCGCTACCCCTGCTGGGATACACTCCATAGAGCTCATCCATGCCTTTCCCTGAGGGCAGCAGGGAGTGGGGGGATGGGTGGGGAGCGCTCTTGTCAAGGTTGGCCAGGAGCGTCTCATAGGACTCAGCACAGACGAGAGCCTTCGTAATAGTGGGGGGTGGTCGAGAACAGGAAAGGAAGGGAGGGAGGGAGGAGGCAGAATCACTAACCCCACCTGGCCACGATCAACAGGCTCATCTAAGATCCTTGCAGAGCGGGTTTAGGGGTCACGGGACATATATCAGAAGAGGGCACGGGACAGTCCAGCTCACACGACGCACTGTAGGAATACAGGAACCCACCGGGATAATCCCACATTTCCATTTTGCTGGCTTCAGGTCCTAGCAGATTATTAAATGGACATCAAGAGCTGTCCCTGGTGTTGGGAATGACAGGGTAGAAGGTTGCCCAGCCAGGATGTGAAATAAATCATGGAAAGAATGCCTAAGGACAAAGGGAAGCGCCTATCAGCACCAGGCCAATCAACAAGGTGGGAGCTACGATGGCATGAACCAGAAACGGTTGACATTGCCAACTTGTTGGCAGTGTTGACATTGACATTGATATGCTTCTGTCTCACTGTTACTATGAATTGTGGTCAGGGAGCGGTGTTGGTAGCTTATTAACCAGAATGGGATCGTCCACAGTGTTCCTAAGTTTTTCTTTTTTTTCTTTATTATCACCTTGATCTTCACCACCAACATTGCTATCATTATAATTGATCATTCTTATCATCATTCCTTGCCCACGCATAGTCTCACAATTTCCCAAGAACTTCTGAGTCCCCTGCGATAGTTTGATCATCACAGTAACTCTTTGAAGGGGACAAGGCAATATTAGCATCCCCATTTTCCCAACGTGTAAACCAAGGCTTGGAGAAGGTAAACGGCTGGCCCTAAGTCATGCTCAAGTTCAGGTCTCTTGTAAGTGCTGTTCATTTACAATGCTACAACTTTACTCTGAGAATGATATCAAAATATGTAACAACTGATAAAGCATAGGTACTGACTAGTCAGGCCAGAGACTAGTCATACGCTGTAGATGGGTCTTAGAGATCTTCAGCCCACTGTTCTAAATACCACGCCTTTGTATCTTTTGGTCTTGCCTCTGCCAGTTCACATTAAGTTCTGTTCCCAAGTAAGACTAAAAGACGAGGCATTTAGAGGTGAGATGGTGGGATTATTAAGATAAAGCAAAAGCAGGGTGCCTGGGTGGGTCTGTCGGTTAAGTGTCTGCCTTTGGTTCAGGTCATGATCCCAGAGTCCTGGGATCGAGTTCCGCATCCGGCTCCCTGCTCAGCGGGGAATCTGCTTCTCCCTCTGTGCTCGACCCCGCTCTGGTTCTCACTCTCTCAAATAAATAAATAAAATCTTAAAAAAAAAAAAAAGATAAAGCAAAAGATTTCAATCTTGTCTTCCTTGACCATGAGTGGGGAAAGTAGTTGGGGGAGGGGCCTGGCTATAACATGGGTTTGTGGACTGCAGGAAGATACTGCTCTTCAGAGCTGGAAGTTTGGTTTCAGGCCACGTCTTTAGGGTGTCTTGTGGAAATCACGTGGCTTTAGATAGAAGAAAAGGCAGGGAAAAAAAAAAGAAAAAGGCAGGAATTACAAGTCTGATGGAAACAGGATTGGAATGGGAACCAGTTGGGAATCCAACGAGAAGCCTATTTTCCCACTGGGAAATAGGAGGGTCTGCTACTTGCTTCCCCCAGCATGGGGCATTCAGACACAGCAGCCTGCCCCATACAGGGATGGGGGTACACAACAGGTAGCCCACGTCCTCATCAGAGCTAAAGGAAATGTGCGTAATCTGAACTCAAAGAATGAACAGAAGATAAATCACGTTTTCACGTTCTCAGAAGCTACGCTCCCCATTTGCCATTCAAGAACATTACTCATTCTATTTTTATACCTAGTTTATAAACTCTTCTTACGTACTATTCTTTTATTTCAGAAATAATAAAACATTCACAGTGAGAAAAAAATTAATATGGATAAAGGGGAAAAAATTAAAATCACTTCTGGTTCCTTTACGCAGAAGTAAATGGCAGAATGTGTTGATTCACATACTTCCAGACCTTGTCCCGAGGATAAAACTCTCATTGTCAGAGTTCTGATGATTTATAAATATGTAGTTACTTTATGCCTTATGTTTTCTCTACCAATCAGTCTTGAAGTTTAGGGACATTATCTTTGTTTGACAATATAGACAATACCAGGAATCTGAAAATATTTTACTGCATGGGTATCTTGTTGATATCATAAAATCAGAGGCAGAATAATATTTATTAGAAATATCCCAGCACAGGGCTCAGAAACAAATCGCTTTTGCCTGAGCAGCATCCTATGTTTTCAAAGTGGCCATGTAAAATAGAAAGCCCACTGGAACCATAGATCACCACTACATAAACAATAATAACAATTCTTGATTTATATCTTCATATTTTCTGCCTTGTTCTTGCAGAAAAGTTGGTAAAGCCTGATTAGACTGTTACACCTACTTTTTTTTAGAAGATGAAAGATAGGAGAAAATATTACCACAATGAAAGGGGGGGAGCCCAAAGGAAAATCTGTTTTTTAAAAATCTGGGACCTGTCAGCATGATACACAGCTCTGAAGATTAGAGCAAAGCAAAACAAATGTGTGAGTTATTTCTTGGATCAAAAGTTTCAATCATCTTTTGGGCTCACTTCTTAGGTATCTGGATATCTGTAAATGATAAACAAGATGGCAAACAAATAAAAAAAAATTCCAGAATGTGACGCTTTCAGGTGAAATGGTCTTTAACCACGTTCCTGGCTACGATCTTCATCAAAAGACTTTCTATCAGCAGAGGGAGTAGAGCTTAACATTAAGATGAAGGGTGTGTTCCTTTTTTATGCTTATAATCCTGCTGAATTGATATGAAGCAGAAATGTGTGCAGAGAGATGTCACCAAACAAAGGATCTCAGTTCCTCCACTTAAACAGGGAGTCATGTGTAAGAAATTATTTCTGCAGCATTTTTGACAACATAGGTTATTACTTCCCACAGAATTTCTGCACAAAAGGTGCTTGGTTAATTACGTTTTATGTGCTGTAGGGTTGTAAGTTTCAGAATACACTAATTTGGAATATTTGGATACTTTAATCACAGCATACCAGCGTGTTATTGGGTTTTAAAAAGTGCAGCTTAGTATGCATTGAGATCTACTTGCCCAGAATACAACCATCTACTCTCTGAGTTAGAAAAGAAATCCTGTTCTTACAGAGCCCACCTCTTCATTGAGGGGGAAAATCTTATTCATTTGAAAACACAGGAAAAGACCAGGAGAGCTCAATGTTGAGCTGCTATTGAGAAAGTTTTCGGAAAAAAAAAAAAATCGTTGTGAGCTAGAAAGCTCAATCTCAGCACTGATTCTCATATGCTAAAAACAGTAAGGAGAGAAAGAACAGTAAGAAAAGAGAACAACAGAAACAACGACAACAAAAGCGGAAATGGCTATTCTAACTCCATAAGATCATATTCTATGAAAACAGGATATAAAAGAAGACCCAGGCAAAGGGTGATGAAGGAGGGAGGTCATGGAATTGGCAAAAGTGGAAGCGAAGCTGGGAATGGAAGAAACATTTGTAATGCCCCCTTTCTCTGCATTTCTGAAAGCAAACATTTATGGAGCATGTGCCAGGCACTGTACTAGGTGCTGGGGATAAAGTGAATAAGAAACATGTGGTCCTGGCACCCCTGGGACTCCAGCGAGGGGAGAGGCAACAGCCAAGTAAGCAGATAAACAAAGTGAATACAGCCTTTGCTAATTTCTGCGAAGGAAACAAATATAGAAATAAGGGAGCTGGTAGAGGAACCTACAGTAGTAGAGTGGTCAGCCAAGGTCTTCCTGAAGAAGGTACTTTGACACTGAGGTGGAAAGAATGGCAGGAGCCACCAGAAATTCTGTTTCCAGTGTAGGGGGACAGCCATTCTTCGGAAACACCCAGCAGAAGCAGTTTGCATGACTAAGAACTATGAGAAGGCAGCCGAGGCTCCAGCAAACTGGGGCCAAAGGGGAGGTGGGGGGGTGGGCTTTGAGATGAGGATGAAAACCTTGTAGTGAGGAATTTGGATTGTGTTCTAAGAGCAGCGGGAAGCCAGGAAAGAATTTTAAGCAGGGGGAATCACAGAATCTGGTTTGTTTTTGAAAGATCACCCTGGCTCCTCTTCAGACCATATACAACAATTAACTCAAAATGGATCATGGACCTAAAGGTAAGAGCTAAAACTAGAAAACATTTAGAAGAAAACCCAAGAGGAAATCTTTCTGACCTTGGATTAGGCGATGGTTTCTTAGCTATGACACTCAAACACAAGCAAGCAAGGTAAACAGATAAATTAGAGTTCTCGGATTTAAAAACTTTGATTTCAGAGTACACCGTCACGAAAGTGAAAATACAACTCACAGAATGGAAAATATTTGCAAATCATGTCTGATAAGGGACTTGGATCCAGAATACATTTAAAAAAAACTCACCACTCAATACGAAAAAGATAAATAGTTCAATTTTGAAAAAATGGCAAAAGACATGAATAGAATTTCTCCAAAGAAGATATACAGGTGGCCCAATAAGCACACGAAAAGATGTTCTACATCACTAATCGCTATGGAAATGCAAATCAAAATCACAATGAGGTATCACTTCACACCCAGTGGGATGGCTATTTCAAAAACAAAACTAAAAACAAGAAGAACCACGCAATAACAAAACAGAAAGGAGAATAGTCCTTACCAGGGACTGAAAGGAGAAAGTAATGGGCTAGGGTTTCAGCGTGGGAAGATAAAAAACGTTCTTGAGAAGGATGGCTTTGATGATTGCACCACACCGTGAATGTATGTAATTAAGGCCACTGAACTGTAATAGTTGAAGGCGGTAACTTTTATGTTATGTCTATTTTACTGCAATAAGGAAAAGTGAAAAGGGGAAGGGACAAAGGATTTGAACACACACTTTTCCAAAGAAGAGATGTACCAGACCAATAGATACGTGAAAAGATGCTCAACATCACTGGTCCTCAGGGAAATGCAAATCAAAACCACAATGAGATACCTGTTCACAACCACCCAGGTGACTATATTCAAAAAAGCAGGCCATGACAAGTGTTAACAAAAATGGGGAGAAGTTGGCACCCTCGTACGTTGATGGTGGGACTATAGAATGCTGCAACCAGTTTGAAAAGCAGTTCGGCAGTCCCTCAAATATGCCAAACACAGAGTTACTGTGTGACTCAGCAAGCCCAGTCCTAGGTATGCACCCAAGAAAATGAGAAACATAAGTTAACATAAAAAAATGTCCATAGATGTGCATGGGAACATATGCGTGATAGCCAAAGAGTAGAAACAACTCAAATGGCCATCCGCTGATGAACGGATAAACAAAATATGATCTAGCCATCCAACGTGATGTTATTTTTCCACAAGAAGGATAAGATACTGCTACACCCTACAACATGGGTGAACCTTAAAACTATGCTAAGAGAAAGGCGCCAGAAACAAAAGACCACATATTGTTTGATTCAATTAATACAAAGTGTCCAAGTAGGCAAATCCAGAGAGATGAAAAATAGATTCATGGTTGGCAGGGGTTGGGGAGGAGGGAATAGGAAGAGACTGCTAATGGACCCCACGTTTCTTTTTGGGGCCATTAAAATGCTCTCAAATTAGATAGTGGGAGTAGTCGCACAACTCCGTGAAGACACTGAAGCCCACTGAATTGCACGCTCTTTTTTTTAAGCATATTCATTTATGCATGTAATCGCTACACCCAACATGGGGCTCAAACTCATGACCCCAAGATCAAGAGCTGTGTACTCTACTGACTGAGCCAGGCAGGCGCCTCCAAACTGTGTCCTTTAAATGTTATGGTATGTGACTTAAATCTCAATAAAGTTGTTGTAAAAACCAACTAACCCACAACAAAAAAAGATAACCTTGGCTGCTCTATGGAGAAAACAGAGCAAGGATCCTTGAAGGAGAGGAATGGAAGCAGGTGACCAATTAAGAAGCTAAGGGGAGCCATCAAGGCCACAGAGAAAAGCAAATCACATGGGTGGGGAATATAGGAAAGGAGGAAGCATGGGTTTCGACTTAGGTAAATGGGTTACTGCGTGGTGTCATTGACCACCCATTGGAGAGAGAGAACTGGGTTTGGGTCCGAAAGGGAAAACCTGCACTAAATCATAACCCTAGCCCGATGACATAGGTACAGTTACCCCATTTATAATTGAATAAAGGAGGCTCAACAAAGTTAAAATAAATACCCTGATAATCGTGGGGGCTGTGATTAGCATCAACCTGACTTTAAATTTTTTTTTAAATTTTATTTACTTATTTGTTAGAGAGAGAGAGAGAGAGAGCACAAGCAAGGGGAGCAGCAAGCAGAGAGAGAGGGACAAGCAGGCCCTCTGCTGAGCAAGGAGCCCAGTGCAAGACTTGATCCCAGGACCCCAGGATCATGACCTGAGCTAAAGGCAGACGCTTAACTGACTAAGCCACCCAGGCGTCCTGAGGAGAGATCTTAAAAAGAAAAAAAGGGGAGAGAGAGAAAGAAATTGGGGGAGGGCACTAGTAGGAAGTGAAAAGGGAGGGGTCAGTCACCCCATATGGAGCTTTTTGCCACCTGGTTTTGGTCTAATACCTTGCATATGCTGTCCCTAAAAACCAGAGAACCCCAAAATGTCACCCTCAGCTCCCAGTCAGTAGGCAGAGGCTGGTAATTCTCAGATTTGCTTACAACCCCCTCTGTGTAGAGTGCTGTAGCCTCGTTAGGTCGGTGCCCCCTCACCTCGTGCAGGAGGTGGTGCCACCCCCTCCTGACTGTGGCCCCGTGGTCCTCCCGACACACCGTCCCTGCACCAGCCAGCCCTTCATCCCAGGGCATGTGCACACACGCGCACACACCCTTCCCTCCTAATCCCTTTTCCGTTGCTAGAGTGCTCTTTCTAAAATGCAAACCTGTCCGTTTCATCATCTGCCTCAAAACCCTTCAGGGATTCCCAGTTGTGCTCAGGATCAAATTCAAGCTTCTCAACACAACTTACAAGGCCCTTCACTATCCTGACTCTTTGTACCTCTTCAGCCTTTCCTTAATCTTCCCCTGCCCTGTCCCGCCCCCCACCTCCCAGCACACCTGCCTAGTATCACTCACCCTTATCCTATGCGCCAGCCACACTAAACTATTTTCAGTCCTCTAATGCGCCACACTCTTGCTGACCTCAGGCCTTTGCATGTGCTGTTCTGGCTGGAAGAGCCATCCCCAACATTACATAGCTAACTCCTACACATCCTTCTGTCTTCCATCGCCCCCCAAGTCAGCGCTAGGTTCCCTTTGAGATGTCCTATGGCCCTCTGCACGTCCCCTCATCAGCACGGTGGAATTACGGAGTGACCAGCTGAGCAACCACTTGGAGCAGCATCTAGAAGAGAGAATAAAAATCATAGGAAATGTAATGAAATCAGAACAACTCTCTCCCAGAGTCCTCTCAAGGGGACTTACCAGAATATTTTTTCCATCCACATAGTGCTATTAGGCCCATCCTGTACAAATGAAAATCAAATAGATAGATAGATAGATAGATAGATAGATAGATAGATAGATAGATAGATATTTTACATGTATCCATCCTTGGTCGGCATCGGCGTTGGATTTCCAGTTTTGCTACTTCTAGTGGCAGGACCTGCCTCTTAGGCATGTTGGGGAATCAAAAGAAATCATAAAGGAAATTATCTGGCATATCACCAGAAAGGCTAGCGATATTTATTGCCTAACTGGCTCATCCCAGATTCTTTAAAACCTGGGTCCTAAGCCCAGTGTATGTGGCCCTGCCTCCGCATCACGTTAGCTGCACCCCTGACAGCGTGACTTCTGGGTTTCCATCATCACTCCCTCCCAGCTCCGTTCTCTTATCCACACCTACCTCATTTTAAGAAGCTTTGCTTGGCCCCAACGTCCCGCTCTCAGGTTGACAAACCCACATCGCCACCTGGAGGACAGTGTGAGAATCAGGGGAAGAAGCAATTTCAAGGCCGGGGGAGAAAAGAACTCAGCTGTCTTGTGCTGGTGCTAACGAGGCCAAGTTCACAGGTTCATCCCCAAAGGGGCCAATTAGCTTTACACACAGCGACACTTCAGAGCACAGCCCCAGCCTCCAACCCTGATTCACACGCGTGTTGGTTAGAAAGTGGATCCATCAGGCCAATCCCATTTTCCATAATTTCTTAAAAACCCATTTGTAAGGCCATGTGGAAATAGCAAAGAGGAACAAAACCTGCTCCCTACTTTTAAGGACTCCTCGCCTGCAGAAGTGTTTCCCCGATCATTCCTGACACATCAGTGGGAGCCGTGAGGATAGATCGCTCCACAGTATTAAATTAGTTTGGGAAACACTGATCGTATCCAAGTCAGGCAGGTTCTTTTTTTTTTTTTTTTTTTAAGATTTTATTTATTTGACAGCGAGAAACACAGCGAGAGAGGGAACACAAGCAGAGGGAATGGTAGCGGGAGAAGCAGGCTTCCCATGGAGCAGGGAGCCCGATGCGGGGCTCGATCCCAGGACCCTGGGATCTGACCTGGGCCGAAGGCAGACGCTTAACGACTGAGCCACCCAGGCGCCCCTCAGGCAGGTTCTTTATGCAAGAGCTTCTCAGAGCCTCTAACATGCTCATATGCACTGTTAATCTTCCAACAAGGAAATGTGTGTGCAGTGTTTCCCGGGTTCAGATGGCCATAAGACAACCCCCAACCCCAATCTGTAAAAAAAGAAGAATAGTAATGAATATGCTGGCCCCGGGTACGGCTGCTTCTTCCCCTGGAACATCTATTTTAAGAAGCAACTCATCCATGGGGAAAAGTTCACCGTCTATTGCTAGGTTTAAAAAAAAAAAAAAAAAAAAAGCAGTATCCCATTTTGAAAAGATAGAATAAAGATGTCCATACACTTGGGAGGAAAAAAAAATTGAAAGACATCGGCCAAAATGTTGATGTTGGTGATCTTTCTGTTGAAGAGGTTGTTGTCTTTCTATGTTCTTTCTGGTTTTCAAGTCTTTTGTACTGAATATACATGGAAAGTTTTTCAAGCATTTATTTATTTTAGAGAGAGAGAGAAAGCTTTGTGTGGCGGGGAACAGAAGGGGAGGGAGAGAGAGTGTCTCAGGCAGACCCCATGCCAAGTGTGGAGCCCAAGGAGGGGCTGGATCCCACCACCCCAAGATCACGACCCAAGCCGAAACCAATAGAAGGATGCTCAACCACTGAGCCCTTCCATGTCTGTTTTAAAACGAAACCCACAGGGGCGCCTGGGTGGCTCAGTCATTAAGCGTCTGCCTTCGGCTCAGGTCATGATCCCAGGGTCCTGGGATCGAGCCCCGTATCGGGCTCCCTGCTTGGCAGGAAGCCTGCTTCCCCCGCTACCATTCCCTCTGCTTGTGTTCCCTCTATCGCTGTGTTTCTCTCTGTCAAATAAATAAAATCTTTAAAAAAAAAAACCAAAAAAACGAAACCCACAAAGCACAGTATTGTCCTCCTGCAGTATTGCGTGGGCCATACTCTCTCCTCTTTCTCTCTCACTGGCCACTAGAAACCCTGGAAAACTAGTTATTGGGTGCAGCCCTCTCCAGCCACCAGAGCCATATTCAGCGCCAGTCCCACCGTGCTTAATAAGCTGGGTTAAACGGCAGACTTTCTACCCAATCATGTGTTAGTGCTCTTTCTCTCGCTGTGTCTCTGTGTCTCTCTCTGTCTTTCTCTCTTTTCCTTCTCTGGCGAGGAGCCCAAATGAAAAATCTATGTGTCTATGGTCCATTTGGGGTTTTCAATACTCTCTTCTTGTCCGTTACATGTACATTACCGAAGTGATTTATTTCATTAGTTCCATTTCACAGACCAGGAACCAGAGGTTAGCTGATTTGCCCAAGTGGCCATGCAAGTACACACTGGACCACCATTTGCACCAGGCCTGTCCAGCAACCCCTGTCACCAAGATTTAGAGGAAAACGAGCCCACTTTGAGCTGCAGGACACAGAAATTTCCCTGAAGACGTGGCTCTTACACCATGAAAAATATATCAGGCTGACTCAGTTTCCCTGCAAGTGACAACACAGACTGGATTGAAACAAAAGACATGATTCTTCACCTTCGGGTCAAGAGATCTGCTCCTGAAAACCTGTCATACATGATTTAACTGCTTTCCTCCCTGACAACAGTAACCCTCTGCTAGGAAACCCCTCCTTCATCTCTGCTCCCCGCCCCCACACCTATTGCCTTCTTCAGAGTCAAGCAATCACCCACATTTGAAAATCACTCCATTATGCCTAATTTTTTTAAATTATGGAAGATCTTTTCCTTTGTGCGGCTCGGGTCTGGAGGAAGATGATTGCTAGATTCTTTCCTTCCTTGGATGGCATCTTTTACCCCAGTCCGAGGTCTCAGCCTCCTGCAAAGTTGAACGACCCAGTTCTTTGCATCTTTCCGTCTTTCCGTTGCCCTCCAGGTGAGCCAGCAGCTGAATTTTCCCCGCCAACTGGGCCTTAAAGGGCAAGCAAGGCTCAGGGCAGCAGGCATCACAAAGCAATCTTGGACAACGCGGGTTCTTCATTACGTCTGCAAAATGCCACTAGCACCTTTGACCAAACGTTAATACCACACAACGCTGACATCTTGTGATAGAGCCCGAGTTTGAGAAATGGGGCTCAGGGTTGATTGGGGTCCAAAAAATAAATCTCTTCTATTGCCCCGAAGCAGTTACAATTGCACAACTGAAATACCAGCCCTTTGGAAAAGCTATCAAACCTACTCATGCAGGTGGGTAATATCATCACACAGACCACTTCCTAGATGCCTGGTATTCGAAGCACTGTGCAGACACAATCTGTTATGCGAGACATTTCCAAGGCAGGATATACGTTTCTGATGCTGGCAGGGAAGCTGCTTCGGACGAATGCCAAAGTACCCCTCCCAAAGGCCAGCACGCTCTGTATACAAAGTAACTGACATTTATGGGGTCCCCTTCCATTTGCCAGGTCCATGCTATGCATCTCACATAATCTTCAGAGCAACCTTTGAAAGAGGGGCTATTGTTACCTCCTGTTTTACAGATGAGGAGAAACAGGATCCTAGATGGTAAGTAACCAGCCCAGATGATACAGCTAGAAAATGGGGGAGCAGGATTTAAATCCAAGACGCCTAATACCACGGTTCACTCCCTTAACCACTGCACCCTACCTGTAGGATTCATGTCTAAGAGTGGCTCCAGCATGGATTTGGGGGTGTTGGGGTTGGCTAGCCCAGGGTTCCCATTTTTGCTATACCACTCGATTGGACCAAGTACACAACCTCTCTAAACTTTGGTCTCCTTTTCCCCCAAAAGGTAGCTACGTTCATGCTTAGCCGTCAGGGTTGTGCAGAAAGACTTTTGTAACCATACCGCATCCAAAGACCTACAGGGATCAGTCCCAGAGCCAGAGACCTTTTGTACAAGAGGAACAGTAAGCAGAACAGGAACAAAAAAACTCCTATGTCAGTTACCGTTGTTTCCTTTACAAAGCAGCACATAGTAGCTATTGTAATTCTTATTTTTATAGACTTTCAACTTTTATCTTTAAATAACTAACTCAGTTTATCAATTTAAATCAATCTATTTCTCTATCCCACCCTCTGCGTTTTCAAAGACTCTGAATTGTTTCTCTTCGTTTGTACTAAAACAGAATGAAATGTGTAGCGGAAGCCCCATCTTCGCCTCAAGCTATGTTCCCTCAAAATTCTAGATTGGCTTGTACATATTTGGAAACCTGAAATCCATAACGAATAAATCCCCAGGACTAAGAGGCTCCCTGCGAAGAAGTAAAGAGGTGAGGCCTGCCTACTGGCCTGGTTTAAGTGTAAGGACAACCTCAGGGCTGGAGAGAGGGTAGATCTGTGACACCGAGATTTTCCACTGGCCCAGCTCATGGGAATTTCTATCTAATTTGACTCAGCTGTCCCTACTTCCTTGATCCAAGACTTTCCTCTATAAGACGCTTGTCTTGCTATATATTTTTTTAAGATATTTATTTATTTATTTGAGAGAGAGAGAGAGAGAGAGAAAGAGAGAGCATGGGCAGGGTGGTCGTGGGGAAAGGCAGAGGGAGACAGAGGCAAGCTACTCCCCACTGAATAAGGAGCGCAATGCAGGACTCGATCTCAGGACCCTGGGATCATGACCCAAGCTGAAGGCAGACGCTTAACCTCGACTGAGCCACCCAGGCTCTCCTGGCTATAATTTAACCTTCACAGAGCAGCCAGAGGGGTCTTTTCTAAAATGTAAATCTGATCCCGTCAACTCCCCTGCCCTATTTAAAACGTCCAAGAGCTTCCCATCGTGTGGTTAAAATCCAAAGTCTACCACGGCTTACCAGATCTTACATGATGTTGCCCCTGACTACCTCTCTAAAATCATTTCTTTCCACCTGTCACTTCATTCATGACACTGAAGCTACAATGGCCTTCTTCTGTCATTCCTGCCTCTGCCGTTGGTGTTCCTTCTGCCTAGAACACCACCTTAGCTACAACAGTCTCCCCAGAAACTCTTATTACACTATCCCATGCTCTCCGTCTTCATAGTACTTACCAGCTCAGGAAATTAGCTTATTGGAATATAAGCTCCCAGTATTGGATGTAGGAGATGGTGAACAGTAATACTCACTGTTCCCTGTGCTCATCCTCCCCCCGACTTCCAACCCCTGTTCTCCACCTTGGATTTCAGGACAGCTCTGCCCACCTCCACTTGGTAATCTGTTTGGATTTCCCCATCTGGCTCTCTGACCTCAGCGCTTTGGGGTCTTTTGACTCCACTTGACTCTTTGCTCTGCAAATTCCTTGAATTTTAGCATTCCTCGGAGTTTCGCTTGAGAAACACTTCTGCTACCATCCTAGGCTGGCCCCAAGCTCACTTTTCAATGCACAGAGTTCTGTGTGCTAGCTCACGTGGGAGCAGCTGTCTACACTGGCTCTCAAGACTATATAGGAAGTCTTCACCTGAAGAAGCACGCTTTGACTGTTGGACCTTGAAGCACTTAAAGGAAAAACAGACACACACGCAACTCCAAGGGAGGCAAAATCCCTTCTCAAGGTTTTTCTACACACCTGGGAGCCCAAACCACCGGGCAATCCAGAAAATTGGACTGTCAGGATGTGACTGAAGCTTGCCTGACCAGAGCAATTGTCTGGCCCTGGAACAATGCCTCCTGGAACAATCTCCTCCTGGGGGCGGCCAGCTGAGACAGCCCACCACACGTGGCATCACACAGTGATTCCCTGCTACACACAGAGAAAACCGCAATAATAAAACCACCACTTCTACTATCATTTACTAAACTCCATAATCAATACTAAGTGTCAGGTACTTTAGGTTCATGGTCCCACTCAATTTTCACAATAAAATCAAGGTAGATGACTATCCCCATTTAACAGTTAAGAAAATCAAGACTCAGAGACAGGTGAAGTAATTTGTTCACGGTCATACAACACATGAGCGGGACTCCAAGGTGAATTTCTGACTCCAAAGTTCATGCTCTCAATCTTTACACTCTAAGTATTCAATTATGGGTCTCTTTATACACACACACACACACACACACACACACGCATGCACATGTTAAGTCCTCAAGAGCTAGAATTTATTTCCTGGTAATCATTCACATAGCACAGGAACTGCTCCTTAGTGAATGGTCAGCATATTCTGCAAGTGCATTCCTAATACTATTGCTTTTGTTATAATGTTTCATATAGTATAATTAATAGATTAATATAAATATTCATTGCCATAACACTGTTGGCTTTCCTCCTCCCTACTACAAGGCGTTTGGACTACTTTCAGTCTTCGGTTTTACTGTACAATACAATAACTAGCTCTTACTGGAACATAGAGTGAAAAGCAGAAAATGAACCCAATGAAGGAAAAATAACACTGCATCTTTCATGAGACTATTTGGGGAAGGGGGGGAACCCAATGTAGTCATATACTAATTACACAAAACAGAGAAACAAGTTGGGGATTATGATAATAAAATTACTAGTCTTTCCAGTAATCTTAAATACCACAATTTTCACTAGAAAAGCTCTTGTGTTTAGCATATTGTAAAATACACAGTTACCCTCCGGTTTAGGCAAGATTCAAAAATTTTTCAAAAGTAAATATCAGGGATGCCTGGCTGGCTCAGTCATTAAGCGTCTACCTTTGGCTCATCCCAGGGTCCTGGGATCGAGCCCTGCATCCAGCCCCCTGCTCAGTGGGAAGCCTGCTTCTCCCGCTCCCGCTCCTGCTCCACCACTTGTGTTCCCTCTCTTGCTGTGTTTCTGTCAAATAAATAAATAAAATCTTAAAAAAAAAAAAGAGTAAATATCAGTCTACAGAACAGAAGATCAAAATTTTATAATTTAGAGGAGAAAAACCATATGGCTGTCTTTTAGCACATTGAATTTGGTTAATAATGTGCCAGACATATTAAAATATATATACAGCACTTTTGGTCTGTTGTTCATTATTAATTTGGTTTCCTGAATGCTTTACTGAACAACCCTCAGGTACCCTCTAGTGGATGAGATGAAGAACAGTTTGGGGCCAAAGATTCATCATCTGTTTGTGTATTATACGCTTAAAAGTAATCATAACTTGTGCGTCTGGGGCTACATGAAGGATTTAGAAATCATGATTATTTTAAAAGTCATATATATTTCATATATTTAAGTCATCCCTTATGGCAGACTTGACTTTTAGATTTACTAGTACTAATAGTTTTTTGGTCTGCTGGTTTATTGTATTTTAAATAATTGTTACTTTTCCCCACTCTCTTTTGAAACATGAGTAAAAAATTAATAGGATGGATTTAATCATCTTAAATAGGTCATTAAATATCCTTTCAAAAAAACAATACGTAAGTTAAAGCAAGTTATTAATTTTTATGCAAATGCAAAGAATTTTAAAAGGTGTATTATAACCCAGTAATAATTTCTGCTTTAAGGAGACCTCAAAATGACATAAGCAGAGAAGATCAACATTTTCCAAAATGCGGTCCGGTGAGATACTAGTCCTCTGATGCGTTGGTGGGGGAGGGGGGCTTTGTCTTTTAGCTTGGAAGCATTTCAGAAGATTAACTCACTCCTCTTGTTTTTTTCCACCTCTGCTCTTAAATTTCTGATAATTTGCCTTTCTGGGCCGTTTACTCAGTGTAAGGGAAGGCACTGGGCCACGTGACACAAGCTTACCAGCCAGCTTTACAACTCGAGTTATCTTTGTGGACTTAAATGTCGGCATTCATGTTTATGTAGAAATACCTACGCATGTCCTCCTGAATACTGTAGTTAGTTATTTGCTAGCCAGTTAGTGAGTGTGGTCATAGCAAACTTACCAAACTCTTAACTCTGCCGGAGGCAGAGAGAAGGTAAGAAGGGATTTCACTTTCAAAGCTGTACTTTCCTTAATATTTAAAATTTTTACAACAGGCATGTTTACCTTTTATAATCAGATATATATGTACACACATACACACACATACTAATTATCATATCCAATTGTAGAATTTGAGAGATAAAAACTTTTCCCCAGCAATGGCCCCAAATGCACTTCTGGAGCTCCACATGCTCAAGACCAATCCCATCTGTCCTAAGCACAGCCCACCCGCTTATCCTCCTCCTTGTTCTCTCCAAAATCCCGTGGGTTTGCTTATACTCACTCAAAAGGCAAGACCTGGCTACGTGCTCTTGCTTGGTTTCTGGCGCTGAAGCTTAGAGCGCCCCCTTGAGGCATAAGGCACCAAAGCGCTAACAGATCTGGTGGTTTCAGAAGATGCAACCCACCAGTCCCTTGAGGCTGTCTTGTCACTGCTGGTGTTGTTCCTCCCCCAAACTTCAAGCTCTCTTCAAGAGAAATAGTTTCTCTCACTAAAAAATATAAAGGTCCTTTTCACCAGGCTCTAAACTTCTTGCTCTGTCTCAATCCCTCTCCCTCTTCTCCTCCCCCAACACCTTCTCTATCTTTCTCTGAGCTTCTCTCTCTCTCTCTCTCTCTTTCTCTCTCTCTCTCTCTCTCCCTCCCTCCCTCCCTCTCACACACACACACACCAGCGGCATCCCATATATCCCTAGTTACCACTGTGATGACAAAATCAGGTTTCTGCTTCAGTAGAATGAAGACCAGACCGCAGGTCGAGATGAACTCACTAGAATAAGCACTAGAATAAGTACCTTCCCATGGGGCTCTGCCTGGGAGCTGGCCAAGCTGCCCTGGGGACACCCTCTCCGTCTCATTTTCCACTTTCTTCCAACTAACACAAGAACCTAATCTCCAGGATGTAATGATAAGTCGATGTTTATCGAACACTTCACATATGCCAGGAAATGCTCTCTGTGATGTATTTTTATTTATGATCTCACTGAATCTTCACCGCAGTTCTCTGAAGTGGTACTATTCTTCTCCTCACATTGTAGATGAGAACACTGAAGTACGGAGAGTGGTGGGATTCTGTTGAAACCATTTAATCAAGGGCTCTTCGGTCTGCACCTGGGATAGGCTAACCTCAGGCTCCAGGCATTGGGGATGCCTGTGCTTCCTGGATGGCCAGAGTGCCAGTGGCTGTTGATGCTATAAGTAAACAGCACCTCATTTGAGACTATCAATTTTCCTTTCCGGTTTCTTGGGAGGTACATATTATTTTATGGTGAGACCTTACAGAGTATGATGCAAAATTTTTGTCTTTTTAGGATAAAAGGCAAAAAGATAAAATAAAACTGAAAGCACTCTTCTAGGGAAGGGGTGCCACTGGGCACCTTTTCTAGGGATGGAAAAGAAAACGGATCCTCCTAGGGTTATGCTCTCCCACTTTACCGATGTATATCGGTAAATACACACATCGGTATACACCGATGTATATACACGTGTATATCACCCGTGGGCAGGGCTGCCTCCAGGGGTGTGAGACCTGCGTAGTCCCACCCACACTTGGTTGAATGCTCTGCTGCCCCATCTTGAAACTCTTACTGATTTTTAAACTAAGGGCTTTGCGTTTTCCTTTTGCATCGGGCCCTGCAAGTTAGCTAGCTGGTACTGCCCAAGGATCTTGTTAAAACACCAATCCTTGGGGCACCTGGGTGGCTCAGTCGTTAAGCATCTGCCTTCAGCTCAGGTCATGATCCCAGGGTCCTGGGATCGAGCCCCGCATCGGGCTCTCTGCTCAGCAGGAAGCCTGCTTCTCCCGCTACCATTCCCTCTGCTTGTGTTCCCTCTCTTGCTATGTTTCTCTCTGTCAAATAAATAAAAAATCTTTAAAAAAAAAAAAAAACACCAATCCTTATTTGGCCTGTCTGGGGCAAGGCTGAAATTCTGCAAATCTGACTTCCCCAGGCAGTGCCTGCTGTTGTTCCAAGGACCACACTTTGAGTGGCAAGACCCAACCTTTCACTCTATTCCACATTACGTGAAACTTAACTGTGAAAGTTCGAGAAGCAGTGGGGAAAGGGTACGGTGAATCCTAGTAGTCAAAATCACAGTAGTTAAAAGCATGGGTCTTCACTGCCACTTAATCTGCACCATGCCATGAATTACTTATCCTCCTTATGATTTACTTTTCCCATCAGCAAAGTGGGAATGATACCACCACCTTAGAGGATAGTTGTGAAGATTAAATATGTGAAACATCTCACATTCAGAATGTCCGATAAAGATCCCTACCTCAGGGCGCCCGGGGTGGCCTAGTCAATTAAGCATTGACTCTTGGTTTCAGCTCAGGTCATGATCTCAGGGTCGTGAGATCGAGACCCGAGACAGGCTCCACACTCAGCATGGATTCTGCTTCAGATTTTTTCTACCCCTTCCCAATAAATAAATAAAATATTTGAAAGAGGGTGAGAGAGAGAGATCACTACTTTAATGCTGCAAATGATAACTAAGCATAAGACCATGATGGAAAAGAAAACAGGTAGGATGTCTCTTTCTTCAATATTAACAAGCTCTCCCGCTTGCCAATCTCTCCTTCTTTCATCCAGGCAAATACTCTTGGAAGAAGCAGTTCTGTTAAGGAAATATATAAATATTGCTTATTCTTTACAGGAGCCTACTTCACTGACACCATGGAAAGGTTCTCAGGAGCAAGACTATAAATACTCTATCAGTTTGCTAGAGCTGCCATAATAAATACCACCCACTGTGCGGCTTTAACAACAGAAATCTATTTTCTCACAGTTCTGGAGGCCGAAAGTCCAAGATCAAGGTGTCTGCAGGGTTGGTTTCTTCTGAGGCCTCTCTTCTTGGCTTGTAGGTGGTCTTCGTCTCCCTTTTTCTTCACATGGTCTTCCTCTGTGAATGTGTGTGTTTCAACTTCCTCTTCTTATAAGGACACCAATCATATTGGATTATGGCCTCATTTTACCCTGATCACCTCTTTAAAGTCTCTGTCTACAAATATAGTCACATTAGGACTTCAGTATGTGGATTTGGGGGGTGAGGATGGGGAGAGACAAAATCCACCCCACAACAGATACACAGGACAAAACCAAACAGAAGTAACATGTGTCAGTGGGACCATAGGAAACCCAATCTTGATTTCAGCATTCATTGCAATTGGTGAATTGCATATTTTTTTCATAGGTGAATATTCCGCACTGAGGATGAGGAGGTCTTCCTTGGCCAGAGGGTCCCACGGAGTTGGCTCGAGATCTCTCCTCTGTTACCGACCACCCAAAGACTGGGCAAGTTACTTCATGTTGCCTTAGTGTTTGTTCACTCCTCTCAAATGAGGATCACGATGACTACCTTATAGGGGTTTGGTGAAGATGGAAAGAGGCAAACCTATGTGCAGCGGGTCTTTTCTTTCTTATTCAACAAAAGAATCTGCTGGCATCTTGGTGCAGATTACCTCTGAAGGAGCCTTGACAGTCTTCCCTACCTAAGGAAATGTCAAGAGGCGGCCTCCTGTTTGAGTGAAGGCCTCGTTGTAGGCAGTGCTCTGGGGAGCGTTATGGGCCAGTTTGCTGAGTGAGCCCCGGGATCTTCTGGGAAAGAAAAGCCTGATCCTTTCTCTGTCCCCAGACCTTCTCTCTGAGGGTTGGAGCTAGGGAGACATATGGTCCAGAAAGAGGAGAGTCAACAATTCCAACTGAGTCAAGAGATGTGGGACGTATGGCCTGCCTTGGCAATAAACCCAGAAAGAAGAGTATCCAATGGGGATTCTGGATCCTTTAAGTGTTTGTGCTGTACTGGGTTCTGCCTGTCCCTCCACACTAGTGTATTTTAAGAATGATAACCCCAGGGGGCAGCTGGATGGCTCAGTCGGTTAAGCATCTGCCTTCAGCTCAGGTCACGATTCCAGGGTCCTGGGATCGAGTCCCGCATTGGGCTCCTTGCTCAGTCTGGAGCTTGCTTCTCCCTCTGCCTGCCACTCCCCCCGCTTGTGGGCTCTCTCTCTCTGTCAAATGAATAAATAAAATCTTAAAAAAAATAGTGATAACCCTACAAATTCAGTTATATTAGGAATGACAAGGACCTCTCAACTGATCATAACCCAGAGGCATCCCATTTCCTTGCAAAACTGCTAAAGAGGAACAGGGTTGGTGAGCTGAGACCCCACCCTTGTAGCATCTCAAGTAAGGATCAGGCTACACGTCTGCTCTGTGGCTACCATCTTTCGAAGTTGTTGAGAAGCTGGGTCCCACCCTCACCATGGTGGGGTAGCCTGGCTTCTGGAGGATGTGGCTCCGTGGGGGATAAAATGAGAATTGCAGGTGATTTGACTGAGCTCCCTTAGGAAGTGTTATCCTGGGGGTGTACAGCCCATCCTCAAAGAGGAGATTCCACTCCAGCAATTGGGGCTACTACGGGAGCAGAGAGCTGGAGCCCAACCCACGAGCTTTGGGCGCCATGATGGTCTTCTGAGGCACAGAGTGCCCCTTCACTGCAGTCAATCCATTGAAGTAGGACCAAACCCACTTAAACTTCTTGTCACAGGACACATATCAGGGCTCCTGGACACCTAAAAGAAAAGCAGGTGGAGCCCTGGGGACACATGATAGGACTTCTGAACTTCTGGCTCTTACCAGCAGGTGGGGCGTCAAGCAGCCGCAAATCTGGGAACTGAGACCATTGTACCCAGTAAGAGGGAAGGAACCCTCTGGCACCTAGTACAGTCTCTCTAACATACAGCAACTACCCTAAAGGAAAAAAGTTATTATTATGGAGAAGGTAATCACTCACATAATCCCACCATTCTGTTTCTATGAAATGGAAAGAAGAGAAGGACCATCTCGGTACTAGCAGAAGAATGCAACTCTGGGCAGGAACAGAACTTTTCCTCTCCACCTTAAAGGATTTAGGAGAGGGTGGGAAGTCTTTAAGTAACCTCCCCTTCGTTGTCACCTATCCCTCTACCCTTACTCCTTAAGATACAGTCGCCTACTATAGCTATAACCATAGCAACCCAGCTGGTGGGAAATTATGGAAACTCCTACTCACACTTACAGATTCAGGTAAGTCTTCACCTTAGTCATGAAGCCTCCTTCAATCCTTACTTCAACCTCAGAGGAGACCATCCCCCTGCTACCATGATGATGTCGCTGTGCCGTGCCCCGCTGTATGAGAACCGTTTATGGCATGGTTTCAGGAATCAGCTTGCTTGCTTCTCTTTATCACAACCCCATAATCTTCTCGGGCGTATCTGCGTCCCCAGTGCTCGGATTAGTGCCTGGCACACAGGAGCTGCTCAGTGCCTTTCCACTCATGAATGTCGGAGATTTAAGGGAGGAGGGTAGGAGACCGCACTGGTGTGGCTCCGGTGGAGGTGGGAGGCAGGTCATCCCAGGAGTGGCCAAAGGGACACTAGCAACACAGCCAGGGAGGAGACAGAAATCAAGTCCTCAGCCAGCATGCAGGCTGTCACGGGAAGCTATGGGAGCTAAGAAACTAGAGAAAAGCAATGGGGATAAGAACCAGAGTAGAGGTGGAGGGATGGAGCAGGAAGGGAGAATTGAAATCTGGATCAGTGTGCAGCCCTTGCAACAGGTCAGGACAAGAGGTTCGAGACTGAGACTTGGTGGGAGGGGCCTCAAGTCCTCTTCTTAACTGATGAGGGCTACTTATTGGGGGGGCGGTGGGGGGCTTGCAGGACCACACAGTTTAAACAGAGGAAGACATCTGTGCAGAGTTCCTCTGCATTGGTTCCGGGAGATGGAAAAGAATCAGTCCAGAGTGTATACTTCCTAATCACACTTTTAACTTTTAACCTGCTCAGTTACAGATATCATCTCATTTAAAAGCCCTAGGAACTGATAGCCAAGCCGTACTGGATTCACATCCCAAGTCTCCTACTTATTAGCTATGTGAAAAGGAAAATCTAAAAGAAGTGTGTGTCAAGGGCTTAGCACAGAGCCTGACAGAGGAAGACATTTAATATTAATCTTGTCCTTGGTCTGGTTCTCACTTTCCAGTGCCAGCCAAGGATGTGTTTCTCAAATGCTTCCTCCTGAATCCCTTTCAGTGGCCCCAAATCATCTCATGATTTTTTTTTTTTTCAAATAAAGCGTGAGTGCTCAATCCCAAATTAGCACAGGCGTCTTCTTTCTGGGTCTGCAGAAGCTTGTGGGTGACTTGTGAGCTTTTGAACTGTATTCTTCTTTCCCTCATCTGTTACCTGCTGGCTGCAATCTGTGCCATTTTATTTTCCTGTTCTTTCACCTTTGAGTGATGAGGCAATAATCACCGCTGCAAGAGCATTTACTCAGCTGGGCTATTGCACCCACCTTTCGCCCTCAAATATACTCTTTGTTCCCCAACTGAAAATTGGGTTGTCTTTCATGAACACAGATGACACTGTGACACTCTTCACCTTCAACAGGCCTTGTTAGTTTTCTTACAATAGCACGGGGTTGTGAGCTCTCTGCAAACTGTTTCACTTGGGATCTCAGCCTTATTAGTAAGAAACATGATTGGAGGACCGAGACATGAGCCTGGAAATTTGCACAATTACAATTCCAACCTTGGCCATAAAACTGTCACATATCAAAGGATGGATGGCTGGACACAGAGACGGAAATTTCAAATAAGAAATCTCAAGGATGACTCTCTTTGTATGATAACCATCTTACACGAGGAGGGAGGGAGTGGCCCTCCTTATGTTATGCCGTTAATCTACTCTCAGCACATCCCCTGTCGTTTGTCACTCCTTTAGAGTAATAATGAGATTCTGTAAACACAAGGCAGAACGCAAGGTGCTTATGGAGCCAACTTTCAATTTAGGGCCAAAACGAAGGGCAAAATACCCACATTATCCATTTCCCTGTTGGCAGATATTTGGACATAGCTATCAACGCCTTTTGTGCCTTAAAGCTGGTCACAGGGAAAATGAGCCATACAGTTAACACAGTCAGGATAACCCAGGTAATTCAAGTCTACAGAGGTCTCATTCCCCAATGAAGGTGGGTTCTAGATGGATTTTGCCACTTGTGAAATGTGGGACCCTAGACAAGTCACTGTGCCTCAGTTTTCTGGTCTATAAATTAGAAAAACATAGTAATAATTAAGGAGAGAGGACAGTTTACCAGAAAAGACAGAACTATGATACTGCACAACAAATGCTTGGAAGATTGGAGATTGCAGTGGAAACATTTTAAGGTCCTTGTATTTGTTTCAAGGGAAGATAAAGCTACCGACTATCCCTACACTTTGTTAAGGTTGTTACACCTTTTGTTAAGTAACCAGCATAAGAATGAAAATAGAACATGTAGCTTCCAAATGAGTAGAAGAGAAAAGGGTCAAAGGGGAGGAGCAGAGAGAGAATTCAGTCAACTCAGTGGAAGGCAGGACCCCAATAAAAAGACAAAAACAAAGAATTTTTTTTAAAGATTGTATTTTATTTTGAGAGAGAGAGAGAAGAGAGCAGGGAGGAAGCAGAGGGATAAGCAGACTCCATGCTGAGCACAAGCTCAATGTGAGGCTCTGTTCCACAACCCTGAGATCATGACCTGAGCTGAAACCAAGAGTCAGATGCCTGACCAACTGAGCCACCCAGGCGCCCCGACAAAGAATGATTTTTTTCAGAAGGCAAAATAAGAGAACAGAAATAACCCAATATAGATCAACAATAATAATAGATTAAAAAAGGATTAAATGTACCAATTGGAAGGCAGAGATTCTCAGATTTTAAAGGAGGAAAAACATGGTTCTCTTGTAAGAGATCCCATTTTAAAAGAATGAAAACCACGTGATTACATAAGCTAAACTAACGTTCAGACAAAAGCAACCTGAAAGAAAGCTGATGTAGCTACCTTGCTATTACACAAAATTGACTTTAAAGAAATAAAAACATCACTATAAAGAGAGAGAGAGTTATTAAGGAATGACAAAATGAGTAATTTGCCAAAAATTATAAATATTTCTGGACTCATGTGTGCCTACTAATACAGCTCCCAAGTTCTTAGAGCAAAAGTGTACAGAATTTCAAAAAGAAATTAATTCCCAATTACAGCTGGGAAATTTTAATATACCACTTTTAGTAACTAATAGATAAAATAGAATAGAATAGAATCTTGAATAGAACTCTGTGCTCAGTAATTCAAAATTATACATTCTTTTCAAGCACACATGGAACATTTACAAAAACTGACCCCAATCCAGACCACAGAGAAGTATCAACAAACACAAAATAGTTTATATCATTCAAACTACATTACATTATCTGTCTAAAATACAATGAAATTTAAAATCCTTTAGTAAATACCCACAATATCAGACTTCAAGTTGTATTACAAAGCTGTAATCATCAAAACAGTTTGGCACTGGCCTAAAAATAGACACATAGATTGGGGTGCCTGGCTGGTTCAGTTGGTAGAACATGCACACATGGAATGTGATCTCAGGGTTGTCAGTTGGAGCCCCACATTGGGTGTAACGATTACTTAAAAAGAAAATCTTTAAGGCGCACCTGGATGGCCGAGACAGTTAAGCGTCTGACTCTTGATCTCAGCTCAAGTTTCGATCTCAGGGTTATGAGTTCAAACCCCATGTGGGGTTCCATGCTGGGCATGGAGTCTACATTAAAAAAACAAACAAAAACAAAAACATTAAAAATTCGAAAATTAAATCTTAAAAAAAAACCATAAACACATAGATCAATGGACAGAATAGAAAATCCAGAAATAAACCCAATCATATAGTCATCTAATCTTTGACAAAGGAAGAAAGAATGTCCAGTGGGAAAAAGACAGTCTCTTCAACAAGTAGTGTTGGGAAAACTGGACAGCAACATGCAAAAGAATGAAACTGGACCATTTTCCTACCCCATACACAAAAATAAACTCAAATGAATTAAAAACCTAAATGTGAAACCTGAAACCATAAAAATCCTAGAAGGGACCATAGGCAGTACTGTCTCTGACATCAGCCAGTGTAACATTATTCTAGGTACATCTCTTGAGGCACGAGAAATAAAAGCAAAAATGAACTATTGGAACTACATCAAAATTAAAAGCTTCTGCACAATGAAGGAAACAATCAAAAAACTAAGAGGTGACCTCCAGATTGGGAGAAGGTATCTGCAAATGACATACCCAATAAAGGGTTAGTATCCAGAATATATAAAGAACTTATACAACTCAACACCCAAAAAAACCAAACAATCTGATTTAAAAATGAGCAGAAGGCATGAATAGACATTTCTCTAAAGAAGCCATCCATGGGGTGCCTGGGTGGCTCAGTCGTTAAGCGTCTGCCTTCGGCTCAGGTCCTGATCCCAGGGTCCTGGGATCTAGCCCTGCTTCAGGCTCCTTGCTCTGCAGGAAGCCTGCTTCTCCCGCTACTATTCCCTCTGCTTGTGTTTCCTCTCTTGCTGTGTTTCTCACTGTCAAATAAATAAAATCTTTAAAAAAAAAAAAAAAAGAAGCCATCCAGATGGCCATGAAAAGATGCTCAACATCACTTATCATCAGGGAAAGACAAATCAAAATTTCAGCGAGATCTATCACCTCGTACCTGTTAGAATGGCTAAAATCAAAAACATAAGAAAACAACAAGTGTTGTTATATGAACATATATGAATATGTGAATATTATTCAGCCATTAAAAAAAGAATGAAATCTTGTCATTTGCAATGACATGGATGGAGCTAGAGATTATAATGGTGAGTGAAATAAGTCAGTCAGGGAAAGACAAATACATTATGATTTCAAACAAAACCAAATGGGCAAAGGTAAAAAAGAGAGAAAGAAAGTCAAACCAACATAGACACAGGCTGATGGTTACCAGAGGGGGGATGGGATAAATAGGAGATGGGGATTCAGGAGCGCACTTGTCATGATGAGCCCCGGGTGTTGTGTGGAAGTGTTAAATAACTATGTGGTACACCTGAAACTAGTATCACACTGTATGTTCATTACACTGAAATTAAAATAAAAAATAAAAATGTAATCCTCTAGCAAAAGCCTCATCAACTCCCCATCATACTCTAATATAGTCAGAAAATTTCGAACACTTTAATATATATTGATCAGTTAGGAAACTACGGTAGAAATCATAAAATATTTAGGACAAAAATCACACCCAAAGAACTATGTATCAGACAGCTAAAGCAATTTTTGAAGGGAAATGTATAAACTTAAATTTTATATTTGAAAAAAAGATGAGAAATTAATTTGTCATGCAACTAAAGTAGTTATGAAAAGAAGCACAGAGACCATGCCCAAAAAAGTAAGAAAAAATAAAGACTAAAAATTGGCACAGAAATTAATGAAATAGAAAATAAGGAAACAAGAAAGAGTAACACTGCCAAAGCTTTCTTGGCGGGAAAGGTTAGTATAATAAACAACCTTCTAGTGAGATCTGATGGGGTTCTGGAATATAGGTGAGGTTCAGTGGGGTGAGGTCCCAGGCCCACGAACAAATTCTTTAGACATCTTGCATACAAAATAGTAGTTTACTAAAACAAAGGAATAGGAGCCGTGGGCAGAAAGAGTTGTTGCTCTGGGTCTTGAAGAGCACTGATTATATACTCAGGAATTGGGGGAAGTAAGGAAAACAGAGGTTTCAAAAGAACTTTCATATGCTAAAGAGAACCTACAAAGATAACAGGGGGTCTCACCATAATCAAGTCAAGGTTGTTTTCCCCTCTAGCAAGGCGCAAGGTGTTAACAATAAGATAGTTGGGAGATTCCTGGAAGAACGTCACGTCACACACGTCCCACCCAGGAGTGGGGGACAAGGGTAGGGGTGGGGGTATGGGGGTGTTGCAGAGTGTCGGCTTCTGCTTTGTCTTCAGCTAGCCTTCCACTCCCTTCTCAGATCTATTAAATAAAAAGAGAGACAAGAAGTAAATAAATATCAGGAAAGAAAAGGGGTATATATTACAGTGTATTTGAAAGATAATCATAAAATAGGGGCGCCTGGGTGGCTCAGTCGTTAAGCATCTGCCTTCGGCCCAGGTCAGATCCCAGGGTCCTGGGATCGAGCCCCGCATTGGGCTCCCTGCTCCACGGGAAGCCTGCTTCTCCTGCTACCATTCCCCATTCCCTCTGCTTGTGTTCCCTCTCTGCCTGTGTTTCTCACTGTCAAATAAATAAAATCTTTAAAAAAAAAAAAAAAAAGAAAGATAATCATAAAATATATTAAACTTTATGCCAAGATACATGAAATGTAGAAGAAATGAACAGGTTTCTTTGAAAAGTATAAATTACCAAAAATGAGTCAAGAAGAAATAGAAAACCTCAATGAACTTTACAATAAGGAAATGGGACCATTAATTTAAAAATCTATGATAAAACAGTGAGAAATTATTTTTTAGCAGACAGATTGATAAAAATCTGATACATCTGATAATGCCAAGAGCTGTCAAGGATGAAGGGAAAGGGAATTCTCAAACTCAGATGATCGGAGTGTAATTTTTTTTACAACTATTTGGGAGAGCAATTGGCAATGTCTTCTAAAATTAGAGATTTGCCCATACCCTATGACCCAGCAATTACACTTCCAAGAATTTGCTCTAGAAAAAGTCTGTCATGTGTCTTCAAGAACAGGTGCACAACACCAGTCATTACCGTATCCTTTGATATGGTACAAAACATAAAGTTACGGAAATTTCGATCAGCAGACTAGATGAGTATTATGTGTATGCATAGAGAGACATTATCTAGTAAGTGGAGTGAATAAATTAGATACGTTTCAATGGAATGTAATGGATATCTCTATATTATCCTGTGTATGCCTTTCGTATACTTGAAATATTTGTGACATTCAGAATAAATAGGGAAAATAGTACCTGCTCTGTCTTCTTGTACGAACATTAGAGGAGATTTTTCAAGTGTTCTGTAAACAACAAAGCTTTACGCAAATGTGACCAGCGTCGTCTTCCACTGGCCTGACAGTGGCTGCCTCCCATGTTACACAGAGGTAGGGAGCCAAGTCTGGGTCTCTCTCACCTGCATTTCCTACAAGATCAAGGTGAAGAGCAAGCCAAGTTCTGGCTGGAGCTCAAGTGACTTGTCAAGATGGGGATAGTCAGAAGTGTGAAGAGCTAGAATCAGGAGCTAAGAAAGGGAATCAAAAGGAAAGACAGTGTACATTTTCTCATGAAAATGAGAAATGAAATGAAATGAAATGAAAATGAGAGCCTGAGGATCTAAGCAGGCTCTAAACAAATTCTGGAGATCAAGGCTGAGATCCGCAGCAGGTTTTTATGTGGGTTGTGATGTTAAGAAAAAATGTTAGGGTTCGAAGCCAACAGGTAAGAAAGAATTCTTGAGACGTCTTTAGTGCACAAAGGTGGTTTTAGGGGCACCTGGGTGGCTCAGTTGTTGGCACGACCTGCCTTCGGCTTGGTCGTGATCCCGGGGTCTTGGGATCGAGCCCCACATCAGGCTCCCTGCTTGGCAGGAGGCCTGCTTCTCCCTCTCCCACTCCCCCTGCTTATGTTCCCTCTCTCACTGTGTCTCTGTCAAATAAATAAATAAAATCTTTAAAAAAAAAAAAAGTGGTTTTATTAAAGTACGGGGGCAGGACCCGTGGGCCAAAAGAAGTGGACTGGGGTCATGAGCAGTGGCCCATTAATACTTCCAAGTTGGGAGGGGGTTAGGGAGAGTGTCAGTCTCTAAGGAATTTTGGAAGCAAGGTTTCCAGGACCTTGAGGGGCTAGCTGTCGTTGGGAAAAGGTCATTTATCATCATCTAATAAAACCTTAGTTATGAGATCCTTCAAATGCATATCGGTGGGCCTTATGCTTGGGAGATGATGGCCAACACGTATCCTGAGGGGTAGAGATAAAGGTAGTTTCCAAAGGAATTTTTAAACGTTAAAGTAGACATACAGGATCCTGGGGTGGGAGGAGTCAGACTAGGATTGCCTTTTGCTCTTAGCAAAGTACTAACATGGAGGCAGTTGAGTCCCTAGAGGAATGTCACTCTGCCTCTTTCAAGGACTTGTCAATGGGCTGTCAGATGTAAGGAAATTTAATAATTATTCTTCTGCCTTTGTTTCCCACATCAGGTTGGTAGGTCAGCTCTTTGTGAAGAATGGGGCAGACAAGGGGTAGAATTGTTTTGTTACCGTAAGACGTACGTGCAGTCTTCTAGGATTGATTTCACTTGTTCAGGCAGCTTTTCTTTGATGATGCCTCTCGCTCTGGAGACTCAGGCTGCGTGTCTTGGTCACCTCTGGCCTTGCATCGTGGAATAAAACGGGTTGTATTCACTACGAGTTAAGGGCACAGGCTCTAGGGTCAAAGAGACGGGACTTTGAATCCTGGTTCTATAGCTTCCTAGATGTCTGCTCTTGGAAAAGTTGTTCAATTTCTCTGAGGCTTCCTGTTTTCGTCTGTGAGATGGAGCTAATGAAGGGCCTTCTTCACAGGGATGTTAAGAAATGAACTAGCTGCATGGTGCCGGGCCCATGAAACACTTAACGAGCATCATGAATTTTTTGTAAATTTTCTGTAAATACAAACTCCGGTAATAATTCCAGCATGCTTCTACAAAAAGTGCCAGTCATCTAAAAGCAACAGTGCATTTCACCAAATGTAGACCTTTTTCCTATACCAGAGCAGTGTCAGGGGAGGTGATACTCCTTACCCAATCAATGGGAAGAGGGTTGATCCTGTCCAGGGCGCCCCCTTGCAAACAGCACTTACCATAACGTGGGGTTTCCAGGCATCAGGGCTTGCAGCAATCTCCTTTAATTCCTGCTCTAGCTGGGTCTATATGCTGAGATGACCAAGGAAGTTGGTTAAAGAAGAAAAAAAAAAAAGAAATTAAAAAGAAAGGCATTCTGGGGCTATATATGAGGGTTGCACAAAGTTATGAATGTACTAAATGTTGCTAATGTATTTTACTACAATAGAGAAAGAATGATGCACGTGTAACCCCAAGATCCGCAGGCCAATCCATCAGACACAAAAATTGGCCTACAATCCCATAAAGTACAGAGAAGACAAGTAATTGTTTGGGGGAACTGACAGAGAAACATAAATGATGTAAATACATCATGTGTAACAGACAAAAAAGTTTCCCGTGTTAGACAAGGGACCTTCAGCTTAACACCCAGCTCTGCCTGACGCCTAAGAAGCAGCTGTGTGTGATTTGAATTCAGCTTTCCAGGAGTAAACGAAACGTGACAGGTCCCAGCGGTACCGCTTTCTTGGTGCGGTCATAGTCGCGCAGTTCTTCATCTATCAGAGCGGTCCGACGTAGGACTCTCGCAAATTTTAAAAATGGCCTAAAACTTACCCAATGTCCTTGTCCCCAAATTAAAGTCTGGCATTTGTTATTTTTGGCTTCATTAGTTTGAAGATGAAATAAGGATGTGCTAATGAGCAGGCTCCTGACATAGATCTTTTGCTGTACGTTGCAGGGTTTCCAGTACAATCTCACTTGGATGAGGACATCCCTGAGACCTTCCGGGGAACCTGCGCAGGAGGAAGAGCCTGTGGGGAAGGGGTTCCAAGTGCTTCTCAGTTTTACCTAACAGTCATCTGCTGAGGGCTTATGCTGAGCTCATCACAAACGTTATCCCCATTCATTCTCACAACAGTCTTGTAAAGGCAGGTAACTATCATCATCCACATCTTCCAGGAGATAGATGCAAAGCTTGCAGAGATAGAAGTTACATGGCTAGTAAGTGGCAGAGCCAAGATCAGAACTCAGGGTAGCAGGACTCTTGCTCGGATCTTGAGCTCTTAACCCTCAGCTCTCCAGCCTCTCTGGTCCACCTGAGTCGAACGCTGAGTTTCCTTGCTCTGCTTTCCTCTGGGCTGGCTCTGTTCTCAAGCAGACTTTTTCCCCACATGGCAGGAGGGGCGGCCCCAGCAGCTCTGGGTTTGCAGGATTCCTAGCATCTTTGCTTTTCTGAAGGACATGAGGTATAATAAGGGCCCTGGGGAGGGCTCTGCGGTAAGCTCCCCGCACAGTGCTCACTGACAGTGCTCTTTTCTCCGTGAGCATGCGGCGCCTCCCTCAAAAGGTGGAGTCCATCTCTTCTCCTCTTAAACCTGAGGTGGTTTTCTCCGACCAAGCCGATGTGACAGGAGTGTCCTTCTGGGACTTCTGAGCCCAGCCTCCAGACGACAACAACAACCAAAAACCAGCAGCCTCACTGTCCTTGTCGTGCCGGAAGGAAGTCCAGGCCGTCCCACCGGAGAAGGTCTCATGAGAAGGCCCTGTGAGGTGAGATGCCGCACAGGAGGCCCTCAGAGGGAAATTGAGGCATTTTAGCGAAGGTCACCAGCGACCGTGGCCTAGACCTTCTAGCTCGGCCCGGCTGCCCGCAGAATGTGTACCTGCGCCCAGCCAACACCGTATGGGGCAGAAGAATGCCCAGGCAACCCATAGAGCCTTGACAAATAAGAAATCATTATTTAAAGTTTGGGGATGGATGGTTATGAGTTCATTATCTCGGTGTAGGCAGCATCACATCCCCAGGGGCATGCGAGCCTCTGATTGGAAAGGTATGTTTACCTGAGTCCTCCCTTGAAACCTCAGTGGCTGCCCATAGAAATGCCAGGCAAATGGAAAAAGCCTATGTCCACTTGCTTTGTGTGGGTTTATATATCCATGTGGTACAAAGAGCAAGGACTTTGGGGACCAGATACTTGGATTAGAATACTTGGCTTTGTCTCTTTCCAAGGAACCACCATGAACAAGCCATCTCGCCTCTCTGTGTCTTTCCAGAAACTAGAAATAACCTCACTTCTTCGTACAAGGTTCTTTTGTGAAGATGAAGTAAGATTTATTCCACAAACATTTACTGAGCTTTTCCAATAAACCTGACACTACCCATTATATTGTCAGCTCTTAGAGAACAAGCTCTTTGTACTATCACTTTTTCTAAAGGTCCAAAAATCTTTATTGAATGGCTGCATTGTGACAGATCCTGGTGACACAAAGATGAATGCACAGTTGATTTCTGAAAAGCTCAGAGGTAATGGTAGAGAATGTATACAAAACTGTGAAGTATACAAAATGTCACCATTATGTAATCTTGTAAACATAGTGATTCACTAATTCATTAATTAGCCTCACTGACTCTCCCACCTCATTCACAAGAGGATTTGCAAAAGCTTAGAAAAAACACACCAGATATAAAAGCATAAAATAGAGGTGAGAAAATTAGGGCAAAGGGAAAATAAAGGTTGAAATGGTGACTTATTAATCTATAACTTAATTGCAAAATTGATTGTTTTTAAGCTGGTGGTTTCACTTAAGATAATTAATCTATCCCTAGTGCCAAGATTTCTAGAAGCAATAAAATCTGTTAAATTAGCCACCTGTAGTTTTGCCTTAAGCAGATCGGCTCAGATTTCACAGTATGTTTCAAATGACTTTAATTGGTAGTAAAGGTCTTGGAAAAACCGCCCCTCCCCCAGTTGGGTTAAGGTGGTTAGTTCATTCGAGGAATGTAACCATGACGCACATGGTGATCAGGTGGAGACTAGTATGTAAAAACTAGGAAGCAGTTAGTAACTGCAAACCCAGCTTCAGACTCCTGGCTTTATCACTTACTAAATATGTGACCTTGAGCAGGTGACCTTTCTAAACCTCGTGGTCCCTGTCGGTAAAATAGCTGAATCACAGTACTTACAATGTGAGGTTTTTGTGAGAATTAAATGAGATCATCCGCAGAGCATACAGTGAAATTTCATAAATGTGAGCTATGTTAGTTATCACACTTGGAGCAGAGAGAGAGAGGATGGATTGTGGAAAGGAGAGGGTCTCTGGTTCGTGGGCAGCTGTCATTTTATGGTAAATCTGAGTAGGTGGGTATTAATTAGGACACTCTGGTAGCAAGTGGAATGGAGTTGATACTGGTAGTTTGAAAATCATCAGTGTGCTTTTATATTTAGCTTGTCAGAATATGTGATCTTCCCCCTCGGCTTCCCCAAGCATCCTTCTGCCCAGGGAGATTAAAACTGTTACAGAGGAATGCAAAGAGGACGTCCAGCTCCTGACACTTGAAAATAGGACTTTTCTGCACCACTCCAGCTTTGCAAGTCAGACTACTAAGGAAGGATTGTGTTTCTTCTTTCCTCCATCTTTACTTATCCAGGTCCGGGCTTGTAGCGTTCCGTAGAGGAGGTCCCACAGGACGAAAGCCTGCCCTTTCTTGAGCCCAGAGGTATTGTAGGAGGAAGGATAAAGGAGTCACATCAAGTGTTCCAGGGTGAGTCTCAGTTTTCTCTCTCTAGGCCTCAGCAAGAGTCTTTTGCCCGGCTGTCCATTTGGGTCTCAGGGAGGGAGACACCAGTGATGGCTGTTCTAAAGCCCTGAGGGAAACAATCACACACATCCATTAAATTTGGCAGCTTAGCTTGATCAGGCAGAGGCAGTCTTGAGCTTTAGGTTTTCTGAGCTGTTCTCAAGCTTTGAGGGGCTGCAGTAAGCCTGCCATGCTGGAGCAAGGCCACTCACCACATCCCAGAAGTTGGTGGGACAATGGTGGGGTGGACCACTGGCTGGAGGGCAGACAAAGGATGAGGCAGAGGGTCCATGGTCCACAGCCAGGAGCAATGAAAGGAGGCCAAGAAAGCACAGGGGAGAACGGACCACACCTTCCACTCCAGCACACCCTCCCGCCGCCCCCGCCCTTGAGCCCCCATCATGTTGCTGAAAGAAGCCCATCCTATGTGCCCTTGGACAGACCCCTTACCACTCTGGGCATCTGGCTCCTCATCCAGAAAATGAAGAGGTAGATGGGATAATCTCTTGAAAGCTCCCTCCTGTCACAAAATTCTATGACTCTACAATTCAAACCGATGTCAAACTTCCTCCTAATGCATACGATTTGTAGTATTAACACAACTTAATTAAAGTCATAGGTAAACACAGTATCCCAGGAGAGTTGTGGCAGAGTTATGAGGCCTCATACTTAATGCATTTCAGACATATTACCTCAACAAAAACGTCCTCTGTCATTATATTCAATAAAAGACTTAACTGAATTAGCAAACTTCTATTTTATGAACTGCAAGAGCAGATATTAAAACTGTTTTCCTTGCTACTCAGCCATAAAATGCAACAAACTACTGATCTAGGCAACGATATGGTTGACTCTTAAAATAATTATGCTTAGTGGGGCGCCTGGGTGGCTCAGTCGTTGGGCTGAGCTTTCTGCTCAGGTCATGATCCCAGGGTCCTGGGGTCGAGTCCGGCATCGGGCTCCCTGCTCTGTGGGGAGTCTACTTCTTCCTCTCCCACTCTTCCTGCTTGTGTTCCCTCTCTCACTGTGTCTCTCTCTGACAACAAAACAAAACAAAACAAAAAAACTTCGAAAAAAATAATTATGCTGAGCAAAGGAAACCAGGCACAAAAGAAGACATTTTGTAGGATTCCATTTGATTAAAATTTCTATGATGACAGAAGGCAGATCAGTGGTTGCTTTGGATGGCAGTGCACAGAGGGGATTACAAAAGGGGCATGAGGACACTTTTAGGGAGTAATGGATGTGTCCACTACGTTGATCATTGGTGATAGCCGCACAAATGTATATATATGCCAAAACTTAGGAAATCTGTCTGCCTTAAATATGTGCAGTTTACTGTGTGCCATTTATGCTCCAATAAATCTGTTTTTAAAAAGATTAAATTTTACAGAGTAAAAGAAACTATATATTCCTTCCTTTGTCAACTTCAGTAGGAAATACATGCTGAAATGAAAATGTTGACTCTTCAGTATTATGTGTGAGGAGAAAAAAAGTGAAAGTGCATCTATGTATAGATATGATATATAATATATATTGTGTAATTGTAATATATAGATATATGTATATATATTACATTATATTTTATGTATTAAAGGATGTGATCAAGTAAGGCCTCACCCTTTAATGGTCACAACACTGAAATCAGACTGACTAGACTTAACTAGAAAGTTGTCATCCCACAAAGTAACAAAATGTTAAATCCTTAAGATGGCATACTTTTCTAAAGTATACATGGTTTGAGATACTTAAACCTCAAGGATTTAAGTAATAATATTATCATTTGTTTAGGTTTTGCTCACTCAGCACTTGAGATGCTTCCTTTTGGATGCTTTGCCTACAGTGAAAGTACTCCGTCACCAGTGAGCAGTTATGTCTCAATTCTAGCCAACAGGTGTAAACAGCAGGACCTCCCCCTTGGGTGTGGCTAAGTGAGAGAAAGCAGCAGAAATGAGCACTCACCTTTAAAAGAGCAAATGAAAACTCTTCAGACGACATTGCCTGGGTAGCTCAGTGGGTTAAAGCCTCTGCCTTCAGCTCAGGTCATGATCTCAGGGTCCTGATATGGAACCCAGCATCAGGCTCTCTGCTCAGCAGGGAGCCTGCTTCCCCCTCTTTCTCTGCCTGCCTCTCTGCCTACTTGTGATCTCTCTCTCTCTGTCAAATAAAAAAAAAAGAAAAGAAAGAAAATTCTTCAAACGTATGCTCATCAGTATTGCTTATGTTCATTTATTTTAATTTTAAAGGCAATTTTAGAAATTAATATAGAAGTATAATTTGATTCTTTCCTTGAAAATTCCTAATTGTTATACCTCTTAGTCCTCTTCTTTGGAGAGGAAAGTTTTTTTTAGAGAGGATGAGGGAGCAGGGGAGGGGCAAAAGGAGAGAGAGAACCCAAAGCCGGCTCCACACCCAGCACAGAGCCCAACCTCACAACCATGGGATCATGACCTGAGCTGAAATCAAGAGTTGGGGGCCTAACCGACTGACACATCCAGGTACCCCAAAGAGTTTTTAAGAAGCAAACAAGAGCATGAGAAAAGTGTATCAGAGTAGCCAAAACCAGAAATCCCTTGTTCTGGAGAAGTCAGTGGATTCAAATAGATTAGCAGAAGACCAGCTCAATTCCCATAATGGCATACACAATTTTAGTAAAGCTTCAAACTGCGTTTTGTTTTTAGGCGTTAGGCCAGTGAGCACGAGATTAAGGTCAGACCCATTAGACTTTGCTCTTGTAACCTCTAAAGTTGACTTTGGATTCTGAAGTTGACTTTTCTCTTATGGACAGTGAGGCTGTCACAGCTGAGATTCAGGGCACAGAGTGACTCGAAATTTCCAGCTCTGTTTCAAATTCACCGAAGGCCTCCTTCGTTCTGGAGTAGTTGAAAACTTGTAGTGTCAGTGACTATCCACGTTTCATTGTCTTGTCATTATACGAATGGCCGTGGAGAATGAGGCTAGAAGACCGGCAGGGGAGAAGAGCCTACTGGAGTATGGATAAGCTTGAAATACATAGGGGATCGTTGTACTGGGGATGGTGGTGGAAGTCCTGGTTGGGGGGTGGAGGGCAGGACAAAGGGTTTGTAGTGGACGTTTCCTCTCCTGGTTGAAAGCCCCTAGGTTTTACTTTGAGGGAAGCACCCCTCTCCCATCACCAGCCATGTGGTTTGGGTGGGATTGGCCCCAGCTCCATTTTAGAAGGGGTTGTAACTGGCTTAAGTCACCCTGGGCCCCTTAGTCACCAAGGTCTTTTCCAAAATAGGCACATAGTGCAATTGAAGGCAACTAGATGCAAGGACGCATCGGGACAACTTGGGGGGTAGGGACAGTTTGCTCTCCCTGTGGTGGGAATATCACTGGAGACTCTCTTTCTCTGAGGAGTGCTGATAAGGTCTGCACGCCTGAGCCACTTGGCTTCCGAGCTCCCTTAGGGCCCCTGGAGCCACCCACTTGTTCAAAATCCACCTTTGCCACAGTCCTCTCAGAGGGCTTTTGTTTCTGCAGGTGTGTGTGTGAGAGTCCGCCTTGATGGGAGTAGCTTTTATCCTTTTATTATTTCCAGACCATTTGGGCCCTGGTGGAAAAATGGCAGTTGGCTCCCAACGGGGCACTTGCTCCGTATAGAGGTTGTGCTGCGTAATTTGTGTGTATCATCTAGTTTTCCTTTAGTAGCTACTATTCTTATTCTCCTATGCATTTTATGGATAGAAAAGACGAGGGTTAGAGGAGATAAGAAACTTGCCTGTGCTCACACCGGGCGCAATGCTGGGGCCCGGCCTTGAGCTCTCTCAGGGCCCCCCTGCAGGATAAAGGCTACGGCTAATACTATTAGTTATTAGTGGGAAAAGCCGAAGAGGCCGGTCTAAAGTCTCGGAGGCATAGAGAAGCTGTAGCCAACGTTTCCTCCTCGCCAGGAGACGGAGGCAGAAAAACAAACATTGCTTAGCAGCACACGTCCTTCTGCATCGATTCTGTGAAACCCCAGGATCATTTATTTCTGATTAGAAACTTCTCGACCAGCTCTGCTTTAGGGGAAAAGAATTGAAATTTCCTCTGCTCCTGTCACTTTGGCACTGTCAGTGCGTGTGCTAGATATGGGGGAGGGAACGGAGCCGGAAAGGTAGGCTGAAGAGAAACGGGGAGGGTCCTGATGGACTCGCTGAAGCCAGGAGGTGTTTTGTTTTTAAAAGATTTTATTTATTTATTTAACTGACAGTGACGGAGAGATTAAGAGCACAAGCAGGAGGAGGGGGAAACGCAGGCTTCCAGTTGAGCAGGAAGCCTGATGCGGGCCTCGATCCTGGGGCCCAGAGATCATGACCTGAGCCCAAGCCAGACGCTTAATGACTGAGCCACCCAGGCGCCCCTGAAGTCGTGAGTTTTGAGCAAGACAGTGACTTGGGGGACATCTGGGTGGCTCAGTCGTTAAATGTCTGCCTTCAGCTCAGGTCATAAATCCGGGGTCCCCGGATGAGCCCCGCCTCAGGCTCCCCGCTCAGCGGGAAGCTTGCTTCTCCCTCTCCCTCTGCCTGCCACTCTGCCTACTTGTGCTCTCGATCTCTGTGTCAGATGAATAAATAAAATCTTTTAAAAACAACCGCAACAACAACAATGATTTGGACAATTGTCCAAAGGACAAAGGTGAATCTGAGATGTAGCACGAGTTGAGCCCCAAGGGGGTAGATTGGGAGCACCCCAATTCTAAAATGGGCAGATTCGACAGCAGAGAATGGGAAGAGACTGGTGCCCAGAACTCCACCTCACAGTAATGGCTTTGAAATTTTGTATCTCTTGCATCATAGGCAAACAAATTGATTCCTCTGACATTTACTGATGTCCTGGTGTGTGCCGGGCTCTGCCCTAGGAGCCAAGAGTTTAAGGATAAGCAAGACAGAGCCCCTGACTTCAGGGGGCTTATAGCTTAATGAAGAAAATAAATATCTGAGAAAATAAAATACGATATGCCAAGTCCTAAATTGGAGCTAAGTGAAGAACTCTGACAAAGAAGCTTCAAAAAGAAAATAATATTGGGGCTGAGTCTTGAAGGATATGTAGGGATTTTTCAAGGACATTACAGGAAGGAAAAATTCCAGGGAGAGGAACTGAGGTTTGCCGGGGTATAAAAGAATGTGGTCTGCCTAGAGATGAGCATCATTAATCTGTGAGCTACAGTGTAGGGCATCTCAAGAAGGGTTTAGTGGGGGTGGGGAGCAGTATGAGGGAAGTAAAACCTCAGGACAATCCAGACATCAGAAGGGCATTAACATGGAATGGATTTGTTTCTCTTTTTTGAGTTGGTTGAGAGGTAAGATAGCAGGAGGTAAGTTGTGATATGGACCAAAGTCTATCCGTCAGGGTATAATCAGGGAAGAGAAATCACACAGTCATTACAACAGGGACAGCACAACATAAGAAATTATTAACTATAACAGAAATTTGCAGTAATGAATGATTAACTAGCAAGAAGTAAAGAGAACTCTAAAGTATAAAGGAATAGCAGTTCCATTATCTATATTATATCTAATAGCAATTACACCTAAAGTTGAGTTAAAGCACTGAAGGAAGAGTCCTCATGGCCCCTAAGGTTGGGATCTTATTGGATCCGTTTTTTTTTGTTTTTGTTTTTGTTTTTAAGTAGGCTCCACACCCATCCTGGAGCCCAACGTGGGGCATGAACTCAAGACCCTAAGGTCAAGACCTGAGCTGAGATCCAGAGTTAGATGCTTAACAGACTAAGCCACCCAGGTGCCCCTTGTTGGAGAGGGTATGGCCATGGCTCATACCTGTCCTGCGGCAGGTATGCGGCAGCCTGGGCTTGGAGGAGCTCAGGTATGCTGCCGGAAGCAAGAAATAAAATGTCTCCTCTAATGTCTCTCCAGCACCCTCTACTGACAAAGTTCCAGCGCCAACAGCCAGAGGACAAATAGTAAAGGCCCAGACCCATTTTCACAGAACAGGCCAAAAGGCGGAATTGGGGGGTGCCTGGGTGGCTCAGTCGTTAAGCGTCTGCCTTCGGCTCGGGTCATGATCCCAGCGTCCTGGGATCGAGCCCCACATCAGGCTCCTTGCTCGGCAGGAAGCCTGCTTCTCCCGCTACCATTCCCTCTGCTTGTGTTCCCTCTCTCGCTGTGTTTCTCTCTGTCAAATAAATAAAATCTTAAAAAAAAAAAAAAAAAAAAAAAGGCGGAATTGGAGCTGAGACGCAAGATATCTGTAACCGGCATTCAAGGACAGCTGAAAACACTCCAGACATACCCTGAGAAAATTAGTTCCAAATTAAAGTCACACTTTCAAAGGGTCGTACCTAATAAAATCTTTTCTAGTGGGAAGAAAATTCTGGAAGATTTGTACCAGCACCCCCGCTTACTAATACAACCTTTCTGTTGTTAATATGGGAGAAAGTTGTTTTAATTTGTATTTGTTATTAAAGTGGTGTTGTGGAGCTTATTTTTAAATGGTAGTTAAGAATAGGAGCTTTGCAGTCGACACGTCTGGGTGTGGCCGCGTACTTGACTGCCCGGTGCACACAAGTATTATCAGACGGCTAATAATAGCAGCTCAAAGACTGATAGCTGCTCTGATAATAACACTTGAAATAATTTACTACATGCTAGACGTAACAATGGCTTGAAAACATTATTTATTCATCCAAGATTATAGATCAATATTAATTAAATCTTGGCATTTGGCAGACTGGTTACAGACGTCATGAAGTTATAGCAATAAGGCAATTAGAATGCATCCCTCTTTTCTCTGTACTTCTGAAAGGCCTTATTTGTGTACCTAGAATAGCACTTATTTCATTCTCTCTGGCATCGTGATATGACAGAAGATGGTTTTCACAATGATTTCTTGATGATGAGTACTGTTTAGTCATTTTCCTTTTCCCTCCAGACTTTTAAAAATTATGTATTTTGCATAATAGGCACTCAGATAATTGTTCAAATTGGTTTTTTATTTTGTCAGCAGTCTTTCCTTATTCTTGCATGTTTTGAAATTCTTACAAACTCCTTATCAAGCTGTAAAAGGAACAAAAGGGTTTAATAATCTTGTTTCACAGAAGATTCTGAGACTGGAGTGTCTTAAACTGCATAAGCTAGTTTAAGGACCGACCCAGGACTAGAACTTCAGTTTCATTTATATGTTAGTCATTTGTCAAATATTGAGCCAGGTGCTGCGTTAGGCTCTATGGTTCTACGAATTAAGCACAAAATCTTTGCTTTCCAAGAGTTGGCAATATACTGGGGCAGGGGCCAGCGAAAATAATCCTATGGATACCGAGCAATGTGACATGTGCACTACAGGAAAATGTGGGCTGATATTGAGCTCATGTCCAAACGAGCATGAGGGCCCAAATACTGAAATATCTTTGTGTCATTGTTCAATAGCCACCAGCCCTGCTATCTTCTCCCAGACTTTCCCATGATCCAGGAACTAAAAGATTAATGCACGAGTATCCAGGATTCTATTCCAGTTGTTGGGATCAGGCCGCTGTTCTGATTATTCATTCCCAAAGCAAAGTTGGGTTTTTACATATCTTCACATCCTTTCGATATCACCCCTGGGAAATATGCATAGAGAGTCAGAATTTGATGGGATTGTAACTCAGGAGAGGGACCTAATTCAGAACAAAAGGTTAGGGTGCCTGGGTGGTTCATTCGTTAAGCATCTGCCTTCAGCTCAGGTCATGATCCCGGGGTCCTGGGATCAAGCCCTGGGCTCCTTCCCCTGTGGGAAGCCTGCTTCTCCCTCTCCCATCCCCCCTGCTTGTGTTCCCTCTCTCACTGTCTCTCTCTCTCTCTCTGTCAAATAAATAAATAAAATCTTAAAGAAAATAAAAGAGCAAAAGGTTAAAAAACATTTTCAGGAACTGGAAAAATATTTTTTTTTAAAATGTGATTATAACATTATAGAGAATTTAGGAAATCCATATATTATGTAAGATGATAGCCTGGGGTAAACTGAGTGATGGATACAAAACACCTTTCTATACTATTTTTGCAACTTCCTGTGAATCTTTAATTATTTGAAAATAAAAAAGTTTTTTTTTAAATGTGAAAGAAATCTGTCTACCTAGGTTGGTATTGTTAATACAAAGATATTTGATATGCCATTGCAAATGGAATTCTGCTTGTGCTTAATTAAAATACACAGATTTTAGTGAAACAAAAGATCAAGTCTAAAATAGACCTGATATATTTCATGTCACCGGTTTTCGGTATAACACTGGCAAATCTTTTGATGGTCAAATATAAAGGACTTAGACTTATGGAAGGTCCCTCTTTCTGCAGATCTCCGTCACAGATGCTCATTCCCCGTGTTGCCCAATGGCACCTGCAGCCTAACCCTGGAAACGTAGGCTGCCAGGCAGTTCTGGGAAACCCTGACTCACAATTGTTATCACTACTTCCCTTGGCAATCCACTTAGAGAGCTTGGTCAAGAAGGTTCTAGAGTGTACCATTTGCACAACCTGCAAGTATTCGGTCCAAGCATGGATGCAGTCATTATCCGTGAATTCCCTTAAACTAAAGGCAGACCCCACCACGCAGATGAGGCACAGTGGTCCATAGGACTTCCCCTTTACTCTCTGAACAGTCTAATTGAAATTACTAGAATTTTAGAAAGTCATTTCTCCTTCTTCAAAGTCAGAGGATGGCTAAAGACAAGCTCAATTTGTATTACTAGATACAACACGAAATCTCAGTCTATGGCATCAGTGTGCAGATATAGGTGAGCTGCATAGCTTTGTTAGAAACCAGTGGGTGAATGTTTGCCTTATATAAAAATAAATAAAGAGCCTACTGTGGTGAGTTTCCCAAAACCAAGGAGTCAGCTCTGAAGGCAACTCCAGAAGCTAAAACAAATAGCGGCTCCCTTAGATGAAATGACTTTACACACAGCACACACACACACACACGAACACACATGAAGCCCTATATACACAATTGTGCACATACACTTTCATATTTTAGTCTAAAATTTTTCTTTTTTTAAAGATTTTATTTATTTATTTGACACAGAGAGAGAGAGATCACAAG
>CM053613.1:20001178-20100015 GCA_028646535.1 Procyon lotor | reverse complement strand
TGAAGGCAACTCCAGAAGCTAAAACAAATAGCGGCTCCCTTAGATGAAATGACTTTACACACAGCACACACACACACACACACACACACACACACACGAACACACATGAAGCCCTATATACACAATTGTGCACATACACTTTCATATTTTAGTCTAAAATTTTTCTTTTTTTAAAGATTTTATTTATTTATTTGACACAGAGAGAGAGAGATCACAAGTAGGCAGAGAGGCAGGCAGAAAGAGAAGAGGAAGCAGGCTCCCCGCTGAGCAGAGAGCCCTATGCAAGGCTGGATACCAGGACCCTGAGATCATGACCTGATCCAAAGGCAGAGGCTTTAACCCACTGAGCCACCCAGGCACCCCAAGATTTTTCTTACTCTAAGTATATACCTATATTTGAGTTCTTCTGGTACCCCACAAGATAATAAAATAGAGCAACACAAACACACAGTTACAAATAAAGGAAATTAAATTTTAAGAGTATATTTTTATCTCTCCTCTCAAGTGCATGTAAATACACATGAATGAACACATACATGTCACTCCAATGCAACCACTAAGTAAGGTGCGTAAAAATCGTACTTTAAATGACATATATGAAATTCCCTAATCTGCCAAAGTGCAGACGTGCTGACGAAAGGAGAAGGTGGGATGGAAATAAGCCACAGGATGTTAGCATTTGAGGTACGGTAGCCGATGTCCAAAGACGGCCCCCAGGAACCCCTATTCCTAGTAGTGACACCTTCGTGTAGTCCCCTCCCACAGGGAATCTGGGCCGACCCTGCTACTCACTTTAAACCAATGGAACACAGTGGAAGCGATGCTGAACAACAAAAGCATTTTTTAACAATCAGTTGTTATAGAGAATTTAAAATAAGAAGTATTGGGGCACCTGGGTGGCTCAATTGCTTGCGTGTCTGCCTTCTGCTCAGGTTATGATCTCAGGGTCCTGGGATGGAGCCTTGTGTTGGGTTCCCTGCTCAGTGGGGAGTCTGCTTCTCTCTCTGCTTCCCCTGCATCTCTCCCCTTTGTGCTCATGCTCTCTCTCTCTCAAATGAATGGATGAATGAATAAATAAAATATTTAAAAATCATAAAATAAAATAAAAAGTATTATCTATCTTATTGTCTGTTGTGTCTATTCATCTTTTCTAAAGTATAAAATACAACCAACACATACATATGTGTGTATCTCACACACACACAGATATACACACTTCTTCCCCAGAAAACTGGTTGTTGAACATTCACCGGCGCCATTGGGCTTGCCTCCTCTCAACATACCTTCCTGGAGTCGTAATCATCTGGGAAAAAAACTTAAGTCCTCAATCCTTATACTCTGAAATTCAAAGTTACTAAAATCTGCCAGGGTGGACTTGGGTGACCCTTTGATGCCTGTGATAAGAAGTACAAAAAACTCATTGTGATAACTCCCCGTGAGGATAGAAAGAGCAGGGAGTAGCGGGCTTGCTTGGGCTTCACGCAAAGGAAAATGAAGGTCTTGAGTCTATGAGATGCCCTGGCCCAGCTTCCTGAAAGGCAAGCTTCCAGAGAATGGCCCTGTTGGTGATGCTGAGTTGCCGAGGCACAGGGAGCTCAGGGTGATCTTGACGTTGAGCACCTTGACATAAGGACCATCAGCCTCTGTCCCAAGTCTGGCCGGCCAGACTCTCAGCAGGCAGCGAGACCTGGCTCCCAGGGACGAACTGAGCAGAAACTTCTCTGCACGCAGCACAGGTTTCAGCGGAGAGAAGCAGGAAGCATCCTGGAGTCCATGCGGAAGACTTCAGGCTTCAGCAGGTCAGTCTGACTTTCAGCTTCCGGAACCAAGCTGTGCTAATAATGCCCCAAGTCCCAGAAGGCTTTGGCTCTAAGTCAGATCAGATTTATTTTTCTAGAGAAGTAGTAGAAGCTTAATTTTAAAAAGGAAGAGGGGAGGAGGAAAGGGGAGAGAGAGGAGAAGGAAAAAAAACCTTTTGCCTGGTTTTTAAAAGACCAGCATTAAGTTGGGTTCAAATGTAGCACCTCGGCAAAGGACACGACTTTCCTCCTTAAAACAGAAGTGGAGTGGGGATGAAGGTTCTCACACAGTCACATCTTTGGTAGGTCTCCAAAGGGTAATGTTCCAGCTTATAGGAAAGCTTGCCACCGAAGCCGGAGGTGGGAAACTGAAGGTAGAGAGTGTCTCCTAAAGGAAGAAGGGATTTAAAATGTGTGGTCTTTTTATTTTTTTTTTTCTTTTAAAGATTTTATTTATTTGACAGAGAGAAACACAGCGAGAGAGGGAACACAAGCAGAGGGAATGGTAATGGGAGAAGCAGGCTTCCTGCCGAGCAGAGAGCCCGATACCGGGCTCGATCCCAGGACCCTGGGATCATGACCCGAGCCGAAGGCAGACGCTTAATGACTGAGCCACCCAGGCGCCCCTAAAATGTGTGGTCTTTTTAAAGACCTGTTTTCTTGCCCCCTAAATTTGAGGCCCGACCAGACCCGACAGAGCCTTAGTTACCAAATCACAGCTGTAGATCTCAGCTAAGTCATTTAACTGCTCTGAGTCTGCGTTCTCTCATATTGGTAAAATACACCCGCCTTGCTAGATTATTGTGCAGGTTAAAGAAGAATACAGATGAAGTGCTTGGCACATAGCAGACGGTCAATAAATGTAATCAGAATTGTTTCTACTGAGGCCTTCCAGTCAGAATGAGATTAGCCATGCTTCATACTAGATTTCCAGGTCTTTGAAAGTATTCAGCTTTAGTTAGGGTTCATTTCTTTAAATTTTTCTCTAAAATTAGGAATTGCTTCATTAATGGGTTCTACAGAAAAGTTATTGAGGGTGTTTGATGAGCATAGTTTACCTGGGACTTAGGAAAAAACAATTTGGTTTGATATGTAGTCCTAGAGAGGTACTATCATTCATCTTTTTTTTTTTTAATCTTACCTAAATTTCAGGCATAGTGTGTAGAAAGAAAGAAACAGCCTCTGAAGGACTGCAAAGCAAATTTATGAGAACGTGGATATTTGGGGGGAAAAGTACCCCTGGTGATTCTGATGTGTACTCATAAATGTTTATTCCAATGAATGGATTTCCACGCCCTTAAACCCCACAGTGGAGAACCTCTGGGAGCATGTTCGGATTCTGCTGCCAAGCTGTGCTCTTGCCCTAATTTCCAGTTAACTTTAGCATGCCCAGAGGATATGTGGCACAACACTTTTAACCTTCTAAGGACTTAGCAGCCAGCTATTTCATGTCCTGATAGGTCCCTGGCTCTGTCTGGGCTTGCCCTGCCCTACCTGAGCCAGACCATACACAGTATTTACGGGTGGCCCCACTTTGTTCCTACAGCCAATTAAAGGGAAGGGCCCAGGGGCGCCTGGGTGGCTCAGTGGGTTAAAGGGAAGGGCCCAACGTACGTCTGGTGTCATCTTGAGAAGAAACAGAAGTGGGATTAATTTTGCTCCTTTCACAGGGACTAATATGTTAAGTTAGTATAGCTTTGGGTCCTCAGCCTCTTCGGACGACCCTGCAGAATTCTTTATCTTTATCTTTATTCTTTATCTTCAGACATTGGTGCCGCGGAATGGGAGTTCCACCTGCAGCCCCCGGAGAGTTGGTTCGGCTCTGACTCAAATGTACTCCTTTCTCTACCGTAGTTCCTACATTCTGTTCAGATCCAGCTTCTAGATTTCTCCTGACTCATCCGCTAGGGCTTATGCCCGAAACATGTGACTTCTCCCTCTACTAACAGGCTCACAGCAAACGATGGCCAGCGGTGATTCATGGACACGTGTGATGTTCCCCGGGAACGTCACAAATGTGGGAGGGAGAGAAATCTGACAGACGCCGTAATGCCTTCAAATCAGCTAAGTCCGGGCCTGGAGCTTGGAGGTTCTGGAGTTAAGGTTCGAAACGATTCCCAGAATTCAAGCCAAGTAGCAGTGAGGTTAGTCCAAATTTCAGTTCCCCAGCACTCCCCAAGTGTTTTTAGGAAAACCCTGGAAACAATCTGAGTCCCTGCGAGTCAGTTAGGGAAGGTCTTGGAGCAACAAGGTTAGCGGTATTGGTGTATCAGGGGCCTCGGTATTGGGAGGTCGTGACTTCATATTTGTACCCCAGCCGGTGAAACCCAAGACCTAAGAGCTACGGGCGGTACTGTCGTGCCGATCCAGTGGTCTGTGCCTGGCAGGCCCTCGGTGTTTCAAGCACTATCACTGCTTCTTAGTGGAATCGGACGTCTGATTATATCACTGCTGACACTACACAATCCAAGCCTCAGCAACCCCACGGGGATGCAGTTTTAGGCCTCCGATTTCCATTTGCAAAGTAGCACTGCTTTGTGCTAGGCTCCTGAAAGGGATGTTCCCTAAGAAAGATTTCTGGTGTATTCTCCAGGACCAAGCCGACATCATTTGAATTAAGACCAGACCCTCACCCCTCCTCCCATGCTGAATATACTGAAGCCCCTGGTGTCCAGCTGATACCACCTAGAGTGAGGGGAGCCAACCCCTCTGTTCATTAGCCCAGAATCTGCCACCCTCCGGGAGATGGCTGGGACTGATCCGCTCTGCCCTCCCCATTCCTGTCTCCCGCGCCACATTAGTCACTGGTTTCCCATTACATCTGTGGTCTGGAGGTATGGTCCTTGGATCAGAGAGCATCCACATCACTTGTAATACAAATTCTCAGAGGCCCCGCCCAGATGTACTCAACCATAAGCTCTGGGAGGAGGTCCTCGCTGTCTGTGTTATAACAAGCCCTCCCCTGGGATTCTCGTACATGAATGTTTGAGAATGCCCGCACTGGGACACCATCCCCATACGCTCCATATTTCTGTGATTCCCCCCTCCCCTCGCTGCTTTCCAGTGTACCCCCTGCGCAGCTGCTCTGTGATCAGCAAATTCCCTTTCATCCTCCACGTCTTCCGGGAATGTTCTCCATACCTCCTTGCATTAACTGAAAACCCCTTCTCTTCGAGAGCAGCCCTTGGTAGCGGTGGATATATACTCATATCTATTTACTGCAGGACAGGCCCTTGTCCTTCCTCTCCATCAGTATTTCTAACCCATTGCTTCTTCCCGCCTTCTCATAAAAACACCTACCCCATCGAGGCTCATGGCCCGTGGTTATACCACCCTCCCCCCTTTGCATCGTTCAGGTCTTTTGTACGAGGCTCATCCTCGGTCACTTTGAAGCCCGTTGTGATGGTGAACACCTGAGCCTCTCCATTTCTTGACCACCTTATCTCCAATGATCTTCTCCTTGGTCCTTGAACATGGACTCCCATCAGACACCTGTGAACCTCTGCTTTCCCTCTAAAATCACAAACACAAACATCCCATTCCTAACCTTCATCACCCTTCAGCTTGACTAGCTTTTCTTATTAGGATCATTTCCCTACCTCTTCGGACTATCTAATTCTAAACCTTCCCCTTTAACTCTCTTCATCTAGTCACCTCCTTTGTTTCTTTCGCAGCTTTGATTGGACGGCCTATCATTTTGTCAGTCTCTGGCATACATCTTCATTTGCTTTGTCTTTCTGACCTTCTGTCTTTGCTCTGGCAAAATACCATCATGGTTGACACCAACCATCAATAAATCAGATATTGAATAAGCACCAACTTCATGACAGGTACTTTTATAGGCACTAAAGATAGATGCAAAATTGACAAGTACGATCATGGCCCTGGCCTTGTGGAGTTGATCCCTTGTTGGAAGGTGGAGGGGGATGAAAAAAACAGGCATAGAAATATTTAATATATGTCAGGGTGATGATAAGTGTTTCCAGGAAAAATAAGTGCCAAGAGGGGAGGCAGAAAGTAATGGGAATAGGAGGATTGGGAGAGAAGGGCGGTGCAATTTTAGACACCATGGTCTGAGAAGGCATCAGGAGGAGGTGACTTTTGAGCAGAGACCTGAATGAGGTGAGAACCAAGGCATGGGAGGGGACTCCAGAGAACAGAGGATGCAAAGATCCTGGGGTAGGCATGTGCTTTGCCTGTTAGAGGAAGAGCAAGAGGACAGCATGACTGAAATTCAGAGAGTGGTAGAAGATGAGGTGGGAAAGATACACGGAGGACACATCACGAAGGCCTTATGGATCCAAATGAGGACTTGGGAGTTTGTTTGTTCCAGAGAAGCCACTGAAGACTTTTACGCCTTTGACTGAAATGGTCTGACTTTCCTTGGAAAACATCACTCTGGGTACTGTCTGGAAATGATATTGTGGGGAAGGCACGGATGGAGTGGGACACAGTGAGGGAATTCTGCTGTGATCCAACTGGGAGATGAAGGTGTAACCATATACTTCCTCTGTACTTTTCCCTCAAACTGTAGTCACTGAACGAGCATCATCCATATCATCTGGAAACTTCTAATGCAAATTCCCAGGCCCTATCCCACTCATTGACATACATTTATTAAACTTCTGATCCCTTACATATCCTCTCATTCTCAGAAAATAACTCTCATTTCATACTTCACAGTGGGGGAGGGGAAGGAATCCATCATGTAAGAATTTCTCCATTTCTGTCTACCATATCTATAAAATTGTTTCCTTTCACTCTATTCATATGAAAGCGGTATCCCTACTTCTAACTGCAGCCTCTCCATCTTATCTGTGTTTATGGTTCATGCCTGCTTAAGTCTCTGCAAATATGTTAAAAATAATTTCCCTCACCTCTACCTCCAGCCATCACTCTGTCCCAAAGCTGAACAAAGCTCTTGGAAGAGCTGCTACATTCATTCTCTCTATCCTCCAATTCCCCTCCCCTCCAACCTACTTGAACCTGGCTTTGGTTCCCACCCTTACACTGAAAGATCTCTCACCAGGTTCCCAACCATCTCTTACTGCTGAAACCATAGAAAACATTAGGCCACGTCACACAAGTATACCTATACTATATGTTATTAGAATACTTCCATATCAGTTTTTATAAAGAGCTGCTACCACCCCACCCCCACACACAATATATCTTCTCTTTCCCTGTCTCAGACCCTCCTCCTTAGATCCCCATCACCTAGTAACTGAGGGGTTAATGCCATCACAGCAAGGGACCTCCTCTCCCAGCTGCTATATCAGGATAATGCACTTCCTGATTGATTTGTGTGTTATATTTTTTAGTATGACCCATCCCAGCTAAAATCAACAAATTTTCCAGACTCCTTCTTGACTGTCCAGAATCATTTAACACACTCAAATATTTGCAACAGTCTCTTCCTTTGATCTCTGTGATGCCACACTCTTGCTTTTCTTCCTGCACTTTTCAGTTTCCTATACTGACTTTCCCCCATTGACATAACCTTTAAAGGTTGATATTGTTCTGAATCCTCTTCTCTTTAAGTAAGACCTCAATAAATCTCACTTATTCTCACCTCATGGCTTCAATTACCATGCGTTTGAATGAATTCTACATTAAATGTTTAACCAAACCTCTCCTCTGAACTCCAGACCTGACTCAAATATCTGCCTAGCATACCATTTGGATGTCCCATAAAGTCTACTAGTGTTACATAAAATTGCACTTCCTAGCTCCTAGCTCCCCATCTGGTCCTTCTGCTGAGTTTGTTCTACCATCTGCCCAGATGTACAAATCAAGACAGCTGGGAGTTATCTGTAATTCCTCGCTCTCCCTCACCACCCCCTCAACTGCCTTCAATTATCATGTTCTATTTAGTCTCTTTCTTTTTTTTTTTAAAGATTTTATTTATTTATTTATTTGTTTGTTTGTTTGTTTGTTTATTTAGAGTGTGCACGCACATGAAAGAGAGGAGGGGCATGGGGGAAAGGGAGAGAGAGAATTCCAAGCAGACTCCACACTGAGTGTGGAGCCCAATGCGGGACTCCATCCCACGACCCTGAGATCATGACCTGAGCTGAAATCAAGAGTCAAATGCTCAACCAACTGGAGCCACCCACCCCATCCCCTCCATTTAGTCTTTTTCTAACCTGCATGGGATATATACTAAATCCATTCCATTTGCTTCCATATCCCCTCCAGTCTCTGGTTCAAGCCATCACCTCTCCCCTCACTGATTATAGTGGCCTCTTGTATTCCTGCATCCATATTTGCCTCCTTCCATTCTATTTTCTCTAAAGCAGCCAAAGTGATCTTTTACAAAATGCAAATCTGATTAAACCAATATATCCTGTTTCACTCCCCTGGGGTTCAAAATGAGGTCACATTCCTCTTAATGTTCAAATCAGATACGTTAGAGCCTTCAACTCGTCTGCCTGGTGTGATAACTTCAGATTCCAAAGGTTCAAATTGTCTTAATAGATGGAACTGGAAAATCTGCTTATATTCTTTTTGACTGCTTGACTGTCAGTAGAACACCAGACTGTACTAGTCCTCTGTCCTAGGGTAGTCCTTACTCATTGCAGTATGATCTGTAGTGACCAGGCACTGATGTCCACCGAATAGCCCAGAGTAACCTTTACCCAGCAAAAGAAAGTATTTCAATGGTCTAAGACCAACAGTATTTCAGTTCTGGAAGTTGGGGGAGGAAACCTTTCTTTACAAATGTCATAGTCCACTATGATGGCTCAATGCCACCGCAGGCCTGGGACCCAAATGTTAGAGCTCGTCCCTTCTTCATACACAAGACTGGGAGGGATGGTGGGTATCAGAATCTGCTTACATTTTTCAAGACAAAGCCTTAATACCTTGGCGAATTTATGCATGCAGACCGATTTGCTCTCGCCCAGGCCTTAAGGCCCAAATGCAAAGGATGTTAGTAGAGGCCAGCAGCCTGGGCCCTAACACTAATCAGAATGGACTTGAAGCCTCACCAGTTAGGGTGTAGCCTACTTCTTTCTGGGAAAGAAGGTAATGACACTCCGTAGTTCCTGTCTTTAGTAGGTGGTCCCACCCCTAACTCAAGGTAAAACACAGGAGAATCCCAAGAGCTGCCTTCTCCCTCTGTCACATTTAACCAGCCACCAATCCTTGCTGATTCTACCTATGAACGCCCATAGAATTCAGCTCTGACACTTAGTTCAAGTCCTCCTTTGTTCTTTTACCATTTTAATCATTCCTACATATTACCCTGGCTCAACTTCCAGTCTTAACTTCCATATTGCCTTTGTTGATCTTTCTAAAATATAAATCTGATCCTGCCTCTCTTCTGTTTAAAGCTCTTTAAGTAATCCACATTTATCTATTGCAAGGATGGGATTCTTCATCTGAGATGCATGGCATCAGAGGAATTGTGAATGGTACGCAAAATTTTATATGTGCATTTTTCCTATGAGACAGCTCATGGTTTTTAGCAGAGCTTCAGGGGGATATATTCCATAGAAAAGCTAAGGTCAACAGTTTCAGCTCAGGCTGTTTGCTGGGATAAAAGGGATTTTCATGACCTGGTTGCTGCTGACCTGGCCAGTCTTATCATTTGCCTCTCCCTCCTGCCATCCGTCTCCACTTAACACTCCAACAGTATAGAACTGCTTATGATCGCTAAAGCACACCATACGATTTTATACCTTCCTGTGCTTTTGGGCATCATACTCCCTCTGCCTGCAATGCTCTTTCCTTTATTCGCTCTCATCTGCTTGTAAAATTTGTCTTTCAAAATCCACCACTGGTAACATTTTCAGAGAGCTTTCCCTGGTCCCTTCCTAGAAAGAGTCAACCGCTTTCACTTACGAGTCACCTCTCTTTCTTGTATGGGTTTCTGTTTTTGCCCCTATTTGTGTCCATAAGAAATTTAAATATTTTAAGGAGACATTTTTATTGAAGTGTAACATACATGCAGAAATGTGCAAACTGTTTAAGCATGCAACAGCTCAATGATTTTTACAAAGTGAGTGCATGGGTGTAACTGTCACTCTGAACAAGAAATAGAATATTGTTCTTTCTCTCTAAAAAAAAAAAAGTTGGGGGGGCACCTGGGTGACTCAGTTGGTAAGGCATCAGATTCTTGATTTCAGCTCAGGTCATGATCTTGGGTTTGTGGAATCGAGCCCCACGTTGAGCTCCACGCCGGGTGTGGAGTCTGCTTGGAATTCTCTCTCTCTCTCCCCCACTCTGCTGGTCCCCCTTACTCTTTCTCTTCTCTCTCTCTCTCAAAAAAAAAGAATATCGTGGGGTGCCTGGTTGGCTCAGTTGGTAAAACATGCAACTCTTGATCTCAGGGTCGTGAGTTTGAGCCCAGGGTTGGGTGTAGAGATTCCTTAAAAAACAAAACAACAACAACAAAAGAAAGAGAATATTGCCAGGACACCCGAAGTCCCTCTCGTTCATCATTATCTAGCCTCAAATGCAACCACTGTTGTGATTTCTTGTACTATAAATCAGTTTGCCCCTCTAAAAAATTTCCATACTCTCAGGGCACCTGGGTGGCTCAGTTGGTTAAGCATCTGTCTTCGGCTCAGGTCATGATCTCAGGGTCCTGGAATCAGGCCCTGTGTCAGACTCCCTGCTCAGTGGGGGGCCTGTTTCTCCCTCTTACTCTGCAGCTCCCCCTGCTTGTGCTCTCTCACTCTCACTCTCTTTCTCTCTCAAATAAATAAATGAATAAATAAATAAAATCTTAAAAAAATTTCCATACTCTCCTATCCAGCCTTTTTGATTCAACATTGTGTGTTTTAGGCTCACTCATGTTTCTAGTAACAGTTTGTCAGTTTTCACTGCTGTATGATATTCTATTATATAATTTATTTATCCTTTTTAACTACTGACAGGCATTTGAATTGTTTACATTTTTAGCTACTAAGAACAGGTTGCTATGGATATTCTTATCCCTATCTTTCAGTTACCTTATATGTGCATTTCTATTAGGCATGTAACTAAAAGTAGAGTTTCTAGGTTATGGGGTATGTGGTCATGGAGCTTTAGAAGTTACTGCCAAATACCGTTCTAAAGTCGTTGGGTCACTTTCTACTCCCATCAACAGTGTTTGAGAGTTTCAGTTGCTGTACGTTCTCGCCATTACTTGGCCATTTCAGTTTTAAGTTTTAGCCATTTTGGTGATATACTGGTATACTGAGGTATATACTATACTGAATTCTATGTCTTTATATAGCAGTTTACTCTTCTCAGATTGATTTCCTTGAGGCCATGGGACTATGTCTTAGGCAGGATTGTGTACCGACAGGTACGGTGCCTGGCAGGCTCAGGTGCTAAGGAAGTGTTTGTTGCGTGAACAGATTGTTGGAGAAGTGAGAAGGGGCTGACAAGTCTTCCTAATTTGAAAACCAAGCTTTTAAGGTGAGTGACTGCCTATTTTTGCCTAACTTTGAGTCAAGTCCTAATTATCAGACTTGTTGGAGTGTCCATCTACTGCCAGTATTAGTCTTCTGGTACTTTCTCAAGGACTCACTAGCTAGGTACTCCTTAGCATTGGCTAAGGGACTTATATACCAGGGCGGTGACAATTCTAACCATAAAGTTAAAAGACATCTTGAAATATAATTGTATTTCCCTACATTCTGGCAAAATCACATCTAAGCCACCGAAAGCAAAGAAGAAGCTGATCCTTGTTTACAGATGTTAATCTTTACTTAAGTCCATGATTAAAGAAGTTAATCCTTGTTTAAACCTTGTGGGTTTGATGCACATCACTTCTCACCGAGATAACGTTCACTAGGATAGCTTTAACAAAAAATAAAAAGGATAATAAGTGTTTGCGAGGATGTGGAGAACTGGGAAACCTCATTTACAGCTGGTACGAGGGTAAAACGGTGTAGCTGCTTTGAAAAACAGTCTGGCTGTTGCTCAAAAACATGAATGCAGGGGCGCCTGGCTGGCTCGGTTGATAGACCATGCGACTCTTGATCTTGGGGTTGTGAGCTCAAGCCCTCATTGGGTGTGGAGATTACTTAAAAAAAAACAAACAAACTTTAAAACAAACAGGAAAAACACAAATGTAGAGTTGCTACTTGACCCAAATGTTCTACTCTAGGCGTACATCCAGAGAAGTGAAAATGTATGTTCACACAAAAAGTTGGAAACAAATGTTCACGGCAGCATTATTTATAATAATCACGAAGTGGAAACACCCCAAACGTCCATCAGCTGATGAATGGAATTCAGTGGAAACACCCCAAACGTCCATCAGCCGATGAATGGAATTCATATAATGACATATCAGTCAGTCATAAAAATGGATGAAATATATGCTATCACATGAGCAAATCTTGAAAATATTCTGCTAAGAGAAATCAGCCACAGAGGCCATTATATCGAATAGGACCATCTATATAAAATGCCCACAATAGGCAAATTCACAGAGACAGAAATTAGGTGAGTGGTAGCTAGAGGCCAGGTTCCGGAAGGAATAAATGGGAGTAACTGCCCATGGGTACGTGTTACTTTTGGGGGTGATAAAAATGTACTAAAATTAGATAATGGTAATGCATGACTCTGTGAATATGCTAAAAACCACTGAATGGTACACTTTAAAAGATGACTTTTATGATATGTTAATTATATCTCAATATAGTTGTTATACCTCTATTAAATTTACTTTTTTGCATAATTTGCTTCTTACCTGAACTATTTGCTATAAGCTTGTATTACTCTTGTGATTTCAAGAAAACAAAGGTTTTTAAAAACACAGGTGACCCTTGAACCATGTGGGGGGGGTCCCCCTATAAGCAGATTTTTTCAATAAATATATAGTACAGTAATATTAATGTATTTTCTCTTCCTTACCATTTTCTTAATATCATTTTCTGTTTTCCTAGCTTGCTCTATTATAAGAATATAGTGTATAATACACATAACAGACAACATATGTGCTAATCAACTGTTTATGCTACCAGTAGGGCCTCCTGTTGATAGTACTTCATTAGTAGCTAAGCTTTTGGAGGATCTTTTTTTAAAAGATTGTATTTGTGAGAGCACAAGCAGGGGAAGTGGCAGGCAGAGGAAGAGGGAGAGAGGCGGGGCTCAGTCTCAGGACCCCGGGATCATGACCTGAGCCAAAGGCAGACACTTAACCGACTGAGCCACTCAGGTGTCTTGATGTACGCGGATTTTCGATTATGCAGGGGAGGGTGTCAGCATCCCTAAATTCCACATTGCTCAAGGGTCAATTGTATATTTAATTATGATTCATATTTTATTCCTATATTATTGCCTCTTTTTCTCTCATTGAACCAGCCCATATCATCCTAAAGAACTGGCTTCTACCATCTTTGGGTGGATGGTACCACAGCATTCATGAGGAGTGTCACCAGCTCTAACTCCAAAGAATGTCCAGGAATATGATCAAGTAGGACAGGGCTGCCATAGGCATTGGGTTTAGACAAGAAGAACCTAGGCAAAAATTTGCTGGGTCCTTCCCTCACTGTCCTCTGGAAGCAGCGTCTTAATCCAGTATGACTGGCCCAATCATTTTTAAAGAACTGGCCCTTTATTTTTCTCTTCTGGTCTCTTGGAGAGGAAAATACGAAGCAAAAAGTAGACGCATAAAACATGGTATTAGAGTCTACTACTGTGACCTTTGACTACTTTTTAAATGTCTTCCCCTTAGCTTTTTACCCCTTGTTCCAGTGATAAAAACAAAACAAAACAAAACCCTTTTTAAAAAATTCTTCAAAATTCTTCTAATCCCGTACTTCTCAAAATGTGGTTCCCAGCAGAGCAGCACCCACATCACTAGAGGACTTGTCAGAAATGGCAATTATCTGCTGCGGGGACCTGCGCCTACTGGCACTGGGGGTGGGGCCCCGCGAGTTCCGGGGCGGGGCTTAAGTAGCTCCCCAGGTGAGTGTGGAGCCTGCTGGCGGTATAGCTCAGTTTCTGCCCCTCTTCCTCAGCCGTCAGCTATCCAGGCATAATGCCCATTATTAGCAGGCGCTACAGATCTGCTGAGTCACCTTTCCTTCCCTTACCCTACCTTCCCTTCGCCACTCTGCTTGGATTCTTCCCTCAGCCTGTTTCTCTCAGCATTTCCCCTCCCATCTTGGCATCTGATTGCTCTTGCCCAAATCGCAACACTGTGTTTCTGTCCTTTTCCACCTAGATCGTCAACATCCCCTCAAGAACCCCTCACAGCCCTTCCCCGGGGAGCACGAGAAGAGGGTAACCGTGAGAAGGGAAATTTTGGTTTGAACATTCATGGTCCTTTTTCTGGCAGAAATAAGCATGCTAGTCCTGTGCAGCAGAGATTGACAAACTTGAAGGTGCAGAGGGGAGTTTGTGGTTTTTAAAATGCATGTTTCTAAGTTTCAGAATCTGTGCTCTACATGCAGTATCTGGGGTGGAGTTCAGTAACCTTCATTCTCCCAAGTGCCTCAGGTGATTTGGAAGGTGTGGGCCTTGCCCACTTTGAGAAAAACCCGGTAAAGCCTGAGTCTTATGGGGGGGGGGTAGGGCGTTCCATAGCTCTCCCCTTTACAGAGTCTCCACTCACTGGAAATTTATACAAGAAAAAAAGAAAGTAACACAGGCCCTACATCTTTTAGTAACATTTCCCATGTCTTTAATTTAGCGAATGAGTGCTCAGGAGACCTTTAAATCAAGTTCTTAGACTCTCAAAAAGAAAAAAAAAAAATGTTATCAACACCTGAAAGGTAAACTGTTAATGTAGGGGGGCAGTTCTGCTGTTAAGTGGTAAAGTCATTCTTGAAATAATACATATCCTAAACAATTGTAGAAACAATCCTGAATAAGCTAATTACCTTTACACTTATGTTCTCCTAGCATATAACTTTGAGATACATAAAGTTTCATTCCTTCTAAGGTTGTCACTTTAGAGGAAATTCTCTTAGATTATTGTTCACAGTGAGCTATAAGTATTAATGGAAGAAACAAATATATATACTATATATTCCCTGAGAAAGATCATGATTGTGCATCAGATGCCAAGATGAGATGATAATCTGTTTATAGTTCAGTGTTACATCCTTGCACATTTTCTTTCTTCTTCTTAAACATTTTTTAAAGATTTTATTTATTTGAGAGAGAGAACACAAGCAGCAGGGAGGGGCAGCCTGATGAGGGGTCTCAATCCCAAGACCCTGGGACCACGACCCAAGCCAAAGGCAGGTACTTAACTGACTGAGCTACTCAGGCACCCCCTTTTAAAATAAAATAAAATAAAAGATTTTTATTTATTTGAAAGAGTGAGTGAGCAAGCGAGAGAGCACAGGAACAGGGGCAGGGGGAAAGGGAGAAGCAGACTTCCTAGGAAGCCCGACACTGGGCTCAATCCCAAGACTCTGGAGCCCAAAGCAGACATTTGACTGACGGAGCCATCCAGGTGCCCCCTTACACATTATCTAAGGACTTTCTCCCCCCATCATTGTCATCCCAATATTTTTACTTGTGAATTACTGGAGCAGATGACTACATTTTTGGCCCCATAAAATAGAATTGCCCAGGGGCGCCTGGGTGGCTCAGTCGTTAAGTGTCTGCCTTCGGCTCAGGTCATGATCCCAGGGGCCTGGGATCGAGCCCCGCATCAGGCTCTCTGCTCAGCAGGGAGCCTGCTTCTCCCGCTACCATTCCCTCTGCTTGTGTTCCCTCTCTCGCTGTGTTTCTCTCTGTCAAATAAATAAAACCTTTAAAAAAAAATAGAATTGCCCAATTTCAGCATTATCAGTCTTTTAGTCTGGATAATTCTGTGTTGTCCTGTGAATTGCAGGATTAGAAGTATCCTTAGCCTCTACCCTCTAGATGTCAGTAGCACCTGCTCTGCACCCTCCTCCCCAAGTTGTGACAACTTAAAAATACCTCCAGACATTGTCAAATGTCCTCCGGGGAGCAAAATTGCTACAGGTTGAGAACCATTGAAATAGAACATTAAGTGAAGTAAATGTACAATTCACGTGGTAACCCTATGGAACATTTTAATGCCTGCGGTCAAAGTATTTTTGCTTTTATGTTGAAAATAGTGTGTAGCTTCCGAGAGTGTTCAATTAGAAACGGCAGTATTTTGTAAAATAAAAAAAAAAAAAAAACCTACTCCGGACATATTGTACCTCTACAAAATATGAAGCACATCTTTAAAAGTGGTATTACGTTAAAATTAAGGCAGACACATGAAAATATAAGTGGACAAGAATGTTATCTCAGTAGGAAAGAGGTAGTGTGGACCAACAATATCAATACTGTGCTGGTATATTAATACAATAGGCAATATTGAGCAAACATTTGTGCCAGGGGGCACCTGAGTGGCGCAGTCGGTTGAGTGTCTGACTCCTGGTTTTGGCTCAGGTCATGATCTCAAGGTTGTGGGATCCTCGCTCAGTGTGGAGTCTGCTTCATATTGCTTCTCTCTTCCCCTTTGTCCTTCCCTGATGTCTCTCTCTCTCCCTCTCTCTCAAGTAAATAAAATCTTAAAAAAAAATCGTGCCAGGCATATTATTGCTTATGAGAATGCAGAAATAAGAAACAAAACAAGGGGCGCCTGGGTGGCTCAGTGGGTTAAAGCCTCTGCCTTCAGCTCAGGTCATGATCTCAGGGTCCTGGGATTGAGCCCCGCATTGGGCTCTGCTCAGCGGGGAGCCTGCTCGCCCCTCTCTCTCTACCTGCCTCTCTGCCCTCTTGTGATTTCTCCCTCTGTCAAATAAATAAAATCTTAAAACAAAACAAAACAAAACAAATGCTTTCTCTCAGAAGGCTCAGAGTCTAGTGGGGACTCAAGGACACATCGACAAATAATTACAACACCGAATTATCATTTAAAAGGGCAGAACTGGAAAAATTTTTATAGCAACGTTTACAGCTCACTTGTAGTAAAATGACTGAAAAACAAATTTAAGAGGCTTTAAAAGCCTTAGCTGTGTGAACAGTGTAGTTCATCTCTGGGCTAGGTTTCTGTCAGTGTGACAGAGAGAGTTATGGAATGCAGATGAAGTTTCCCCTCTTTTCCTTATCATAAACGTGGCATTAGTTTATTGGGTGACTGACGTTGAAGCAGCTAGACTATGTTGCCAAAATGATCAGGATAAGTAGTTCAGTTATTCACTTCACTTGCCTGTGAAGACTTTAGCAAGCCATGATCTAATGAATGAAATGAATGTCCACTTGGGAGATTTGTGTTAAAATATGTTAATTTTTTTTTTTAAGATTTCATCCATTTAGGGGTGCCTGGGTGGCTCAGTCAGTTAAGTGGCTGCCTTCAACTGAGGTCATGATCCCAGGGTGTTGGTATTGAGCCCGCTTCTCCTTCTGCCCCTCCTCCCTGCTTGTGCTCTCTCTCTTTCAAATAAATAAAAGAATTAGAGAGACAGTACAAGCAGGGAGGAGGGGCAAGAGAGCAGGGAGCCCGATGTGGGGCTTGATCCCAGGACCCTGGGATTATGACCTGAGCTGAACGCAGACACTTAACAGACTGAGCCACCCAGGCACCCCCAAAATATGTTAATACTGAATAAAACTTTAAAACCAACATTTTTGGAGAAAGTGTTTTCCACTTACAGGCATTCCTCATTTTATTGCACGCTGCAAATGCGTTTCTTACAGATTGAAGGTTTGTGACAACCCTGTGTCAAGCAAACAGCATATTCTCACTTTGTGTCTGTGTCACATCTCAGTAATTCTCACAGTATTTCAGACTTTTTCATTATTATATTTGCTGAAGTGTTCTGTGATCAGTGATTATGACTTGCTGAAAGCTCAGATGATTTGCATTTTTCAGCAATATTTTTAAATTAAGGAACATACATATGTTTTAGACAATCACTGCACACTTGATAGACTACAGTATAAACAAAACTTTTATATGCACTGGGAAACCAACAAATTCATGTGACTTGCTTTATTGCAATGTTTGCTTTATTGTGGTGGTCTGGAACTGAACCCAGAATTTCTCCAAAGTATACCTGTATAGACATAAACTGCTCTCCCACTGATTTGCTGGGAAAATACCTTGTTTCTTTATTGACACAATGCCCCCAAGCTACTGCATGGCTTTGGATTAGAAAAAAAAGGTTAAAAAAACAATAAAAGATTAAAAATCCACATAAAAATAGCTTCAGTCCCCTTTCCATCAAGTAGGAAATAGACAAATTTGGTTTGCTGGGAGCATGGCATTGAACTGAGGAGGAAGTCAGACTAAAGACACTGATTTGCCTTCAGATGTATTGGTCTTGTTGGACTTGACCTGAATGCACAACCATGAGGATGTCTGAAAACCAAGGAAATTGGGATTGGGATCACTGTATTGTAGGAAGTGACAGCATGGACAGGTATGTAGATTCACCAAATTATTTCTGGTTCATCTGGTTTCCTGCAAGGCATCTGATAGGATAGCACCTCTTGTTAGTGGGATCATGTGACTCTTTCTGGCCAATGGAGTATGAGCACACATGTAGCAAGTCTGGGGTATTTGACCAGAGATACTCCCTACTTCTCTTTCCTTATAATAATCAGCAACATATGAGATATGGTTTCTTTATCAGCCTGAATCTACTGACTACTGTGAACACAGCCCTCTGCTGAACCACGGTGGATACATATTTTTTAGCGGAAAACTGGCAAGCTTCCTCCATAAAGTATGAGTATTTTAGGTTTTGCACACCATAAGGTCTCTGTCACAACTATCCAACTCTGCTTCGCTGTGGCATGAAAGCAGCCATAGGAAAGATACATAGATGGGGCTGCATCCCCTCAAAAAGCTTTACAAAAACAAAAGGCCACTTGGCCCTGGGACTATAGTTTGTAGACCCCTGCTTTGTCACAGACCTTTTAGGATTGTTAGTACAGCAAAACTTAGCCTATTTTGATATACTGGGGCTGGGAGATGGCCCCCTGGGTGAGGTCTTTGTCACCTGTGTTGTCATCTTTCCTGCTCCCTCTCCACAATCTTTCCTTCTTCCTTGAAGAAAAGCCTAACTTAGCTGACTGTGGGTCTTTATGCTTCCATAACTGTTACTGCATCATGTGTCCATGAAAGGCACAAGGGGCCTCTCTCACAAGCCCTCTTAAGCTCAAACCTGAAACCTTCATTAGAGGTCTCCAAATCATTGGTTTCTATACTTTAGAATCACCAGGAGGGGGTTTTAAAAACAGGGTGCTGGGCTCCACCCCTGGAATTTCTGTCCATCCGGGGAGAATTTATCTAGTAGAATATTTCATGTCTCATCTTAAAGACATTGGTCAAGTTCTAAGAAATAAAGCAGTGATTTTTTTTCCCCAAACTTTAATGTGCATACAAATCAGCTGAGGATCTTGTTAAGATGCAGATTAATACAGTAGGTCCAGGGTAGGGCCTGAGGTTTTGATAGTGATAGTGGTTAGGTGGAGCATATTAAGAGATGCAAGAGGTTAAAGGATTCTAATCTTCCTTTCTAGCTTCTAGGTGTAGTACAGTACCAGTGCTTCAATCTTAAATAACCTTAGGTCAATTTTGACTTCTCCCACACCTTACAATTTCCTAGCAAATCCTGTTGGTTCTATTACAATATGCAAAGCATCCAGCCACCCATCACCACCTTCACTGTAACATCCAGACCTTGGCCACCACCATCTCTGGGCCATATTTCAACAGCCTCCTCGTTGGGCTCCCATCTTCTACTCTTGCCCTATTCTCTTACTTCTAATCCACACACATGGCAAATTCTTTACACAGTAGCAAGAGGATTTCTTTAAAACCCAGGGTGATCCTGTCACTCCCCTGCTTAAAATGAAAACTATGTATTTGGTGAGTCCCCATTTCACTTGGCAAAAGCCAAAGCCCTTGAGATGGCCTGGACAGGCTTCAAAATATTGGACCTCTTTTTTGTCTTTGAGCTCATCTCCTATTCACTGCTTTAGCTACTGTGGCCTGCTTGCTGTTCTTGAACCCACTGAGCACACTCCCATCTCAGATCCTGAAACCTGGGAGTTCCCTCCACCTGGAAAATTCTTCCTCCAAGATAACTGCTTGGCCTCACACCTTTCTTTGCCTTTGCCTCAAGTGGCAGTAAGGCTTTTCCTGACGACCTTTTTTTTTCTGTACCATTTCACTATCTGACATTACTTTTCTTTTCCACACTTAAAATGAAATTCCACAAAGATAATTTTTTGTTCACAATCCCTAGCGTTAAAGAATTCCTAACATATTAAGGTGCTCAATAAATATTTGAAATAGGTAACATACTTTGCAGCTAACGAATTGAGGCTGGAGGTCGCGGTCGTTTCCCTAGGCTCCCTCAGGATATATTGTTGCCAGTCAGTATTACTCATTTTATTCCCTAGGGAATCGTGAGGTTTGGTAGAATCCTCTTCAAAATCCTTTTTCAGAGAATTTAAATTATAAATTGGTCATTTACTGGTGTCATACATTATGTGGCTGAAATCTCTCACTGATTGTTCCTTTAATACATTTTCTTCCACCACTTGGCTTATTATTGTCTGTTCACTATCCACACCCACCCCGCCCCTAGTTTAATTACAGGACTGGAATAATTCTCTTGGAGAAAAAACATATTTTTGTTTTGTATTCATTCAATATTCTCTTTAGAGTATTAGGTAAACCGAAACAAAAAGAAAACAATCTAAACCCGAAACAAAAAGGAAACAATCTAATTTGTAGTACTCGGGCTTATTGGGTAAGTGTCATCTTAAAATAGATTATTTTTAACCCGAGTCCAGAGTTTTAAGATTTTTTAATAAGCCACCCATCTTGCTCATTTCCAGCGCGTTCTATAGAAGACTCCTAGGTTACCTACCCGGTGATTGTTTTGTGGGGAAAGCGGCGAACCGTCTTTTTTCAAAGGATCTTTTGGGGTGTGACAGTTTGCTGTCTCTGCATACACAAGGAATTTTAGAAGCTGGGATTGCACCACCTACCCCACGCACCCCTTACTTGCAGAAACCTTTGCCCGCCCCCCCCCCCCCCCCCCCCCCCCCCCCCCCCCCCCCCCCGCAAGGGCTCTTTACAGGGCAGACGCCAGCTCTGATCCAGCTGCTTGACACCTATTGTCCCCGTTTGGATGTCAAGCGACTTCGCCTGAAGGACCCTAGCCGCGATTTCGCTCCAAACTCTAGGCGCCGCTCATGCAGCCCCCCATCCCGGGGCCGTCCCGACCTGCGCAGAGCGGCCGCCCCCCAACGACAGGAGCTGGAGCAGCGCGGTACGAGGCCGGGTGGGCCCTTCCCTGCAGGCGTTCTCGCCGGGCAGCCCGAGCGGCCGCGAAGGCCCCCTCCCGCAGCCTCTCCCGCCCCCTCCGCCCCAGAGGGCCGGCTGGCTAAGTCCCTCCCGCTCTCGGCTCTCCGCCTCACTAGCAGCGGCTCTCGGTGCAGCGGGGATAGGGCGAAGCGGACTGCGCCCACGGAGCGCACGACACTGCCCGGAACGCACAGCCACCCTTGCCCCCTCAGCCGCCCACTCGGGATCTCCAGCGGCCTCCGCGCGCGCACGGTGAGCGCCAACCCGGACCGAGGCGCTGACGGGGAAGAGGGCCGCTGCCCCGAGTGTCCTTTACCTCCGGATCGGCTGGACCTTCTCGAGGGGCTTGCTCCTCAAGTCTCCCCTCCCCCCAAACCCCCCCCCCAAGTCGGTTATTACCAGTGCCCTTCTCCACCCTTCTCCGCCTTTTAGCCCCGACCTCTTTTCCCTCCCTTCCTCGCCAGGCGACGAGTGCCGGCCCACCCTGGCGGGACCGTTGCACTGGCCGTTGGCGGCCGGCGCTGCGAGGCCCCGCCCCCGGCGCGAGCCTCGGTACCCCGGGGCGGGTAGGCCGAGCCGGCGGCCCGCGCGGGGGAGGGGCGGGGCGGGGGGCGGCGCGAGGCCCGGCCGGGCGCCCCGCTGGCGGGTCGCGCGCGCGTCCTCGGTCTCTTCCTGCCCTCGCGGCGCGCGCCGGGCCCGTCCCCACCCCCACCCGCTCGCGCAGGCTCCCTCCCGCTGCGCGTTTTGTCCCGCGTCTCGCCCCGTCCGCCGCCTGACTCGCCGCTCTTGTCCTCCTTCCTCCCGCTTTTTCTTCTCTCCTCTCACGGTCTAAAGATGCCCTCGGCCACCAGCCACAGCGGAAGCGGCAGCAAGTCGTCTGGACCGCCACCCCCGTCGGGTCCCTCCGGGAGTGAGGCGGCGGCGGGGGCCGGGGCAGCTGCGCCGGCTTCCCAGCACCCCGCAACCGGCACCGGTGCTGTCCAGACCGAGGCCATGAAGCAGATCCTCGGGGTGATCGACAAGAAACTTCGGAACCTGGAGAAGAAAAAGGTGCCAGGAGTTGGCGGGGACGGGAGGGTTGGATGCTCCGACCCTGACTGCCGCGGCCTGCCCTCCGTCGGTCCCTGGCGCATCCCCTCCACTCACCCTCCCCCACCCCCCCCAAGCCGGGCCTGCTCAGTCAACGGAGCTTAGAGCCCAGAAAACGGGCTCCTAGGGGAGGTGCTTGTCACCTGACCCGGACGCGGCGCTCCCCTCCTCCCCCCCCGCCCGGGCCGCTTTATTACTCTTCTCCGGCGGTGGGCCGGGGTTCTTGGCCTTTGGGAGTGGGATGCGTGAGGGCGGGGGCCTGTCCTGTCGCCGGACTGAACTGAGTGATGCCCCTCTCTCCGTTACCGAGGCCCGATTTCTTTGACGGAGGGCCCGCAGGGAGAAATGAAAGGGGTCCCGGTGAGGGGGCTCAGTGCTCAACCGACCGCCTCGTGGAGTTGGGGTGGCCTACGTCCTGTCGCCGTGGGGTTGGTCCGCTCCGTTACCGTTTACCTGAGGCCTGTTCAGTGTCTCCTCTCCTCCCGGGAGGGGGAAGTGTGTTTAGGACCTTCACCTAGAATTGCGTCTCTATCAGGCCCCTTTGTGGTGGGTCTTCGATTTGCTACCCACCCCCCGCCCCCGTCTGATGGCCGCCCCCACGTTTCCTTCTTTGTTTCAATTGTCTAGGTGCCCCCTGAGCCTCACGCTCAACTTGATCCCGAGATTTTCTGCAGCGGCTCTTTGCCCTACCGGGACTCTAAAGAGGGATGGGAGGGAGACTGCCACGATTGAGATTCGTTGGGGGGCGTGGGTCCGGGTTAGACCGAGGGGATCGCCAGGTTTCTGGGCACATGGAGAGAGCGTCTAACATGGCGGCGGCTTCGAGGAGAGGGAAGCGCTTTACAGGAGCTGCATTGTGAGCACAAAGCGAAAGCGGGGGGGAGGGCAGAGACCAGGCGATCGCCCCGGCTGGTCTTCTTCGCCACCCCCTGCAAAAACAGTCGAGCCACACCCACAATTTTTTGGATTCAAGTTGGCCATTCTAGGTCACACCGTGAGGTTGATCTTCAAGTAGGCCTTTTGTTTTATGCTCTCAGTGCAGGACAGTGTACCAACTCTGTTTAGAGCGACACGTGTGTGTGTGTGTGTGTGTGTGTGTGTGTGTGTGTGTGTATGTGTATGTATGTATATAGAGAAAGGGTCTCGGTAGAGTGAATAATAAAACCTTCAGTAAGACTGGAGGTGGAAAGGAAGAAGCAAATCAGTAGAACCAAAAATAGGGTAATTACATCTGTGACTGTTCTGCAAATTTTGTGCTTTTTACCTTAAAAATAAGAACTTTGCTTGGATAACTTCCGCTTGTTTGCTTCTAGTAAAACATTTATTAAAACATTTTGAATTTTGACGAAGTCATTTAAGAGTGTCTATTTAGCCACCTACCTAACAGTGTTACTTAAGATGCTGAGACTAGCTAAAATTTGGGCATAACAGATAACTTGAAGAAAACTGTGTAGGCCATAATTATTTTAGTTGCTTGTTCTAGGATTTATTTTATATTTTTTGGGAGTTTTAAAACAAACATTTTTAGATTTGATACTAATCTGTCTCGTTTTTCTTACTGGGAATTTTACTTGAATTTCTTAGATTTTATTTGAAATAGATGCACTACTTGTGAATGCCTACCTTTTGGTGATATTTTGATAAACAAGTGTGGTTTATTATAAATGATAGAAATACTAGATTTATCAATAGCAATAAAACAAAAAGTATTTTACTTGTAAAGTAGCTACATTTAAATATGTAATGGAATAAGCATGCCCAAGGCTAGTATCTTCTGAGTATGCTCTCTGATTTAGTTTTTGCTACTCTATTTGAACTTGAGACTTAGGTATCTTTTTAAAACATCTTACTACAATAAACAATCCCGTCAATCTGGTTGATGCCTGAGTGGTTTAATTTTCAAAATTCTTAGGAAATGCCTGTTTTCTCAGAAATAGAAATCAAAAGGTAAATAGTAATGATGTAATATTGTAAATATAGACATTTAAATAGATATTTATATTTTAATGACTCAAAAATAATTTTTCAAAGTTCTTAGTATAAAGTCAGGCACTGGATGAACAGCCAATTTAGTTGTGAGGTGACTGAGTCTAGTGCTTCAAATGTGTATGGGAGTTTAGTTTATAAGCTCTATAAGGACTTAACAGTGACAGGTCACTCATGTGTATGGATTTATATTATATATATTGCCTAACACCTGCCCTCCAGCCCCCTCTTATAGAGGAGAAAGTAATGTAACTATTATTGCAGAGATTATAGACTAGGCTAGTAAGTACTGAAAAGTTCTTTGTATGGGAGAGGGGACTACACAAAGTAACAAAAAGTACTTCATATCTTTTTTTTCGGTCTTCTCAGTGTTTTGGATGCTAATCGAAAGGTCAAATTACAGTTAAGTGGTTTTTTTTAATAACTCACAGAATGAGCTACTTGTTAAATAGTTAAGTCGGCAGTACTGATGTGACTTAATTACTATTGAAATTAAGTTTTACTTTTTGAGAAACTCAAGGCTTTTGGATTTTTCTCTAAACATCCAGTTTCTAGTTTAAATTGTATTTATTCTATATCTAGATGATTTACTGTATGAAAGGATTTAACTGATTTTTCTGTTGTGAGTGAGCATTTCTAATACACCTAAAGTAGGATTTACTTTACAAATCAGTTTTGAACCTTTGTAGAAATCCTTGTGCAGTAAAGTAAGATGATATTTATAACTGGATTTCCTTTTACTTCAGTCCACGTAGCAACTTATATTTGAGCTGTATTTCAGACTTCACCTATTCATAAGATGCTTCTGGACAAAATCTGTTTTGTTTTTTTTTTTAAGTTTTATTTATTTGATAGAGAGATCACAGGTAGGCAAAGAGGCAGGCAGAGAGAGAGGGGGAAACAGGCTCCCTGCTGAGCAGAGAGCCTGATGCGGGGCTTGATCTCAGGACTCTGAGATCATGACCTGAGCGGAAGGCTGAGGCTTTAACCTACTGAGCCACCCAGGAGCCCCTGAAATCTCTTTTTTAATGGATTCTAAAATCAAGTATCCTGACCAAAATTACTACCAGATATGTAGTATTACTTTAAGAGTTGGAGAATTGCAGTAATTTTATTGCACTTCATTTAGAATACAAAGTTATTTCGTTAATTTTCTAGTAAGTTGAGCCATGAGAGGAAAGCTCAGCATCTGTTTAGTGAGACTGCATGCTTAACATTAATGAAATATGATCCTATTACGTAATACAACTAAATGGCCTGGTAGTTTTTGAAATTGGGGCTTATAAAGACTGTGTATTTAGCAAAGAGAAGAAATGCAGCTTTAATCAAAATAATGAAGTGCAAAACTCCATTTACAGATCTTTGAGCTTTTATTTATTTATTTATTTTAAAGATTTTTATTTATTTATTTGACAGAAATCACAAGTACGCAGAGAGGCAGGCTGAGAGAGGGGGAAGCAGACTCCCTGCTGAGCAGAGAGCCCTATGTGGGGCTCCATCTCAGGACCCTGAGATCATGACCTGAGCTGAAGGCAGAGGCTTTAACCCACTGAGCCACCCAGGCGCCCCTCTTTAAGCTTTTATAAGTAATAATCAGTCGACTGATTGCCTGGTTTTCTTCGTCAGTTTTTTGGTATAGAACTGGATTCTAGGCTATGCAAAATGGTCCTTTGAAACGAAGCCTTAATTTTAACTGAAGAGAGAGCTCATTTATAGGGTAAGGTGCAATCAGTTGAATGTAGAATAAAGGATGTTTTAATAGATGACATTTAAAAATTTTATGCTTTTTGGAAATATAAAAGGTTTAGACACTAGTGATTTTGGTAGGTGAGAGATTAACCAAGTGTTCTACTGCAAGACAGCTAGACAGCTAGACCGCTTTATAACCAATATGTGACTAGAAGTGATAGCCAAAGTGTTTTTCATACTACTCCTTAAAGTCCTTTTGCTCTTTATATCTTTTCAGTAAATATACTGAAGAAGGGTGCTATCATTGTTAGAGAAGATAACATTTCTTTTCAGAGCACTGCAGTGTGCCTCTACTTAGAATATTCAATGCGGCTGTTGTACAGAATTTCTTTGTTAAGTATTTCAAAATAAAAACATTCTTAACTATTTTGTAAGTAAAATCTTTCTTGGGGCTAACATCTGAAGTTTTTCTTGACAGTTAAAATCTCTGATGTATTTGCTTCTTCCATTGGTTGCATGAACTATATCTCTGCAATGCAGAGGGCAAGATTACTTTGTTTTGCATTCACCTTGTCATGGACAAAAAAAGCCTTTATAATGCTTTATTTGTTTCTCTCTGCCTTCCTGGGTGTGTTGTGTGTGTGTGTGTGTGTGTGTGTGTGTGTGTGTGAGAGAGAGAGAGAGAGAGAGAGAGAGAATATTTAAAATTGGAATTTAAAAAGGAAAAGATACTAATTTCCTCATGTAATAATACGGGTATCTTTTTCTTTCATGAGAGTAGAATTCCAAATATTGTAATGAGGATGAATTGGTTTTACCTGTCCAAGGTAAATTGGATTTACCTAATAAAAGCACATTATTTTACTGTAGATAATTCCCATGTGGCATATATTTCTGTCCAAATACATTTTGTGTGACTTAGAGATTAAACATACAATTTGTCATCTTATGTAATTAATATTTAGTTTACATTTAGGAAGATTAGTACTGTTTCATCTTTTAAAAAAATTAAATACTTTCAAATGTTAAAATTATAACAACATGGTGTTAATTTTATTACTATATTGTTGATAGAATCTATGATATTGGAAGACCTTAAAGTAATTTTAGGATTTGGTTGAATTCGTTTTACAGAAGAGTAAATTGAGATGCTCAGGTAAAATGACCCAGTTTGGAATGAGTGAATTTCAAGGTCTCTTGTATTATGAGGGTAATTAGAATTTGTAATGCTCTGCAACATAAGTAATTTTTCATGTTTAAGCTGATCCTTTAGAACCAAGTGAGGCTTTTTACTTTAAATCTTTTAGAGTTCCTCTGTTTAAAAAGCTGTGAAAGCAAAAGGACAAAGCTTTTTATTTCTTCATTGTTAAACCTTTATTAATACCTTGTTAAATTTGTGTTTGTAGGCTGTTCAGATAATGGAGTCTTGAGAATAACAGTATAGGTAAAGTCCCATTGTATCAGGTATCATTGGGACATCTGTATTGTTGTAATGAAATGAACTTTTAAAGTTTAATTTTGAAGTCTCTTTATGCATAGGTAAGCCCAAACCCACATTTGTCCCCCTCAACTCAGGCTTGGTATGTTGTAGACCAGTAATTTGGGAAAAGCATTACCAGTAGTAGGAAGATGGAGGTGTGTCATCCTTTCCATCTTAATTCTTGTATTCCAAGCTTCTGGGTATCTTTTAGTAATTTGTCCCTTTTTCTGGGGGCAATGAATTGTATATAAGCACTATAGAATAATGAGAGGAGTAGCAGAAGAGACATTCAGCCCAAGTTGGAATTGTAAATTGCTTGGCTTTTGTTCTTTTCTTTATTTCTTGCACTAACTACCCTGGTGCTTTTGTGGGATTGAGTATAAAAACATACATGAAAGACACTATAGGGCAGAGTTCAGTATTCATATTTCCTGAGGAAAAGGGAAGGTGTGCTCCTTGGCCATGCTCAGCTAAAGTAATCTGTTTCCTTTAACGTCCTCTATTATTATCTGTATACTTCCTTGACATTTTGATATTATCTTATTCTTACCTTTTGTGTTTTTCTAAATAGGTAGTTAAGGTCCTCTGGGGCAGAGATTATGAATGATACCACACTGTGCCTTATGCATGGGAAATGCTAAATAAATATTTGTTAGTTTGACCAACTTTCATATATATATATTATATATTGTAGCTTCATCAACAAAACCGTGTTAGGATGGATTAATCCATGAGGGAGAAAATGCTTTTTGTACAGAGCTATTTACTCCAGTGTTTTTACTGAAATGGAATTTTTCCTGAAGACTTTTCTTTCCTTTTGATTTATTTTTTAAGTCAGTAACATAGATGGGTAGGCAACTAGAGCACATTTTAAAATCTTTGTACTCTAAGCATGATTTGTAAATAGACTTAGGAAGGGGGACATAGATGATTCTTAATAGTTGAGCCATTGTTGAAATTTCATTGCATTCCCCTTAATATTGTTATCCAGACATAGAAGTAAGTGAAATATAATCATTGAAAAAAAACCCTTTTGGTCTTCATTTTAAATGAATTACAGTTTCCATCTTTTTACATAACTGAACAGGGTATATAAAATCATTCAGTTGTACCGACTCATCCTAATGAGTAGTTTGGTTAAAGCAACTAATGATTCAAAAGATACTAAGATTATCAATAATTGTTTGTTTTTCATATGCACAAGCTTTAAACTTCTTAATATAATTCAAAGTAGGTGATGCTGGAACTCTTCAACATTATACTTTGTTTTCCTACTAGGGTCAGCTACTTCCATTCAGACTTAACCGAATAATTATAGCCATGGACAAGGAAGAAGGATTTTTACAGGATTACCTTTTACCTTTTTTTCCTTTTCAGTGTGACAAAAGTCTTACCAAAGTAAGCTCCCGGTTACTTACTTGCTTGCAAAACTACCTTACAGTGGGATCTTAGATAACAGCTAATGTAGCATTCTCTTATTCTTAGTGTTGAAGAAATCCTGTGTTCTTGACAAGTTACTCAGTTTCTGCATTAATCAGGCTTATAGGGCCTGGTAAAATTCTCGTTTCTCAATCTATTTCATTTTTGGACAACTCTTTAAGATATTGATGTTAGAGTCCCCTCTCTACCCACCCTTCCCCTGCTCCCCACAATATTTAATACTTACTTTGTTTTCTGGAACAGCTCAGACTTCTGCTACGTCAGAAGACTTCCATCATTTGAAGAGCTATTAGGAATCATCTATGGATTGTAGTATATGTTCTCTCTACCCTCCTTTTTACAGTTGGAAACTTTTGTTTCTTAATCTCTTTCCTGTCTCCTGTGAATTTTACTAGTAACGAATTGGTGGAGGGTCAGCAGGAGGCAGTCAGCTGCCTAACATTATGTGGGCAAAGTCAGAATTGATATTTCTAGGTGAAGAACAGGGAATGTAGGGATTGGAGGCTTGAAATAGTATCTCGAAACGCCACTGAAGATTATGGAAAGTTGAGAAGAAAAGAAATCCTTATTTTTTAGTTTTGCATTTGTCTTTTCTGTAGGTTTTCAATACTGTAGAAGTGATTTATTTGGCCTGGAGACACAAAATAGATAGATGTTCTTATTAGTTTTGTTATGTTAGGCTTCATTTTTAACTTTTCTGTTTAAGTTTGGAGATTGCTTTGAGAACAGAGGTTGCATAGTTTCCTGGATAGCCAAGCTAGTTTTTTAGATGTTGTCCCTCCTAATCTTTCTTGTGTGACTATTTATAATTGTCTAGTTAAAGAATTTTTGGTTTTTTGGAGTCGCTTTTGCAATTTCTTTTTAATTATGTAATTTTAAAATGTTTTCTTTATTCAGTTATGGAATTTGTTGGATAGAAGAAGAAGGAAGGAAAGTTCAGGAGGATAGCTATTTTGGATATTTATCTTTTGGCACTGTCACAGCACTGTCCTGAATTTTTAAAAAACCATTTCAGTAAAGTAACTTTTGTGGTTATGAAAAAAAATCTTTGAGAAGAACAGAAGATCTAGTTGTATTGTGATTCAATAATATAATAGTACTCTGGAGAGAGGAAGGGAGGAAAACAGCAGCAGGGCAAAAATGAGATATTCGCAATGGCTAGAATCCAGAGTGACATAAAGGAAGAACATACTGTAGCACAAATGATTTTTCTGAGACGGATGACCTTAGGCAAGTTATTAACTGCCCTGTCTTTCAAGTTCTAGTTAGATGAAATATGATTGATAATAGCCCTTGCTGATAGGGTTAGCTGCCTGATATTTTAAATTTGAATGTCTGTCACATAGTGAACATTGTCAACTATTAAAAGCAACAAACAGGAGATAGGGTGGGACTGGGCAGCAGTTCTTGGGGTAATTATTTCTTAGGACCATGTTGTCTTTTTTTTTATTTTTTTATTTTTTTAATTTTTTTATTTTAGAGCACACAGGCATAAGCAGCTGGAGAGGGAGAGGGAGAGGGAGAAGCAGACTCCACACCGAGCAGGGAGCCTGATGTGGGGCTTGATCCTAGGACCCTGGGATCATGACCTGAGCTGAAGGTAGATACCCAACTGACTGAGCCACCTAAGGCCCCCACATATTCCCTTTTGACATTTATGGAGTATACTCACATCTCTATCCTGTGATTGCCTTTTAGAGACTAGATAATCTGGGAAATGGCTGGATTTTTTATCTTCCTCATATGTGGTGCTATAAATGAATGTTTATAAATGAATATACTCTCAGAATGTTCAGTAATTTGAAAAAGAACCCTAAATTGAATTTCAAGATAAGTATTTCAAGATGGAATTTAAGAGGTCAGGTTTTTGTTACCAGTATTGTGATAGGCTTCTGATGAAAATTATCTTTTTATGCTAGGAAAACAGCTCCATTTTCCAGAAAAAATACTTAATATTCATTTTATGTGGATGCTGTGAGTAATTGACCAGTTTGTTAGTACTAGGTGTTAGGTAGCCATGTTCTGGCTTAGGGAAGAAAAAAGCTGTGTTTGTCCGAAGCTGCCTGGAGCTCTTTGCTCCTGTACTTGCCCCTTTTTGTTCATCGGAGTTAGCGTTGGATCAGTCATTGTGAAAAGCAAGTTACTTGCATATTGATTTAGTTCATACTGCAAATTTAACCCCAAATGAAGAGTTTTTCTACTTGGACTTTAAGCCACTTGAATGAGATGTGACAATAGGAATGAAGCCAGTTAGGATAATGTCATTTGTCTTTGAGTTATCTATCCACTCTTGGGACTAGTACAGATACCATTTCTTTTTTTTTAAATCTCTGAAAGCTGTTTAGGAGTGAGCTGGGATTGTAAGCCACTCTCATTTTGAAAGGCAGAAAATTAGACCAAATGATTGTCCTAAGAGGCTTTCTGTTGCTAGTGTGAAATTTGGCACTCACCAGCGAGTTTAATTATAAAGCACTCTGAACTTCTGGACAGTGCACAGTTTAGTAAAAGTACTGTGACTAGAAGATGGTAACCCTTCAGTGTTTAGATCATAAATGGATTTTATGTAAATGGCTAGGTTACATAGATTTATAAAGCTGGTTTGGAAAACCACCGTTCACCAAATTTTCTGAATTTGTTTAAGGCTAAACCTTGAAGTAACCAAATTGAGGCTGCCATATAGTGATTTTTATGGTCACAATTTGTGTCAGATGTTTGATTCAAAATAATTTATTTCTATATTCTGAATTATTACAAGGGAATTACAATGTATTTGATCTAGATGATTGTTTCTTAAACTTAAGCACACATTAGAATCACCCAGCGGGCACAATAAAACACAGATTGTGGGGTCCCACCCCCAGAGGCATCTGGGGTTGTCCTTGAGAACTTACATTTCTTTTTTCTTTTTAAGACTTAATTTTTTTAAGTGATCTCTATACCCAGTGGGGTTTGAACTCAAAACCCCAAGATCAAGAGTTGCATGCTCCACCAACTGAGCCAGGCCATCCTGGCACCTTGAGAATTTACATTTCCAACGAGTTCCTCGGTGATGCTGATGTTTTGCTGATTTGGAGACCACACTTTGAAAGTCATTGACTTGTAGATCAACGTAGGTTCCCTGCTATGTACAGATCTAATTATATGTAATAAGCAACAGAGGTCCCCTTAGGTCAAATTCCATGGTGATAAAGACTTATACACCCAAGCAGCCAGGAGATCCTGTATTATATTGATAAAGAAAAACAAAAATGAAAACTAGTGCCCTTTAATGTAGAACAGTTTTTTAATTGTCCCTGCAGTCTTATTAGTAAGTTTGAGTTTCCTCAAGTGAGGGCTGTTTATTAGGAACTTTGACCAGACACAGCATCTTGCTTTTTTGAAGATTGGGCCAGGGCAAGGGGATAGGATATTTATAACAGGAGTATAGCAAGTGTTAATGGCTTAGAGGATCAAATGTGAAGGTTTAATGAAATTTTTGTTTTATTATGATTAGAAAAATGTTTTATAAAAGACTTATAGTTTCCATTCATGTAATTAATGACATTTTTTGATTTCATCACTAAAGCTGCCTTAATTCGGCTCACCAGGTATAAGGAAGTGTGGTCAGCTTTTGAAAATCCCCTGTTAAAGATCCTTGAGATTTTTCAGTTATATCATGATTTTTTAACATGTTTCTTCTGTCACAGTAAACTGTCATTTCTGTGCCAGTGGCAGCCCTCCCTTTAAAAATTATAGCTCTTTAATTACTATGGATTGAAATATATGAAACCTATTACAGCAATATAAAAATCAGAAGAAATAGATGTATGAGTTTTAATGAAATAGATCTTTGTTTTGGCTTCAAAGTCTTTGCATAGTTTTTGGTGATGGTATTCAGTGAAGATAATGTGCTATGAAGCTGAGTTTAATATAGCAGCTACTTTCTGTCTTTTGAGTTCCCTTTTTTATCATTTTCCCACTTACTCCTGTGTGATAGATTACTGCAGAACTTACTCCATTTTATGATGCACAGGGACTCTGCCTGTCAGGGATTCAGGCAGGGACACAGTAGGGTTGGTATCTCTGCTCTGTGATTCCCGGGGCCTCAGGTGGGAAGACTAAGGCTTGTTCACTCACATGTTGGATCCCTGGGTTAGAATGATTCTAATACTAGTATTGCTAATCAGAATTCTTATATAAGACCTCTTCATGGATTGGCTTTCTCATACCATGGCAACATCAGGGTTATTGGACTTAGCTTAGGGCTTCAAACACGAGTGTTTTTTGTTTTTGATTTTTTTTTTTTTTAATTTATTTATTTGACACAGAGAGAGAGATCACGAATAGGTAAAGAGGCCGGCAGAGAGTGAAGGGGAAGCAGGTTCCCTGCTGAGCAGAGAGCCAGATGCGGGCTTTGGTCCCAGGACCCTGAGATCATGATGTGAGCTGAAGGCAGAGGCTTTAACTCACTGAGCCACCCAGGTGCCCCTAAACACGAATGTTTTTAGTGACTGGCAAACAACAGCGATACATTGCTTTTATGATACAGCCTTGGAAGTTTACAGGATCACTTCCAATGTAGTCTGTTGGTAGAAGCCCACTTAATACAATGGGAGGGGAATTGGAGTAGTTCTACATGTGGCAGTGCCAAGGTCACATGGTAGAAGAGTATGTAGAACTGCAAATGTAGCCATCTTTGGAAAATGTAATCTGCCGTAAGAGTTTTGGGTTGGATGAATACTAAATTTGTTATTGTGTAGAAAATTGGAAGTTTTTCTGCTTTAGTTTAGCTTGTCCTGGTATAGGAAGGTATAGATTCTTATTCAAGGATTATTATAGGTTAAATCCTGGCAATATCCTGAAATCTGTCATTCTTATCATCTTCTGTAGCATGAAATTTCAATTTTTTAATATACAAACTGCTCATTGCAAAATAAGTATACAAAACAAAGCAAAAGGAAACAAGTTCCACCTACCTATAATTCTACCACTCAGATACCATTCTTAACATTAAAAAACTTTTCATATATATTCTTATATATGTACATTTTTTAGGAATTTGATTTGACATCCATATTAATTGGCATGTATGTTTTAAATTCTTAAGACGTTAAATGATAAAGCTAAGCCAGGTATGTAAAACTGTACCCTATGAGGGGTATATAGTATACTCAACTCTATTACTTTAGATTTAGCAACAGCTTCTTTGAAAAATGTATAAAAAGGGAAGATAATAAATGCCAGGTATAAACTAATAGCTTTTCTTTTGCCTAATAGTTAATTCAAAATTTTTACCCTACTAGCACTACATTTCGGGCCCTCTTTCCATTCTCCTATCTTCTATTATCTGTATATTTCTAAATAAAGGAATCTTTGCTATAAGAAAGTATTATTACACCCTAAGTCATCACCATTAAAAGCAAATCTTATTTGGTTTGTTATTTATTAAAAGTACCCTACTCTTTTAAAAAACAGAATGAACTGTCTTTATTCACCCTCAAAGAGTGTTCAAAGGCAGTTGAGCATATCTTTTGTACCTGGAGTTAGGCCTGCCTTCATTTTTTAACCATAGACATATTTTATACCTTTTTAGCTGGAGGTTACTTTGTGAAATAATCCACCTAAGAATACAATTGGATACTTTCATCAGCCTTTAATATTTTAATGTTTATCTTGGTTTTATTTACCTCCAAGATAACTAATAAATTGTTAGGCTTTTTTTTTTTTTTTTTTTTAGATTTTATTTATTTGAGAGAGAGAAAACAAGCAGGAGAGAGGGGGTCAGGGACCACGGGCTCATGACCTGAGCCACTGGCAGATACTTAGCCAACTGAGCCATCTAGGTGTCCTGTTAGGCTTTTTAATTTAGGGTGGAATGGTTATGCAATTTGACTGTGTTTCTGGTACAAAGAAAATGGATCATTTGACCTAAAACTAATAAGTATTGTTTTTAAACTTGTTTCTTTGACCCTGAATGCATTTTATTAGATTTTGTATTTCATGTTTAGTTTTATTTTTGCTAAGGGTAAGGAACAATACATGTTCATAATTTATTGTGATTATATTAATTAAAAGTATTTTTCCCCTGTGGGGTGCCTGGGTGGCTTAGCCAGTTAAATGTCCAACTCTTGGTTTCAGCTCAAGTAATCATCTCAGAGTTGTGAGATTGAGCCCCAATGTCAGGCTCAACGCTGGGTGGGGAGTCTGCTGAAGATCTCTCCCTCTCTCTTCTCCTGCCCCTCTCCCCCTTAATTTAGGTTGCTGTTTACTCCCTCTCCTGACCTTTAAGACAGTAACTCAATTCTTGACTTTTGCATTACCTGGATATCTTTTCTTTGGGGTCTTACCAAATAGTAGTAGCCTGGGAAACTGCCACAGTTTTCATTTTAGTGAGGATAAAGATGACTTAAACCAGAGGTTAATTTTCTGTTCCTACTGTCACACATTTAATTTCACTTGTGAGAAAATAAAGCAAAGCACACTGGCACACTATCCGTAGGTGATGTGATAACGGAAGTATGTTCAAAAGGAATGGATGAAGCACATCAAAGATAATATGTATTTGGGTCTAATCAGGAAAAATACACTCTTATTCTATGACTCAGTCACATGAATTCTTTTCAAGGGGCAAGAGAGGGACAAGAATTTAACACTATAAAATGCTTATGTCTGATATGTTTCTGTATAAGCAAGATTGTAACCAAATTGTATCCCTCACTCATGTAGAAACCATTTATGCAGGCTAGCTGATGAATATCTTTTTTGAGAAACCTAAAGAATAAGCAATGCTATGTCATGTCATTGGCTTGTAGTACAAATTTGGTATTATTCAGCAGGGGCCGGAGTGTCTACATTTTTTTTTAGCTCACTATTTATTAATAACTTTATGCACTAACTTAAACTGAAATTAACTAAAAAATATCCTTAGGGCAAGATTTGAGAAAAACTTAGAGGATTATATGGGTTTGTATTTCAGCATGGTTTAGGCTGGTATATACTTTAACATGGGGCATAATTCTATTTTTTTTTCTTTTAACATAGGGCAAGCTTGATGATTACCAGGAACGGATGAACAAAGGGGAAAGGCTTAATCAAGATCAGCTGGTAAAGATGCTACATTTTATTAAAGATTGTATGTTTGCTGTTTTTAATAAGAAAATTAATTTGTGGTTCTTTGTGTTTTAGTAAAATTGGGTTTTTTTTGTCTTTGTTATTTTAGGATGCCGTATCTAAGTACCAGGAAGTCACAAATAACTTGGAGTTTGCAAAAGAATTACAGAGGAGTTTCATGGCATTAAGTCAAGATGTAAGTAAAAGACTATATATATATATGTTTATGGAATATTAAAAATAAAGAAGGCAGAAAATTTTGTTGTTTCTTTGAGTTTTAGTCCTTGCATTACTGTTGATAAGCTCTCTGCAAGTTGAGAGGATTGCATTCAGTTATACCTAAGATGCTTTCCAGTTCTGTAAAGTGTAATGTTAACACCTGAAAGATGCCTAAGAACCAAGGTTTCAGATATGACAAACTTAATATAGTAGTTATCCTAAAGATTTCATTAAAATGCCTATGAACTTAATATATACACACACGAGCTTATGTATATATACATGAGCTTATATATATACACACACGCATTTATTTTCCATATAGTCCTTGTATATATGCACATTTATTTTCCATATATTCCTTTATGCCTAATGACCATCTTAAAATTCTATTAACTATCAGAAAATAGTCTTGTTTTTGTATTTAGTAATCACTGTCTCCATTAGGGATTTTAAAAAAGATTATTTATTTGACAGAGAGAGAGAGAGAGAGATCACAAGTAGGCAGAGAGGTAGCCAGAGAGAGAGGGGGAAACAGGGTCCCCGCTGAGCAGAGAGCCCAATGTGGGACTTGACCCCAGGACCTGAGATTATGACCTGAGCCGAAGGCAGAGGCTTTAACCCACTGAGCCACCCAGGCACCCTTCCATTAGGAATTTTAAGGAATGTGGCAGACTTCCTCTTGTATCAATTTGTGATCCACCAGAGTGGTGAGTTTTTCCCAACATTTTTTGATGTGATAGAAGGCTTTGGGAACAGGACAAAAATTAAATACAAGCAAAGTCAAATAATTTGTTGAAAGTTGAGACCAGAAAATTCCTATTCTTCTGAATTAGTGTTAGCTTAGTTGGAGAAAGGTTAATAGCATTAAATACAGAGTTGCCTCTGATTTGGTAAAATGAATAAACAAAACAATTGATTATGTGATGAGAGGCATTGCAGTACAGAGATAAAAAGTTCTGATTCTGGAACCAGACTGTCTGGTTTGAATCCTGATTCTGCCACTTTTACTTAATAGTTATAGGACTTTGAGTTATTGAACTTGTCTGTCCCTCTATCATTCAGGGTTTTCCAGAGAAACAGGACCAGTTAAAAGAGAAGCAGGGAGAGGAGAGAGGTTGTCACACTGCTTCAGTTTTCTAATCTGTAAAGTGGTGATAATTAAATGGTCCCTACCTTATCACAGGGTTGTGCTTGGAACAGCATTTGACTCATGGCTACTATATTTCAGGCACTTAATATTATTACTTACTAAATTTGATTAAAGGTGGAAAATATTAATGATACCCTGCAAAATGAAATAAAGGAAGCTTAATTTACACCAAAATAGGGAATTGTTCCACTTCTCCTAGGTCAGATCCTCAGGCTTGATGAATCTTGGCTAATTTCTTTATCTGATTTCTTAAAAAAAAAATATGGATCATAGAAGTAGGATTGCTATTCAGTTTAATAATAGAGTCAATCTACTTCTCAGGCTACTAACACTTTGTAAGTGAAAATACTTATATTCTTGTATTTGCTTCTGTTTTAACGCTGATGTTTTCAGGAACTTTTCACTGGGCATTTAAATTCTATTGAAGTCTTTTATTGAACTCTCATCCTTTACTGCACTTCCACCAATTGTTAAAACATCTTTTCTGTTTTGCATTCAAGAGTTCTTGGGGCACCTGGATGGCTCAGTAGATTAAGCATCTGCATTTGGCTCCGGTCATGATCCTGGGGTCCTGGGACCAAATCCCAAGTCCAGTTCCTGGCTCTGCAGGGAGCCTGCTTCTCCCTCTCCCCCTTGCTTATGCTCGCTTGCGCTCTCTCTCTCTCTCAAAAAAAAAAAAAAAACCTTTAACCTAGCTCCAGCCTACTTTTTTGCGTTTTCATATTCTTTGCTTGAACTGCTCATTTTATCCAAAGTGGCATTTTTTATCTTATTTATTTTGCTTTCTTGGCTTATTTCACATTCCTGCCTCTCCTATAATATTTCCTGACCCTAGCTACTTACTGCCTGCCTCTCTGCCTTAAAATTGCACACACATATCCAGTCCCTGCTCCCCAGTAAGATTGAAGGCTTATCTATCTTAGGAGTAGATGTCACTTTCTCCTTGAAGGCTTTCTGTACTGCCCTAGCTTAGATTTCATCTCTGTGTTCACTTGCTACTGACTGCTAAATATCATTTAATCTGCTAACCTCTTTGCTGCCATCATAAATTTGTCTTATTATAGATTACATTGTTCTCCTAGGTCTCTCTTCCCCATTTCTCTCTTTATTGTACATTCCATATGTTTTTATTTGGTTTTATTTGTCTCAGTTTATCCTAGTGAGGCTTGCGAAAAGGAAGAAGGTTTGAAGTAAAACACTTTTTAAAAGTCTGACCTTTCTTTGACCCCAGGCTGGCACTATGCATGAGAAAAGAGAGACCTAGTGGGTCTCCTCTTATCTTCCCAGGAAAGTAAAAGACTAGCAAAAAGACTAGGAAAGTAAAAGTCAAAACAAGAGTGGGGAAAAACTTAGCGTATATCTCTGTTCTTCTCCCACCCTCTTTTTGTCCGCCAGCATACCCTTATTCATAAAAACAAGTCAGTTTCTTTTTCTTATTAGTGGTTTGTTTTGTTTTGTTTTAAGATTTTATTTATTTGACAGAGGGAAACATAGCAAAAGAGGGAATGGTAGCAGGAGAAGCAGGCTTCCCCCCGAGCAGGGAGCCTGATGCGGGGCTCAATCCCAGGACCCTGGGATCATGACCTGAGCTGAAGGCAGACACTTAACGACTGAGTCACCCAGGCGCCCCTCTTATTAGTGTTTTTAAGTAGGTTCCACATCCAACATGGGACTTAAACTCATGACCCTTGAGATCAAGGATCTCATGCTTTACTGACTGAGCCACCAGGTACTCCATAGTCACTATTTTCAATATGTTGGGGTGATATAGTACTAACAGTGGATTGTTCAGGGTGAAGAAGGCAGTGGTGGGTTGTGGCATCCCTTTGTGAGTCGATAGTAGGTATTTAAAAGGAAAAAATTTGGACCATTTTTCCATAGAAGAGATGGATATAGGTAAGATTTTTTCATTGTTCCTGTGTTTGGGTTTTTTTTTAAATTGACTCGGGCTTAATTAGAAATTTTAATTTTTATACTTTTTATTAGGAAAAATGGCAAAACTAAAGAAAGGGATATAATGAATGTCCCTGTGTCCACACGTAGCTAGCTTCTCATGGCCGGTCCTATTTTATACATACCTACACCTACTCCTTTGCTCCTTTCAGTGAGGTTATTTTGAAGCAGATCCCAAATAATGTCATTTACTGGTAACATTTCTTGTAGTATAATACTTTGTAGGGGAATATGTTCTGAATTTCTAACAACTATTTAAAAGAGATGATGTGTTAAATATTAAACTCTTAATTGTACTTTGGGAATCATCATTTTGTATGTCAGGATCACATACTCAAATGAGTAGGTCTTATTTATATCAGACCTGGAACTGGTTGAACTGAATTAGGAATTTTGTGAAATTAATTTCAATGCCTTATGCTTACATTTTTAATGCAGATTCAGAAAACAATAAAGAAGACAGCGCGTCGGGAGCAGCTTATGAGAGAAGAAGCGGAACAAAAACGTTTAAAAACTGTACTTGAGCTCCAGTATGTTTTGGATAAATTGGGAGATGATGAAGTGAGAACTGACCTGAAGCAAGGTTTGAATGGAGTTCCAATATTGTCTGAAGAGGAATTGTCACTGTTGGATGAATTCTACAAATTAGCAGACCCTGAACGGGACATGAGCTTAAGGTATAGTTGTCATTTGATAGTAGAAACTTCTAAATGTTGACTTGACAACTAAAACATAACTAATTAGTTTTTTAATTATTATTATAAGGTTGAATGAGCAGTATGAACATGCTTCCATTCACCTATGGGACTTGCTGGAAGGAAAGGAAAAATCTGTATGTGGAACAACCTGTGAGTATTATCATAATTTTTTATTTTGTAACTAAGAATCTTTAAAAATTAGTTTTCTATTTAAAAGAAATGCTAAGTGAAGAAATTTCAGAACTGTGTAAATAACATTCATCTACTGTTTACTTTTGGTTTATTTCCTTTTTTTCTTTTTGCTGTGTGTGTGTGTGTGTGTGTGTGTGTGTAAGTCACAAACACCAATCATAAGTCTGGAGAGATGGGAATCCTAAGTTAACATGATTTTGTTTATAACTTACTGTGCTTGAAGTTGCACAGATTAACACCAAATAAACTTTTCAGAGTTGTTGGTATTAGATAGGGACTGTTTTTTTTCCTTATTGGTGAAATTTTGTGAAGAATACTTACTGTACCTCATACATTTTACTCATGGTCCTTGCCTTCAGTTTTTCTTTAGTTTTTTTTTTTTTAGACTTCTGCTAATTTCTGTTAATTTTTTTTAAATTTTTTAAAATTTTTAAACTTTAATCTCAAATTTATGTTGCATATTGATTTTAAAGAAAATAAAGGAACATATAAGCGTCACTACCTCAGTAAATTAGGAATTTTAGGCTTATTTCCTTAGTAAATAAGGGAATAGGTTCTTAGCTGCTGCTTATAAAGATTTAGGGAAGTAGATTTTGAATATATTAAGGTCAGTGTATCTGTGTTTATACCTTATTTTTAGCTATTTGGTGGAAAATTGGATAAAAAGCTTTAATTGACAAAACTGTATGATTTAATTTGGAGTGTATTTGCTTTAAGGAAATAGGTAAATCAAATATGAGGAACCAACCTTTTTGTATCTTTACATGTAAGAAATAATTTTCTTGGTTTGTTAACTTGCGTTATTGTATTTCTTTGTAAAATCGTATTTGCTTCTTAGTTTTAGTTCTGCATCAAATATGTACTGAATTTATCATTTGAAGTTCGAATAGAAAGAAATCTACATGTGTGTATAAACTTGTTAGCTTAAAAAAGTAGGTTTTAGGTCAAGCCCAATCAAATTTTCATGAACATTACTGAGGAGTAACAAGGGTTAAACGTTTAAGCTTATAGCTTCCGTTGATGTTATTTTCTGCCTAGTCTTGTTCATCTTAAGAATAACATCTTTAGGGGGGCTGGGTGGCTCAGTGGTTAAAGCCTCTGCCTTCAGCTCAGGTCATGATCTCAGGGTCCTGGAATCGAGCCCCACATTGGGCTCTCTGCTCAGCAGGGAGCCTGCTTCCTCCTCTCTCTCTGCCTGCCTCTCTGCCTACTTGAGATCTCTCTCCTCTCTGTCAAATAAATAAATAAAATCTTTAAAAAAAAAAAAAAGAATATAACATCTTTATTGCTAATGAAAAGTTACTAATGAACTCAAGTTGGTGTTTTATGTACATTTAGTTTTCATACATAAGTTTTTAAAAACAAATAGTTCCTAATTACGAGCCTCAGATGCAGAGGAAGGGAAATATGAAATATTGATTCAAAAAGTTGTTAGTTTTATTGTTAACAGTATTAACTGTATTGTGATACTGTCCTTGATGTTTTATTTTCCTATAAAGTGACCTATTAGAGAATAGATACATTCTACATACATAGGTACATTCTACGTGTACTATATAAGGCCAGGAAATTGAGATTAATTCTTGACACACAACTTCACCTGCTGCCCTGCCCCCTTATATCCAGGTGTACCAAATTCTGACAGCTTTTTCCCTTTTAAATATCTTTTGAATCTGTCTACTTCTTTTTCTCTTCCACTTTTCCGCCTGACTCTTTTCTAATACAGTCTCTTAACTGAATCCACCATCCCCATCCTTCTTTAAATTGTTTTAATGACTTTCTTGTAATTCTATTTTACATATAGTTGTCTTTAACTTAAAGACCATTGCATGTTCTGGCCCTTACCAGACTTGTCTTTTCTTTGTTTTTTCTTATTCCCTCTTGCTCAAGCCACAGCACATGCTTTCATTTTCTTGTATTTGGCACCCCTTCTCTTTATACAGGGCTTTGTAAATGCTGTTGTCTCTGCCTTGAAACACTTTTCTCCTTTCTACTACTCATCTTCCAGATCTGTACTCTTGCAGCACTTACAAGGAAAGCCTCTTGAGTTTCTTCCTGCCTAGGTCCAATCCATTGTACCTCTGTGTAGTACTTTTCACAGATGTGATTTTACTGTTTTTGTATCTGATAACTCTTCTCTATTGGACTATAAACTTAGGGCAGATATTTTATCTTTTACAAATCTTGTAGCCCCATTCATTGCCTATTGCATTGCCCAACATATAGGTAGATATGAAATACATACTAAATGAATGATAACTGTCAGCTTTTTGTTTTGAATTAGCTTCCTTTAAGTTTATAAAGTTTAATACTAATAGGTTCTTCTTGTTCTCTATCATTCTATAATTTCTGTAGTTGGTGGACTTCAGTGTTTTTTATATGTATGTTTCAGTGACAGTTGATAACTTTTTTTCTTAGAATAGTATTTTTTAGCATGTTGAATCTTATTTGAGTCAGGCATCCTGAGATGATCTAATATTATAATTTATACTCAATTTTTAGATAAAGCTCTAAAGGAAATTGTTGAGCGTGTTTTCCAGTCAAACTACTTTGACAGCACTCACAACCACCAGAATGGGCTGTGTGAGGAAGAAGAGGCAGCATCAGCACCTACAGTTGAAGACCAGGTAGCTGAAGCTGGTAAGTACTTAGGTGGATATGAGCTTTAGTTTATAGTCCTGGTTTTACTTTTTTTGCTTCAAGTTCAAGCCATACATTTACTTAGTTACATAAGCACATGGAGGTTTTTAATGAAATTAAGCATGATGAAATATTAAAATAATTTGCATTAATTGTTACTCCAGAGGTATTAAAATATTGGTCATTCAGGGGCACCTGGGTGGCTCAGTCCGTTGAATGTCCCACTCTTGATTGTGTCTCAGGTCATGATCTCAGGGTTGTGAGATAGAGCCCCGCATCTGGCTGGGTCTGGACCCTGTTTAAGATGCTCCCCCCTCGCCCGCCCCCATACCAATCATTTACTTACTGGTTCAAATGTTCAGTTTGATCACTGTTACAAACTGATATTTATTTGTTGCTGTATTGCTGGGCTGGAATATAGATGAGGGGAAATGTTGCAGGGCTTTTTAAATACATTGTGGCTGACATGCCCAGATTTATCATTGTTTACTATGCTAATATATGAAGTGAATATTATGAGGGCACACATATTATGAGGGCATGCATGTGTATGTTTTAAATGTTGGGGTGATTATAACTCTGTTAATCTTCAAGTGTAAATATCTCAATGGCAAGGGATTTTTTCCAATTAACTTTAACACCTGGTGTAAACTAGTAAGTAGGTAAGTGCTCACTGGGAGTACTTTTATGATAACTTAAGTTGATAAATAAAATTCCGAGTACCATTGGAAGCAGTGTCAGAGCATAAATTTTGCAGTGGTTAAAAAGCATGGATTCTTGAATCAGATTGCCTGGATTGAAATCTTGGCTTTGACACTCATTAGCTATGTAACTGGGCGAGTAACTGAACTTCTCTATACCTCAGGTTCTCTGTTTAGAAAAGAATATGTGAAGTATGTATCTGGTATCTGGCACATAGTAAGCACTTCATACAAGTGTTAGCTATTAGGTTGAAACTACAAGGGGAGATTGCAAGTTGGTGGATTTTATGGGTGCAGGTCAACATACGGAAGTCTTCTCCCCACCTTTAACTGCTTTCACCAAGTGATTAAAATAGAGAGGAAGATTTTAATCTGTATGTTGCTTTATAATACTTCTAAGGCTAGTGAGAGAAGTTTTATTTATTTATTTTTTTAAATTTTTTATTAACATATACTGTATTATTTGCCCCAGGGTACATGTCTGCGAATCGTCAGGCTTACACATTTCACAGCACTCACCATAGCACATACCCTCCCCAATGTCCATAACCCAGCCACTCTATCCCTACCCCCCACCTCCCAGCCACTCTTAGTTCGTTTCGTGAGTTTAGGAGTCTCTTATGGTTTGCCTCCTTTCCCATCTCATCTTGTTTTATTTCTCTCCCCCACCCTCCCACCCCCCGCCCTGCCTCTCAGATTCTTCATATCAGAGAGATCATGTGATAATTGTCTTTCTCTGACTGACTTATTTCTCTTAGTGTAATACCCTCCTGTTCCATCCACGTCGTTGCAAATGGCAAGATTTCGTTTCTCTTGATGGCTGCATAGTATTCCATTGTGTATATATACCACATCTTCTTTATCCATTTATCTGTCGATGGACACCTAGATTCTTTCCATAGTTTGGCTATTGTGGACATCATTGGTATAAACATTCAGGTGCATGTGCCCCTTCAGATCACTACATTTGTTTCTTTAGGGTAAATACCCAGTAGTGCAATTGCTGGGTCATAGGGTAGCTCTATTTTCAACTTTTCGAGGAACCTCCATACTGTTTTCCAGAGTCTCTACACCAGCTTGAGCGAGAGAAGTTTTAACTTAGCTCTTTATTAGCATATACCTAATCCAGAATAACTGCTCTCAACTCAATTCATTCTGGAGTAAATGGTAAAGAAAACTCTTTCTAAATACATTATTGCAAGAATGATTAAAATACAGAAACTTACTGCTAACTATAACTTTGTTAGTAAGTTCTGGCTATTTGATGGTAAACTTAACTTACTTGGAGTTTAAAAGAATTGTTAATTTAAAAAAATTTTCTTACTCTTTTTTATTTATATCATCTTTTAACCTCTTAGAACCTGAGCCAGCAGAAGAATACACTGAACAAAGTGAAGTTGAATCAACAGAGGTATGATTTTTATTTAATGCTAGCTTTCTTTTTCTGCCTTTCAAGCAGAACTCTCAAACATTTACTTTGCTTTGCAGTATGTAAATAGACAATTTATGGCAGAAACACAGTTCAGCAGTGGTGAAAAGGAGCAGGTAGATGAGTGGACAGTCGAAACAGTTGAGGTAAGAGTTCTCTTGGGTGCAAGATTGTTGTCTTTTGTTTTTATTAGTAATTTTTATCTCCTAAGAACAAATTAAGATTGTTAAGTCTTTTACATTTTTAGTGCATTTATTATAACAAACTTATCAAACATAAAAGATTATTATGTTTAAAAGATTATTTATACTTGTGGATGTTTAGTAGAATCTCTCGCTGATCAAACACTTAACTGATCCAGCTATAGAAAATATATATATGGTTATTTGTGTGTAACTTAGGGATATTAAAGTACACGATTTGTGTGTTGTTGATACCAAGTTGCTCTATAAAAAATCTGGGCACCCACATGGATAGCCTTCAGAAAAGGCCCACCTTCCAAGGGGATATGTTGCAGTGTCATCTTAGACTCCTCCCTGATGCTCTAGACTTCTCTAGTGTTTTTCTTTTTTTTTTTTTTTTAAAGATTTTTTATGTATTTGACAGAAACACAGCGAGAGAGGGAACACAAGCAGAGGGAATGGTAGCGGGAGAAGCAGGCTTTCCGCCGAGCAGGGAGCCCGATGCGGGGCTCGATCCCAGAACCCTGGGATCATGACCTGAGCCGAAGGCAGACGCTTAACGACTGAGCCACTCAGGCGCCCCTTCTCTAGTGTTTCTTAATTCTGTTCCTCAATTGACATTACCTTTCTTCAGGTCCTCATGTCTAGTTCATGTGCTCCCTTCATATTTTTCTTTTCTGACTGCCCCAGGCCGTCCTATTCATTTTTATAGGTCAATTATTGGAAAATTTAGTTTTAATTAGATTACTTTTTTTTTTTTTTGAAGATTTTATTTGTTTGTTTGTCAGAGAGAGAGAGAGAGAGCACAGCAGGCAGAGAGGCAGGCAGAGGCAGAAGAAGCAGGCTCCCTGCTGAGCAAGGAGCCTGATGTGGGACTCGATCCCAGGACTCTGGGATCATGACCTGAGCTGAAGGCAGCTGCTTAACCAACTGAGCCACCCAGGCGTCCCTAATTAGATTACTTTTACTTAAAACTCTTGATGGTGCTATGTTAACTCTAAGAAAATCAAAATACCTTACCAAGTTGGTCCTTGCCATCCTTTCCATCCTCTTTTTGGTTACTTCTTTTATATATCTAAAGCACAGAAAAAATAGCTCTCAGCTGTGAATAATACACTTTCTCTTTAATATTATTATTCCATCAAGATCATTCTTCAAAGGTGTAATTGTGTTGGTACTTTTAGCTCTTTATTGATGTGCCAAAATGCACTATTGATAGATTGAGTAAAGAACTTGCCCTGTACTCTAGAAAGTTACCTAGTTTGGATGAAAACAGTATTCCATGAAGCCCTAGCAAGACAGTATATGTATTTGTTGAATTATGCAGGGCAGTTCAGAAATATTAGAGGAGGGTTAGAAGAACAATAGATCTAAGAGGTCTGTCTGTAGAATGGTGATTTATAAGGTATTCAAACCTCCTGGGCCTTGACTAAGTGGATTTGGTATATGTTTTTAGGGGAGTGAGGTAGTAATAGGTATATATTAGCATAGAAATAGGGGTAGAAATATGAATTATTAGCATATTTGTTTTACTGAACATTAGGGATGAAAAGTGTGTGTTGGCATAGTAGGAAAGTTTGGGAAGTAACAGTGCTTAGTAGAAATTTTTGCTTTTTATTGGGAGAGAATAGTATATTATCTTAGTAATGTGCCAGTATGGTTTGTTTTTAAGTACTTGGTAGGTAGGGCCTTTCTAAGGGCTATCCAGATGGAATTTTAAAGAAATTTTTGAGCTGTAGATGTAGATGACACACCAGTTGGTCTTCATAACAATTTAGGTACTGATTATTATCTCACTATTGTTCATAAGAGAAATAAAATTATGATTTATAGATGCTCACCAGGTATGACTTGCCTGGGATTAAAAGCCAGACAGAACATAAATTTGATATAGTAAAAATCAGTGAGATTTCCCAGTTATTAAATAATAACTGGGAATTATTAAATAATAGGAGAAATTATTAGAGATAGGAGAAAGGTAGGTATAGTGAGCTTTGGCTTTTGTAGCAAGTTATATAAGGTGATAGGGTTTCATCCTGTGGTCTCCTCATCCTGTGGAATTGAGAACGCTGTAGAAGCGATAGCACTGAATGTTAAATTTATTAACTGTGGTCAGTTTGAATAACTACATTAAAGCCTGCTATTTTGTTTATAGTATAGTGCCATCTAGAGTTTGGGGACCTGTCATGATGGTAATGAATGGAGCTCTTGTGTGCTCCCAATCTGCATCTCTCCCCTCATTTTCCCCTTCAGGTGGTAAATTCACTCCAGCAGCAACCTCAGGCTGCATCTCCTTCAGTGCCAGAGCCCCACTCTTTGACTCCAGTGGCTCAGGCAGATCCCCTTGTGAGAAGACAGCGAGTCCAGGACCTTATGGCGCAGATGCAGGGGCCGTATAATTTCATACAGGTAAGTGCAATTGAGTCAAACGCTTAACTGAAAGTTTAAGTGTTTGCATTATTTAATTTAATTCCACTATATCCTGACTTGCAGGATTCAATGCTGGATTTTGAAAACCAGACACTTGATCCTGCCATTGTATCTGCACAGCCTATGAATCCGACACAAAACATGGACATGCCTCAGCTGGTTTGCCCTCCGGGTTAGTGATGGTTTATTCTTATGTGAGAAATATAGGGCTGGTGCTTCAGTTTTTGTAAAGTATGTGAAAATTATTTCCTTTTGATATTTGCTTAACTTTTGGATCTTATGTCTTTTAATTTGGTAAGAAATAGTACTGTTTTTCCCTGTAATGTGAATAACTGTAGTTCTGTTGCTTTTTTAAACCTTATATCGTCATATATAAACTTAAGTACGTGCAAATGTAGTTTGATGAGTTTCACAAACTGAACACACCAGCACCCAGAAATGGGACATTACCTATATACCTCAGAAGCCTATTTGTGTCCCCTTTCAGTCACTAGTTTACCCTCTTTCAGCCCTGTGGGAACCATTTCCTGATTTGTAACATTATAGACCAGTTTTGCTTATTAGTGTAATTTATATAAATTAAATTTTGCTTGGCTTTTTAAGTTTCAAAATTAAGCATAAAAATAATAGAGGTGTCTTTCTTTGAAGGATGCTTGCAGCATTTTAGGAGAATTTCTAAACATTTTATGACCTAAATAAAAATGAGATGCAACAGTGAGGTGGTTAAGGGAATGCTTAAGAGGAAAGGGGAAGATTGGCCTAAAGACAGTTGAAGTTTCAAACTCTTATTAGTCTTACAGCATTATTAGAAATAGCACTAAAGGGAGCTGGTGTCTTGTACTTGGTTAAGTGGACCGTTTTTCTCTGGGACCATTAGTAATTTTGAGTCTTGTTTTTTTTCCCAAAACATATCATTATTGAGGGTACAGAAGTGGAACTATATAAAATAACATATTTAGGGGCGCCTGGGTGGCTCAGTCGGTTAAGTGTTTGCCTTCAGTTCAAGTCATGATCCCCAGGGTCCTGGGATCGAGCCCTGTGTCAGGCTCTTTGCTTGGTGGAAGGGGGTGGAGGGGAGTCTGATTTTCCCTCTCCCTCTGCTGCTGCTCTGCCTACTTGTGATCTCTCTCTGCCAAATAATAATGGGTAGAATCTTAAAAAGAAAATAAATAAATAATGTGTGATGTCATATAAATTTTCAGTGTCATAAAAGGAATCGATGAGTGAAAGCATGTTTAATGACACTGTTAATTTGTTAAGTTAGTTGCAATTCTCCAAAGTAAAGGGAGCTCAAATCTCTAATATTTCTACCAACAATCAGGGTTAGGCCTTCTGGAAAGGAATCAGTTATTAGTGTTTGTTTTCCAAGTTCTACCAGAAAAGACAACATGTAGTTTTTATAGCTGGAAAATTGTGCCAAAATTAACACATACAGCATTGATATAACCTGTAAGCCATTTAGATACTCAATTAATGCTGAGTTCATTAGCCTCTCTGATGAAAATGGGTGATTTCTAAATGACTAACCATAGATCCTATATTTTTGATTCTTTAACCGTAGTTGGGGAAGGGAGCAGAAGACTGGTGGGAGTTGACAATTGCACACTGAATTGAATATAGGCTTTTTAAAAAGGCGTATTGTTTTTTCCTGTGGAAGCATTTAAAATTATATTGAAAGTTGATAATACATATAAATAGTATCTATCTAAGGTGTTGAGTAAGGGTAATGCTACTTTGTAGTGACCACTTTAAAGGGCTCATTTTCATGGGTAACTGTGGCATTGATTCTTGCCTCTTCTGCTCTATACCTCTTTGTTAGTATTTTTTCACTGATGTCTTACTTTACCTTAGCAGAACTCAAAATGAAAGCCGTTGTGAGAATTGACTAATAATGACAAGGAAACCAAAATGCTCACTTGAAACCTAAAATCCTACTTTTCCAGTTTATTTTCATGATCAGTAAAAAGTTTTTTTAGGATTTGGCTATAGAAATTTTCTCTGAAGAAATTTGATTTTTGGATAACATTGGATTTTTTGGGGTCAATTTTACAGTTCACTCTGAATCTAGACTTACTCAGCCTAATCAAGTTCCGGTACAACCAGAAGCTACACAGGTAAGAGTGACAGAACTACTGCTGTAGGTTTATTTTTAATCAGTTTTTCGGTCTCTTTCTTTAATTGGCTCATGAAAGTGAGGTAAGAATTTTATCATTGTCCGAGTCTGGTGTGGGTAGATGTCAGCCTTTATTTCCATGTTACATTTACTTTTGTTTTAATAAAAACAATAGAAAACATTATTTTTTGTTAAGTCTCATGCTTATAATAGTTTATTATAATGAAGAAGATGCTTTTTTATTTTGAGTAGAATTTGAGAAGACATGTTTAAGCATCATAATTTTAAAATTCATTGTAGATATTGCCATTTAGAAGCATTTGTTGGGGACTTCATAACTGGACTTGGGTTTATTTAACTTTCAGCTTTAATATTAGATGTATTTTTTGCAGTTAAGTTTTATAGTCTGTAATAGGTATATCTGTTTCTTAGCCCTGTCTGTGTTAGAGTTTATAACAGAAAGCAACTTTGATTACTTTACTTCTTTGTAGGTTCCTTTGGTTTCATCCACAAGTGAGGGGTACACAGCATCTCAACCTTTGTACCAGCCTTCTCATGCTACAGAGCAGCGACCACAAAAGGAGCCAATTGACCAGATTCAGGCAAGTTTCTGTTACTAGGTAACATAAACTTGATGAGGCACTTATTCATGAATTGGGCAGAGGTAAATTACTGTTAATATTGTGACTTTTGGACCTAATGCGTGCAATACAGTATTTTGCTTTTATGAAATAGTTGAATTTCTTAACATACTAAGTCTTGGATAGTAGACTTGGCTAAATTTAGTTTACCACTAAAGTGCATCTATTCATTTTGTGTTTAGGCAACAATCTCCTTAAATACAGACCAGACTACAGCATCATCATCCCTTCCGGCTGCTTCTCAGCCTCAGGTGTTCCAGGCTGGGACAAGCAAACCATTACATAGCAGTGGAATCAATGTAAATGCAGCTCCATTCCAATCCATGCAAACGGTAAATAATTAATTGAACTAATGTTAAATGCCTAGTGTGAACTATGATCATGCCAGTTTCCTCAAAAGTCTTCATTTAGCTTTGTATTTGAGTTTCCATCTATCCAAACTGTGGAGTATATTTAATTGAACACAAACTCTAATTTTTTCTTGATCCCAGAGATAACATTTGAGTCTTAGGATTTATGTGCTCACATCTTTGTTTTTTTATCATTTCATCCTTTTGGTTTGATTAACAAAAGTAAATGTGCAGAAAAGTAGATTATACAATATCTGTATATAAATCTTAGATTTAGCAGTTGTCTACTTTTTTCCATATTTGCTTAATCTCTTATTCTACTGACATTTCTCATAGGAAATTTCACATATTATAGTTCATTGTGGTTTTTCAGTAATCATCTCTAAACTGCAGGATTTCTAGAAAATGATGAAAATACTACAATAAATGGGATACAGCTAAATTGGTGCTCATGGGAAGTTCAGAGTTAAATACTAAAATATTAACTTGATGAAAATGTCAATAAAGATAAAATATTCAACTCAAAGTTCATAGAATTAATTTCTGTAAGTGACATTATATAAGTGGTTTGCATCTTTAAAAAGATGCTTTTCATTTATAATGAAATTATAGCTTAGACATTGTGCTGACATGCTTGTGAGTACATGGCAATAATTAAAGGACCCTGAGGGCATGAAACCCAGTTTTATCAGCAGCTGAACACAAATGGTGTAATGGATAAATATCAGATTATAGCTGATTCAAACTCCCTACTAATTACTGGTGCTTAATACTATAGGAAATATGTGAGAATTTAGCACTGAAAAATCCATAATGTTGATCCAAGTCTATCAAGAAATTGGACAATTAAAATATCTCATAGTTATTTAGTTTCTCATTTATAATTGCATTTCCAACACTGCTCATTTGTGTGTCTTTTTAGATTTTGATCCTCCCTTGCTCTCCTTTAAGTGCTATGTGGTGTGTATGTATGCATATTAAATATATACGTGTTATATATGGAGAGAGTGTGTTGTATGTTTGAGACTGTAATGCATTTACTTTGAGGTAAAACCAGCATTGAGGTCTGCCTTGTTAAAAGTAGAGAAATTATTAGCATGAAGAGATGAAGTAATCATTCAGTTTATTTACTTACAGGTGTTCAATATGAATGCCCCAGTTCCTCCTGTTAATGAACCAGAAACTTTGAAACAGCAAAATCAGTACCAGGCCAGTTATAACCAGAGCTTTTCTAGTCAGCCTCACCAAGTAGAACAAACAGACCTTCAGCAAGAACAGCTTCAAACAGGTAAGAAAACCAGTGTCACTTCCTTGGCTGCTTGCCCTCCAACATAGTTAACTGACAGTGGTAGGAGAGTTTAGACTTAGAGTGTCGGTGTCTAAGAGTTTATGTTTTAGTAGTAGACCTTATGGATTTTTCATTACAGAACCTGAATTAAATCGAGCCCATATTTATTGTATGTGCCTGCACTTTTTTTGGAGGCCTTATACCAATTTTCTTTTGATCAGTAAGCGTTCATAATATCCCTGTTTCATTCTGTGTTTTTATTTTATTTTTTAAAGATTTTATTTATTTGACAGAGAGGAGGGAGATCACAAGTAGGCAGAGAGGCAGGCAGGCAGAAAGGGGGAAGCAGGCTCCCTGCTGAGCAGAGAGCCAGATGTGGGGCTCAATCCCAGGACCCTAAGATAATGACCTGAGCTGAAGGCAGAGGCTTTAACCCACTGAGCCATCCAGGCGCCACTCATTCTATGATTTTAGTGGAACTAAACTTGTTTCTTAAATTATGATCAACTTACTTTTGATTGCTAATTAATTGAAGCCAACTAGCGTGATACCTGGTAGGTGGTAAGTCACAAAGTTAAGCAGTAAGGAGTTGGCTTGGTTGTCACTGTGCTAGTTAGAATAAAACAAGCAGAAATCTCATGGTAGCTGTCTTTGGTAGACTAGGTTGAAACAAAGTCTTTGTTGGCAAGTAAGGTCATTCATAAGTTGGCTAGTTACCACACCCATCACAGTAATGTAGCTAGAGATATCATGGATTTCTTAACTTTGTAAGGCATGAAATAACTAGGTCTTTGGTTATTTAGATCCCAGGTTGTTTAATTAGAATTCCATAACAAACTAGCAAACCTTTCTAAAATCATAGGAGTTAATAGTTTAATTTTATCAGACTGATTTAAATAACTGAGATATTTTAATTGTATAATTTCTTGATAGACTTGGATCAACATTATGGGTTTTTTAGTGCTACATTCTTACATATTTCCTATAGTATTTTTTTTTTTTTAAGATTTTATTTATTTGACAGAAACACAGTGAAAGAGGGAACACAAGCAGAGGGAATGATAGCAGGAGAAGCAGGCTTCCCACCGAGCAGGGAGCCCGATGCGGGGCTTGATCCCAGGACCCTGGGATCATGACCTGAGCCGAAGGCAGATGCTTAACGACTGAGCCACCTGGGCGCCCCCTCCTGTAGTATTAAGCACCAGTAATTAGTAGGGAGTTTGAATCAGCTATAATCTGATATTTATCTATTACACCATTTGTGTTCAGCTGCTGATAAAACTGGGTTTCATGCCCTCAGGGTCCTTTAATTATTGCCATGTACTCACAAGCATGTCAGCACAATGTCTAAAGGCCCCATATACACCTGCCTCACAGCAAATTGTACTATCCAGGCAGGAACAACATGAAAAAGTGATATGGCAAATTTCTGGCTGGTTTATGCTATACAAACACTTTGATAGAAATTCTGTTTGTTTTTTTAAAGGAATTCTGGTATTTTAATTTTTTTTTAAAGGTTTTATTTTTTTTTTAATTTTTGTGAGAGAGAGAGAGAACGAACATAATAAGCCTGAGGGGAGGCACAGAGGGAGAAGCAGACTCTCTGCTGAGCAGGTGCCTGATGCAGGTCTCGATCCCAGAATCCTGGGATCATGACCTGAGCCAAAGACACAGATGTTTAACTGACTGAGCCACCCAGGCGCCCTGATTTCTGGTATTTTCAAATAAAGATCACACTTGAATTGTACCACTATGAGTTTTCTTGCAGTGAGATTTAACCAGGACTAATAAAATTCTTACTGATAAAAAAAGTTGAGTTGAAATTTGACTTTTGACCACTCTCTACATGGATGTGAATGAATTTCTTCAGATAGAAAATGTTATCTGTAATCATGATAGTTGCCTGTAATTTTAAATTTGGGGAATGTAGTGAAAGACAGGCAATAGAAAGATCACACTGTGAATAGTGTAACTGGTCAATTAATTACACAAAGAGGAGCCGTGACTCCTCTTCCTAGGCATATTTGGTCTTACTCCAAATAGCATTCTAAGAACTGGTAAATTGGGGTTTCTTCAGGATATAAAATATATCTGGTGAAGTCTTTCAAGAGTCACACCACCTTTTCTCTCTGCCAAAACTTGGGAGATTTGGGCTGGCAAGAGGCTGCTGATTGTTTTTGTTCCTGGGGTGTAGGCCTTCCTTTAGTCTCTACATTCCTCACCTTCCAAAGGCAGTGTTTGTATCCTGTTTTTTTCTCCTGTGAATTATAAACATTGGGGTAATAGGTAGCTCAGGATTTAATTTTTGAAGATTTCTAGATTCTCGATTTCTCCCCATTGTGGAAGGAGAAGGGGGGTGTGCAAGGTTAGTGTGAACCTTCTAGAATCTTCTCTTCACCTCATCAGGTTGAGTGCCAGTGTGAGTACTATTTAACTATCTTCTAAAAATTGGTTGTACTTAAAAGTACTTGAAGTGGAATCAGGCATTAAGGGGGGGTATAAATTGAAGGCCTCTGCTGATTTATCTTTATAATTGACTGAATATTCCACCATATGGTTGTCTTGCTATGGAAGAGCATGGTTTTGTATGTTTTACTAAGTAGCAAGGGAAATTTAAAAGGATAAGAAAGCTTTTACCACAAAGGAGCTTTCTAGTGAAAAGAAATAATTAAATGATACAAAATAGTAATCGTACTGTTCCAGTATATAAGGTTTTTTGAATTATTGTGGGTCTCTTGTGCTAATAGGCAGATGCCTTTTAGAAGATGTTTAATAATACAGGTTTTTGTTTCATTTGGAAGGATAGAATTTTGTGCTCTCACACATTTGTGTGCTTCTAAAGGTTTGGAATTACTGTTGAAGAATTGTATTCTCTTTAGCTAATTAATATATGGGTAGGAGGAAAATAGGGATTTAATGACTTTACTAATGTATAGTTTTCACTGTTGTTAATATAAAAATTTAAAGACAATTTGAGGAGGAAGTATAAGACATCTCTTAAACTGGAAACTGTGAGAGAACAGGTTGTAATGAGCTATGTGTATGTGGTGTGGGTGTGTGTGTATAAATTTTTCTTTTTATTATAGTGGTTGGGACCTACCATGGTTCCCAGGACCAGCCCCATCAAGTGACTGGTAACCATCAGCAGCCTCCCCAGCAGAACACTGGATTTCCACGTAGCAGTCAGCCATATTACAACAGTCGTGGTGTGTCTCGTGGTGGTTCTCGTGGTGCTAGAGGCTTGATGAATGGATACAGGGGCCCTGCTAATGGATTCAGAGGTACAAAAAAAAGCAGCAGCAAGTTTATGTTCTTTTTTTATTTATAAAATACATAGACACATGTTGTGTGGTTTTTGGGAATGATACATATCTGCATTAGCCTCTTATGTGCAACTTAAACTATTTTTAATATGTTACAGACAATTATTTATTTATTTATTTAAAATTTTATTTATTTGACAGAGACATAGCGAGAGAGGGAACACAAGCAGGGGGAGTGAGAAAGGGAGTAGCAGGCTTTCTGCTGAGCGGGAGCCCAGTGTGGGACTCTATCCCAGGACCCTGGGATCATGACCTTAGTCAAAAGCAGATGCTTAACGAGAGCCACCCATAGGCCCAACAGTTATTTTTTAAAAAAGATTTTATTTGAGAGAGTGAGAGAGAGCACAAGTGAGGGTGGGGGGGTGGGCAGAGGCTGAGGGAAAAGCAGATTCTCTGCTGAGCAGGATCCGGATGCGGAGCTCCATTCCAGTACCCCAAATCATGACCTTTGCTGAAGGCAGCCACTTAACCGACTGAGCCACCCAGGTGGTCCTGTTATAGGTATTTAAACTGACAAAATTTGGAATGAATTTTTTTAGTTGTCGAATCCATGACTTCTGTGTTCACTAGGAGTTAATTGCTTTCCATTAGTTATCAGACTTTATGGGGATTTTTTTGTGTGGGGGCGTGTGTGCATGAATGGTAAAAATGTCCTCTTCTAAGTAAGTTAACACTCAGAAATTTAGGAACAGATAGGATCAGGATAGGAAACTAGAAATTAGTTTAAATAACTAGCATGGCTTAACAATTTTTCAGTTCTTCCTTTGGTCAGTAGTTGGAAATAAAAATTCCTTGTGTAGATAAGAAAATTATTTTCTTGTCCTAAATTTTAGGAGGATATGATGGTTACCGCCCTTCATTCTCTAACACTCCAAACAGTGGTTATACACAGTCTCAGTTCAGTGCTCCCCGGGACTACTCTGGCTATCAACGGGTAGGTAGAAGTTGCTTTAAAATACAAACCTAACCTAAATAACACCAAGGAAGTGGACTGATGTGGTTGTTTGGACTTTAGCAATTAAGTAATTTGGGGCTAATTTTATACCTTTGTCCAAGATACTTCATTGTGGAAAATGATAACTTTTGCTTTTCTTAAGCACTCAACATAGGTGCTCATTTAATAGGGTCCTAAAAACAGAATGATTTTGTACACTGCTGGTGGGATTGCAAATTGGTGCAGCTACTGTGAAAAACAATATAGACGTTCCTCAAAAAATTAAAAATAGAATTACCATATGACCTAGTAATTCCACTACTGGGTATCTACCCAAAGAAAACGAAAACACTAATTCAAAAAGATATATGCACTCCTGTGTTTATTGGAGCATTATTTATAATAGACAAGATATGGATGGAAGCAGCCCCAACTATCCATCACTAGATGAATGGATAAAGAAGATGTGGTATATATAATGGAATATTACTCAGCCACAAAAAAAAAGAAAGAAAAAAATCTTGCCATTTGCAGGAAATGGATGGATGTAGAGAGTGTAATGCTAAGAGAAAGACAAGTACCATACGATTTCACTCATACGTGGAATTTAAGAAATAAAGATGGACAAAAAACTTTTTTAAAAAATTGTTAACATAATGCTATTATTTGTCCCAGGGGTACAGGTCTGTGAATCATCAGACTTACACAAAAAACTTTTAAATGGAAAATAAACTTGGTAGTTGCCAGAGGGGGGAGGTGGATAGGGAGAATGGGTGAAGTAAAAGAGATAAAGAGTAATCTTACCTTGAGCACTAAGAAATGTATAGAATTGTTGAGTCATTCTGTTGTATACCTGAAACTGATATAATAGTGTATGTTAATTGTATGTGAATAAAATAAGTTTGGGAGAAAAAAATGATTTTTAAGAGCAGAAACATCTCATTGAATGTTCTTGCATAATAAGTACAATTACAGAATAACTTCTAGCTGTTATACATTGAAATGTGTAAAAGAATAAGGAAGAATTTTGTGTTCTGTAAGTGTAAGAATAGATGATGAGTAAGCATTAAAAAGTTACATTTTCTTTAGTACTAACTAGCTTGTCTTTTAGGATGGATATCAGCAGAATTTCAAGCGAGGCTCTGGGCAGAGTGGACCACGGGGAGCCCCACGAGGTAATATTTTGTGGTGGTGATCCTAGCTCCCTTATAAGTGGAGCTTCTGTTCTGGCCTTGGAAGAGCTGTTCCATAGTCTGCATGTAGGTTACATGTTAGGAATACATTTATCATTACCAGACTTGTTGCTAGGGATAAAATGAAATGCTCTGTTTCTAAAACTTCTCTTGAACCCAAATTTAATTTTTTGAATGACTTTCCCTGTTACTATATAAATTGTCTCGAAAACTAAAACATTTCTCCTCCTCAGAAAAAGTGTTTTCCAACTGCAAATTATTTTTCAGGTCCTAAAACCTGCTAAATGTTTTTAGGAAGTACTTACTGAAACATTTTTGTAAGACATTTTTGGAATGAGATTGAACATTTATATAAATTTATTATTCCTCTTTCATTTTTGAACATGCATATTATATTTTAGGGTCAGAAATCCTTTAATGGCCAAATAAGCCATAGTTACATTTAGAGAACCATTTAGAAGGGGTAGAACTAGTTGAAATTTCAATGCCTTTGGATCACTAATAGTGATATAAAGTGTCAAATTATTTCTGACTTCTAAATAAAACATCCAAAATCCTAACTTATTGAACTATATTTAGAAATTACAGGTTTAATGAGTCTCTGATTTTGTCTATTACCACAGGAAAACTGCTTCCTACTTGGACAGGAAGTCAACCTGTGTAACAATTAGACAGGTAGCATTTCATATGATCTGAAGTTCTAAATGGTTCTCTGATTTAAGGGAAGTTAAATTGAATAGGTTTCCTCTAGATATTGGCCATAACATGTATAAAATGTATATTAAGGAGGAATTACAAAGTACTTTGATTTCAATGCTAGTAGAAACTGGCCAGCAAAAAGGTGCATTTTATTTTTAAATTAATGGATCACTTGGGAATTATTGACTTGAAGTATCAAAGGATATTTGCATGTGAATGTGGGTTATGTTCTTTCTCACCTTGTAGCATATTCTATGAAAGTTGAGTTGACCGGTAGCTAAAAATCTGTTTTAACAGCATGTAAAAAGTTATTTTATCTGTTACAAGTCATTATACAATTTTGAATGTTATGTAGTTTCTTTTTTAACAGTTTAGGTAACAAGGTCTGTTTTTCATTCTGGTGCTTTTATTAATTTTGATAGTATGATGTTACTTACTACTGAAATGTAAGCTAGAGTGTACACTAGAATGTAAGCTCCATGAGAGCAGGTACCTTGTCTGTCTTTACTGCTGTATCTATTTCCAACGCCTGATGACAGTGCCTGGCAAATAGTAGGCACTCAATAAATACTTGTTGAATGAATGAATGAATGAGTACTGGTGGAATACTCCATTAGCTCTACTCTTCTTTTAGCTAGAGAACATGAGCAAATTTGCGCATGACAACTTCCAGGACAGGTGAACACTGAAGAATTGACCTCTTAAACCTAATAATGTGGTGACAAGCTGCCCACATGCTTCTTGACTTCAGATGAAAATCTGCTTGAAGGCAAAGCAAATAATATTTGAAAGAAAAACCAAATGCCATTTTTGTCTTCTAGGTCGTGGAGGGCCCCCAAGACCCAACAGAGGGATGCCGCAAATGAACACTCAGCAAGTGAATTAATCTGATTCACAGGATTATGTTTAAACGCCAAAAACACACTGGCCAGTGTACCATAATATGTTACCAGAAGAGTTATTATCTATTTGTTCTCCCTTTCAGGAAACTTATTGTAAAGGGACTGTTTTCATCCCATAAAGACAGGACTACAATTGTCAGCTTTATATTACCTGGATATGGAAGGAAACTATTTTTATTCTGCATGTTCTGTCCTAAGCGTCATCTTGAGCCTTGCACATGATACTCAGATTCCTCACCCTTGCTTAGAAGTAAAACATAATACACTTTACAGGGTGATATCTCCGTAGTTATTTGAAGTGGCTTGGAAAAAGCAAGATTGACTTTTGACATTGGATAAAATCTACAAATCAGCCCTAGAGTTATTCAGTGGTAATTGACAAAACTAAAATATTTCCCTTTGAGAAGGAGTGGAGTGTGGTTTGGCAGAACAACTGCATTTCACAGCTTTTCCAGTTAAATTGGAGCACTGAACGTTAGATGCATACCAAAATTATGCATGGGCCCTTAATATAAAAGGCTGGCTACCAGCTTTGACACAGCACTATTCATCCTCTGGCCAAACGACTGTGGTTAAAAACACATGTAAATTGCTTTTTAACAGCTGATACTGTATAAGACAAAGCCAAAATGCAAAATTAGGCTTTGATTGGCACTTTTTGAAAAATATGCAACAAATATGGGATGTAATCTGGATGGCCGCTTCTGTACTTAATGTGAAATATTTAGATATACCTTTTTGAACACTTAACAGTTTCTTCGACAATGACTTTTGTAAGGATTGGTACTATATATCATTCCTTATAATGTACATTGTCTGTCACTAATCTTTGGATCTTGCTGTATTGTCACCTAAATTGGTACAGGTACTGATGAAAATATCTAATGGATAATCATAACACTCTTGGTCACATGTTGTTCCTGCAGCCGGAAGGTTTTCAAAAGAAAAATATCAAATGCCTGCTGCTACCACCCTTTTAAATTGCTATCTTTTGCAAAGCACCAGTATGTGTTTTAGATTGATTTCCCTATTTTAGGGAAATGACAGACAGTAGTCTCAGTTCTGATGGTATAAGCGAAACAAATAAAACATGTTTATAAAAGTTGTATCTTGAAACACTGGTGTTCAACAGCTAGCAGCTTATGTGGTTCACCCCATGCATTGTTAGTGTTTCAAATTTTATGGTTATCTCCAGCAGCTATTTCTGTAGTAGTTGCGTTTATCTTTTATCTAACCCTAATTGAATTAACCTTTTTCTCATGGAGGCATTTATATTCAGAGTAGTGATTCCTTCACTTAGATGCATAGGGAGAGTCACAAGTTTGATGGAGATGACAGTTTAGTAATTTATGTACTATTGGAATTTGTGCTAGCAGTTTGAGCACTAATTCTGTGTGCCTATGAACTTAACGCTGCTTGTCATATCCCACCTTGACTTCATGGAGAATTAATCCCATCTATTCAGCAAAGGCTACTAATACTAAGTGAATGGTATTTTCTGTGCAGAAATTGAATTTTGTTTTACTAGCCTTTAGCTAAGGAATTTTTCCAGTAGGTGCTCAGCTACTAAAGAAAAACAAAACAAGACACAAAACTATTCTCAAACATTCATTATTAGACAACTGGAGTTTTTGCTGGTTTTGTAACCTACTAAAACAGATAGGCTGTTGAACATTCCACATTCAAAAGTTTTTTGTAGGGTGGTGGGGAAGGGGGCGTATCTTCAATGTTTATTTTAAAATAAAATAAGTTCTTGACTTTTCTCATGTGTGGTTGTGGTACATCATATTGGAAGGGTTCTGTTTACTTTTGCAAATGAGTATTTCTTTTGCTAGCACCTCCCGTTGTGTGCTTTAAATGACATCTGCCTGGGATGTACCACAACCATATGTTAGCTGTATTTTATGGGGAATAGATAAAACATTCGTGGTTTACTGGGTAATCCCTAGATGTGTATGCTTACAATCCTTCTATATCTAAAACTAAATTTGCTATCTGTGTAGAAAATAATTTCATGACATTTAAAATTGAAGTAAATAAGTTCTTTATATAGTGATCTTTATGAATCAGTTCAGAGATGGGATGGGAGAGAAATGCTTCCTAGGTTTCAAACTTCTATGCATTAGTGTAGATGTTGTGAACGTGTAAAGGTGTTAGTAGTTTTATTATTTCTGTGTATGTTTTTAATAGAATCGTTTGTTCTTTTGGAAATACAATTTTTTTTTTTTTTTTGGCATTCTATCATCACAGTCTAAATGTTAAGCTTTTGTGTCTCAATTCAGACTATATTTTTTAAAGGAATGCCTCATTATGAGGCAGAGAACTTTTTAAAAAGAAGTCTCATTAAGATCTGAGTCTTGGTACTAAGCGTCCTGTATAATATGTGAATACTTGTCCTACCTGCAAAAGGCCTTTTGTTTGGTCAAATGGTTATTTTAGCAGAGTTGTAAGGAAATGACTGTTATATTTGTCATTGTAGCTTCTTGGTATAGTACGACTCCACATACAAGGTACTTTTTAAATGCACAATATCAATTATCTCATGTGGATAATGAGACTTCTATTTTAAAGCTTTAAGGTAGAATGTCATTGATGGCCTTGGTTAGAGCAGTTTTATTTCTAGATCCTAATATCCTTAAAGAATATGGAAGGGTTTTTGCAATCACTGTATCCTGATATTAAAACAAATATCCTTTAAACATTTTTAATCAGTTAGCTTCTATAGTTCCTTTGTCTCCTATATATGCATCTGTTATGGTGGGAAACTTTTCTACTTCTAGGAGGCATGAGAATTTGTGTTTATTCTCAGAAGCCTCAGTAACTGAGGTGCTCTGTTGACAACCAGTTCATAAAATGTAGAAGGCAATTGAGTAGTCAGTTTCCCAAGAGTCTTAGGAAATTTGTACTGTTCATATTTCCAGTGATTATCTAATTAGGGGAATGAGATACAGGTAAGCACTGAGTGTAAACCCTTCTTCATTTCATCTTTAAGTTCCTGAATTCTCATCCTACTTGAGTTCTTACTAAGCATTTTTAAGTTTTACTGACTAAATTATATTCAAAGAATCAATATTGCCCTTGAGCTTATTCCTTCTGTAGAGGCAATGGGAAGGGAAACCATCAGGAAAATGAATGTAAATTGTTAAGGCTTATCTCTATACCTTTTCCTATTCTGAGGTTTATAAAAATACTGGAAAAGACTAGAAAATATCTTAATTAGATTAAATATTAAAATCTGATTCCTTACTGTCCTTGAGTGAAGTCTACGTTAGTTGTGTATACTATCCAGCAAAGCTCTGAAGTGCTACTTTTGAGAGGAGAGAAGGAAAAACTTAAATCATTCTGGTAGCCTTGTCTTCTAAAGAGACTAAACTACCATATCTTCTTTCAGTCAGGATCTTAATTACCTTCGTTTAACAGGTGTTGTGAGGCCTAATCCAGTCTCATGCAAAGACTGGCTCATTGAGTATAGGCAGTGCAAGACCACTGATCTGGTGAAGGCAATTCTCAGTGTTGTATTTTTATTTGTAAATACTAGTTTTCTTTAAGTAATGTGTTTATATTCGGGAGACACTGTATTAGGCCACTGAACTAAGGCTTCATTAGGCAAATCTGGGTGTCCTTTCCAAGCATCGTGACAAGCACTAAGTATTCAGTGGTGACAAAAATCACTGTGGTTCCTCCTTTCACTGAACAGTCTCATCAAAGATAATGTTATGTGGTTACACGAAAATGTACCAATGCCATGATGGAGCAACATGACTGATGACAAGTATAAAGGCCATGACTGAGATAGGTTATGACCTAGTCAAAATGATCAGGAAGATTTCGGTGAAAGGGATAATTGAACTAAGACTTGATGGGTGAGGAGTAATTAGGCAGAAGTGGAGAGAAGAGCATGTTCAAACGTACAATCTCCAGTGACTGAGAAGGCTGTCTGCTCACATGGGAGAAGTATGAGTTTTAGTAGTAAGTGGCTGAAGAAACAGGTAAAGGGTACTATAGATGGCTTTATAGTTATGTTTCATGTTAAGTTTTGTCTCTTTAACAGTTGGAAACTAAAGGGTTTCTAAACTGTGTGTGTACGGGGTCAGGGGCCAGGGGTGGGTTAAAGGATGGTCACCTAATAAAATTGCCATTTAAAGAATACACAGTGCATTGTTGAGAAAAAAATGTATGGGGCAAGATATGTCTATCCATGTGAGAAATTATTATAACATAAAGTGGAGGGCGGTAGTGATGGATTCTACATGTTTCCTGTCTCACTGGCCACTACTCAGTAATCAGTATTCTTTTCTGGTAATCCAGTTGTGAAACCTTGATCTCTAGCGAGTCTTTCCTAGGTGATCTCCTCTAATCCCAGGACTTTGAATACAATCACAATTTCAGTAACTCCTAAATAGGTCCCAAACTCCCCGAAACTCCAGTCCTAGTCAGTATCTCGATTTGAATGTCTTTAGTGTTCCAAATTAATCTCTTAATTAACCTGCATTCATCCATTTACTAGGGCAAATACTTCGGCCATCACTTTTTTTCTTTCATGCCCTGTATCTAGTCCTTAAGCAACCTACATGGTTCTACCTTAAAAATGTATCCTGAGTCATCTAGCACTTCTAACCACCACTACCACTAGTTTAGAGCAGGTAAGAACAGTAGCTTGGAGCAGTAGCTTATAATGGCTGGCTGCTGCTACTCTTGCCCTTCTGCAGTGATTTTTGCACAGCAGCCAAGCAGCCCTTTTCTGAGGGCAAGTCAGATTTTGTCACTTCCCAGTTCCCCAAAACCCACTGGTTTTTCCATCACACCTAGAACTCTAAAGTTTGGTCCATGTGCATTCATTATTTGGCCTGATTTCCTACACCCTGGGAAGGCTTTTCAAATATTTTTAATGCTCATTCTAAATTCAGGTGTTTGTTCCAATGTCTGCCTCATAGGCCTTCCATGGCCACCACTAAAACATACCCTTTGTCACTATTCACTTGCTGGATACTTTCTTAATAGCAGTTAAAACTTAGAATTATGCAAACTTCATGAGTGACAGGAACGTTTTGGTCACTTGATCCCTTGTGTCTGGCATACTGACATTTTTGAGTGAATTAGAAAATGGTGGATATTGGGTTAAATGGGTGGTGGTGATGATTACATTATAATTGGAAGTGTCTTGATTGGGGTAAGGAGTTTGAGGAAGGGAAGGTAAGTTTGGCTTCAGACATTTTGAATTTGGGGTATCCAGAAAATGTCAAGCAAGCAATTGGGATTTGTTTACTTGAAGGTCAACGATCTGGCCCAAGACAAGAATGTATAAGAATAAATATGCGGTTCTTGTGCTTGGGCAAGTCTCGCCTGGGAGCTGGTGGGGGTGAGAGTGGAGGAAGAAAGGAGATTAAGTAATTTAGCAAAAGAGCTGGTTTTGAGAAGAGTCTCATTTGATGGCCAGATAAAGGCCTAAAGGGAGCTTAAAAAGTAACCTACTGAATTCTCCACAGGTCTACAGGATCATTTCTGCAGGTGTGGAGGGTCAAGCGAAATGAGTCAGGTCTTCTGGTTGAATTTCCTCATTTTGTCACATTAAAGTGGGAAGTTATTTTAATAAAAATCGGTAAAATTACGCACAGATCCCTGGAGTCAGTCGTCTCATAAAACTAAGCTAATAGACAACGCTGGACCACTTACCGTGTGCTGCCCCGAACCCATCTGGAAATCTGGGCTCGCCCCAGTACAACGGCAGGAGCTGGCGGTGCGGACACCTGTATGCATATTTTCCCCTTCGAAGCCAGGGTATTTTGAGTCTGACGGGCACCACCCCCGCTACCCCAAGCAGAAGATGAATTTCACGGCCTCGCTGCCTACTTGGGCTGCAGCTCCGCCTCCCGGGCCTGTGACGTCATCACACAGAGACCTGGTTGAGGAAGGTCCCCGCACGCGCGTCACGCCGTGCCGTTAGTGCGCTTGCGCACACGTCGATTTCTAGGGCCGGCGTGGGACAAGCGTCGCGGAGCGTGACCAACGCTGAAAGCTTGCTTTCAGGCATCCGCTAGGGGCAGCCCACGGCTCCCTTCTGGCTGCTGGAGTAATTCGGTTCCCCCACGTGCTTCTGCTTGGCTGCTGGCTGGGATCCGCTGGGCTCGGGGCGCAGGTACCCAACTCGGGATGTCTTGGGTTGAGTGTTGAGGTCGGTGTCCATGTGTTTCTTGGGCCCAGAGGTGACCGGCTCGAGGATGAAGTCTCTGCATCCCGGCCGATCCCCGACCCTCGCTGCCTGCCTTCTCGCACGGGCGCTCCTAGATGACATTCTTCTTCCCCGATTGGCGGTCACCTTCGGCGTGCTTCTCGAACGCTCTCGGGGCTTGATCTCTACCTTCTAGGGACCTCTTGTTAGGGGTCGGGGTGAGGGGGTGGGTGACAACACTTTCGCTTTCCGTGGATCTTGCCCACAGTTCCTGGTATCGGTGCTGGGCATGAAACAGGCGCTGGGCGTTAAACCGAGTCTAGATCTTCCCACGTTTTGAACTATTTGTTTCAGCTCATTCTCTTATGGTCTTTATTCAGCAGTCACATTCAGGACTTTATTTGCTAACGCTCCTAGAATGGTGACTGGCACATAGATGCTATTTTGTTAGACCAATAGATGAGTGAATGAGGAAAAGTCCTCTTTCTGTTCTCTCAGGGCCCTCTTCATCCATTAAGCCTTCCGTGGCAACTCCATCTCGAAGTAATCTCAGACCTTCTTCAGTCCACTGGCTGTACTATTATTTTTACATCTAATTTTGTCTGTCTTCAGACAGATCGCCTTATCTTTTCACTTGAATATTTTCTTCAAGGAGAAGGAAAGCTTCTTGAAGTCAAGGGTTTATCTGATACTGCTTCTGGGGCTCCTACAGTAACTAGGGCAAAAAGCAGTCCCTAATAATTATAGATTGATTAGTGTATGATCATTTGGTGACAGTAACTCAACCGGAGAAGCTGGGCAGATCAGTGAGCTGTAAAGAGCTTAGGCTTTGGAGTCAGGCAGACTTGGAGTCAGGGAGTGTGAATCCTGTCTCTTTCCTTGAGATACTTGAATTCTTTATACTTGCTCCTTTCCTTATGAAAAAGCAGCCATTCATTGATTGTAACATAATGTCTGATATTAAGATAGAACTGCTAAAATCCATATTTGGATTGGAGGTTAGAAGGACGGTTACAGCACAGTTAAGGCAATTAATGAACTTTATGTTTAGAATGCAGCAGGCCCTGGACTTCTTAGGTAACATGTCATTCTTACTCTTATGTTGTAATAATATAATTGATACTCCTGATGTTTCTTTGGTGTACTTTTTGTGGTAATGATGCAATATTGGGTCGTATGTAATCACAATAACTTTTAAGGTCTATCTGTACAGACTTCAGTATGGTTTTCCCTCCCTCAAGGAGACAGTTGGGACACATTTCATCACAATAATATTCTCTGATTTCCTTTCCCTGACTTTATTAGTTATACATACGGGTTTAAAAAAACAGAACACCACATAACAAAATAAGAGCCATCTGTAGTCTCACCATTCAGAAATAATTACATTTTGGTGTTTTCTTCCAGGTTTGTTTTCTCTATATGTAATGTACATGCATTTTTTTAAAAAAAAGGTATCATGCTTTGTCCTGCAATGTCTGTCTTCTCATAAGTATCTACATCCATATCCTTAGATAATTTCTGAAAGTTATTTTGAAAAAATTTTCTTGAAAACTACCTTATTATCCTATAAATATGGCATCATATATTTTAATCATTCTATTTTTTGGAACATTGTTTCTGGTTTTGAAAAAAACCCTCCTTGATAGAAGTGTGAATTACAGCTTCTCTTCTGACTTTCCTGCTGAGGAAACATACTCTTCACCTCCCAAACCACAGTTTCCTAGTTTTAATAAATGAAACTGACATGTTCCCTAGGGAGCAGTTGAAGGGTTAAGTAAAATAATACTTACAAATGTGCCTAGCACAGGCCCTGGCCCCAGAGGAGGCAGTTAGCTAATGTTCCTCACCTAGAATCTAGTGTTCATGTACAGTTGTGTTTCCTTTATCTTTGTTTCAGTGGTAATCTTTCACCATGCATCGGAAGAAAGTAGATAATCGAATCCGGATTCTCATTGAAAATGGAGTTGCTGAACGACAAAGGTCTTTGTTTGTTGTAGTCGGAGACCGAGGAAAGGATCAGGTAAGACCTGGTCAGCAGTTCCTGACTGACTTTGTGTCTTATCCCACAGAATCAGTTACTGGCCCTCTGAGGTTTCAGCACATGGTAACATTAAGGTCCCTTTGACTGGTTTTCTTTGAGTAAAATGTCTAGTGAGAACCTCAGGGGGGTTAAGCATGAGGTTAAGTATGTGTGACTGGACTTCTAGCCCCTGCCTAGGCACTGCAGGCCTTGTGACCTGGGGCACTTCCCTGTCCTGACCCTTGGTTTACTTTCCGGATCTGTCAAGTGAGGTCTTGGGCCTGGCAGTCTCTGAGGTCTCTTTGGGCCCTGAGATTCTGTGACTTTTTCCTTTGGCAGGTGGTCATACTCCATCACATGTTGTCCAAAGCAACCGTGAAGGCTCGGCCTTCAGTGCTGTGGTGTTACAAGAAGGAGCTGGGGTTTAGCAGGTGAGTTTGACCCTTTGAGTGTCCCATACCACTTCACATTCCTGCTCCTTAATTTAATGCCAGGCAGTGATTCCCTGACCTAGTTTCTCAGGCATCATTAGGGAGGTGCTGCCTCTGAGAAGGACACTTCCAAAGATAGAAAATAATAGCGCAGATGTCCTTTCTGCGTTCGTGATAGTAAGTTTCAAATCCATTCCATGCTCTGTAGAGGACTCCATCCCAATTCCTTGCTTTCTGCCTGCGATTTTTTTACTTTTCTAAGCTGATCATGCCTATCTAATGCAGGTTCCTTCAATTGCCTTCTCCCATCTTAAATGTACTCTGCCTTTTCAGTCTCTCTTTTGCCTTTTGTTTCTGAGAGGGATGTGCCTCATCTCATGTTCCCTGCAAACCCCTTTATCTACTCTGGATCTCTTCTCTCACCTCTTTCAGGACCCGCGTCCTCTTTCCTCTGCTAGCCACTCCATACCCCTTTGAAACTTGCTCCTTTTTCCTGTAAATGTGCCCAGCTCAAGTGTTACCCAGCTCTTGTGTTACCACAGTAACACAAATGTTACTGTGGTAACATTTTGATCAGTTATAATCCTCAGTTCTGGAGCTTTCCTCTTTTTCTGTAGAGCAAAGAGTTAAATGACAGTTGGATAGTCAGGGTTTTTAAGATAAAAGAAGTTGTTCAGGATTCCTGAGAGCTCTCCGGATCCTACTCCAACCCTTATATCCTCTGTCAGTAATGTCTTACGTCAGAGCTGCCCTTGAGGACTCGATCGCACAGCCTGAGGAAGGAAGTAGATTAATTCATTTATGAAAAATGAATAGGGGCGCCTGGGTGGCTCAGTGGGTTCAAGCCTCTGCCTTCGGCTCAGGTCATGGTCTCAGGGTCCTGGGATGGAGCCCCGCATCAGGCTCTCTGCTCAGCAGGGAGCCTGCTTCCCTCTCTCTCTCTGCTTGCCTCTTGGCCTACTTGTGATCTCTCTCTCTCTCTCTGTCAAATAAATAAATAACATCTTTTAAAAGAGAAAAATGAATAAATTACCTGTGGTCACCCTGCCTTTCCCAGGTCTTCTGGGAGGTCTGGGGAATGGTGCCCTATAGTGGGAGCATGGGCTTGAGACTGAGGTAATGAGGTCACCAAGGTTGATTTCAGACTCTGGTCTCACCAGGTGTGAGGTTTAGGTTCTTCCATTACTTTTCTTTGGAAGTTAAGTATTTGTAGAAGGTGTCAGGGCAGCATGGCAGGGCCCCCACGCAGACTCACCCCTGGCTCCCTCCAAAGTGCATCCTCAACCTCTCCCCCTTTCCTGCACCTTTAAACAGCAGGGTTAGCCCATAGTTGCTGAGTGTCCTCCCTTGGAAGGTCTGGGCGGGTGATCATTGGCCTGTCCCCTGCTCCCACCCTTTTAGCCTCTCTGGCTAACTGGCTCTCCTGGGGTTTTGTGTGTTGGGGGTGATTGCAGTCACCGGAAGAAAAGAATGCGACAGCTCCAGAAGAAAATCAAGAATGGGACACTGAACATAAAGCAAGATGACCCCTTTGAACTGTTCGTGGCGGCCACAAACATTCGCTACTGCTACTACAACGAGACCCACAAGATCCTGGGCAACACTTTCGGCATGTGCGTCCTCCAGGTGGGTGGCTTCCTCCAGCCTGGGCCTGGGCCTGGGCCTGGGCTCCGAGCGCGGACTGTTCCCCACTAGAACAGGTGGGCCATAAGGAGCAAGGTTCAGCCACCACCTCCCCTGAGCATGGTCAGTGGAACACTTGGCCACTTTCCAAAGGAGACTCGATAGCTCACCTCGCATAAGAATAAACTTTCCTACTTAGAGCAGCACTTCTCTAGAGACATCGGAGCTGACACAGATGCTCCGTCACAGCTGCTCCTAACCAGCTGAAGGTGAGAAAGGAGGTGCTGTGAACCCCCAGCAACCCCATGTCCCCAGATCCTTCCTGGAAAGAGCAGGGGGCAGTGGGACATGTTTTCACCGACAGCGGGGAGACCGTGTACTCAGGCGTCCTCTCCAGAGGGCAGGCTGGCACAGCCACCAGCAGCACCCGCCATCCCTCTTTGTCGTCCTTAAAATCCCCTCACTTCCCCCCCCACAGAGAACTACCTGGGGCTTTTTTTCCACTGGTGGTATTCTCTTGCCAGTCAAGTTAATAGACTAAACTTCTGTTTTTCTTTGTTTTGAGCTCTGGCCGTCTTTTATCTTCTTATTCCTTGGCACTTGTGACCCCTGCAGGCCCCCCAAAAAGAACACCTTTAAGCTCAGATCCCCAGTTTTGGTATGTGTTTATTGTATGCGTGTACTGCTGTGATAACATACATTATGGAATGTTATCTTACAAAATGTAAATTAAGAAATGAGGGAAAAAAAATCATGAACTGGGAGTTTTTGTTTTTTCTGTCTACGTTCCAGTGGGCTGTCCCATATCGCTGGCTTGCACCCCACCTCGGCAAGAAGAGAGCGTTTTGCTCCTTCTCAGCCCACCACTGATGGTGGGGAGCGTTCTTAAGCGCAGCTGTTGCCTGTTGCCTTGAAGAAGGCTCCCTTGGGCTCCCTTAGGCAGTGGCTCCCCCGTGTGGTGCGGCTGAGGTTTGTCAGGTTCTATCTGTAAACACCTAAGGAAATGAAGGTGACGGCTTTGTGAAATCCGAGTGCAAATCAATGAAGGTGGGAGGATTTCTTCCCAAATAGGCTTTTGTCTGAGATTATTAGACACACTTGACATGCAAAACCAGGTACCCCTCTTCTCCGGGGCTGGGCTCCCTTCTCTGCCCGTCAGGAAGGGGTGTGTGGATGTGTGTCTACCCTGCTGAGTTGGTGGGGGCTGTGGTCTCGGGTTCGTGTTCTGAAGTCCTTTTACTTTATCACCTGGCCCTTGGGGGTGCTCTTGGCATGACCAGCCCTCTCCACGGTCTCCTTCTTCCAGGATTTTGAAGCTTTAACGCCAAACTTGCTGGCCAGAACGGTGGAAACGGTAGAAGGTGGTGGGCTGGTGGTCATCCTCCTGCGGACCATGAACTCACTGAAGCAGCTGTACACGATGAGCATGGTGAGTGTGTGCTGTGGACACAGGTCTGGCGGTGCAGACCTGGGTGTGTTTTTGCCGTTGGCTGCTTTCTTTTAAGAACTCGCATTGAGCAGTTCCAGTGAGCGGTCAGCACAAGCTCTGGGCTGGGAGCTTTTTGACTGCAAATAATGAGAAGGTCGCAGGGGAGAAATGTCAGTGGCCCTGACTGTGTCTTGGCATCTGAATTTCACATTGGATTTTGGGTATTTGCCGATTTCTACACCAGTGAGATTCAGGGGTGATGCAGCTATTACGTAGTTCCATTTCTGGAATGGTGTTCTACAGAGAGCCATGCCAGTCAGTGCCTCATTTGTGCATGGCAAAAAAAGGGACCATGCCCAGATGTCCTCACCAGTCCTCATCCTGGTGGATGATGAAGGAACATTTGCCACTTCCAGTCCCAATTTGGCAAGAGCGCCGACTCTGGAAGGGGTAATTTCCATTCAGAGCCGAGGATGTGGTCAGGAGTGGGACCGTGTCTCAGGGGATGCGGAGCTGTCTCGGACCCCGCCAGTATTGCCACGTGGATGTTCTTAGGTCTTGGGTTTTCAGTTACGCCCGTGGCCCTGCTCGGGAATGGCGTTAGGATTGGCCTCGGGCTTTCACAAGCTGCGTTTCTACGGTGACCTGGCCTTTCCTCGGGCCTTAGTAGCTGCTTCCCGTCACTACTGCTCTTCCCATCACCTGCACTGTGGCCCCTCCGGCTTCCTCCAGCATCCTCAGCCATGCCCAGGGCGCTCTCACCCATGGGCCGTGCACTTGCTGTGCGCACCGGGGTACCCGCAGGGCCCTCTTTCTTACTGCATCCCGGCCCATGCTCAGATACCACCGCCTCGGTGTGGTCTTTCCTCACCCCCTGCTTGGAGTGCGTGTTTTGCTTCAGAGCATTTGCCAACTACCTGAAATTACATATTTATTTGTTTATTGTCTGACTTCCTGTGCTGGTCTTGAAACTTCATGAGATCAGGGACTTTGTTTTCCCCGCTGGTGCATTCCCAGATCCTGGAAGAGTGGCTGCCATTTAGTAAGCACTCATTAGATGCTTGTGAATGAACGAATGACCTTGTGCCCTCGTCAGTTTGTTCTCCTTCCCCATGTCACGTGGCTGTCTGCTTCTCACCTCAGGGCCTTCCCTGTGTACTGCATGTAAGTAACCGCCCCTTGCCCTTTGCTACCACTGCACCCTGTTTTTCATTTGTAGCATTTGCCAGAATTTTACTCATGAGTTTCCCTCCAATCATTAGACCGTAGGACTTATGGGAACGGAGGTCATCCTTCATTAAACACCAGTGTATACCCAGCATGTCTGGTACACAGTTGGCATATACGTTTTATTGGACGAATGAAGACATTTTATGATGCTGGGTAAAATGTGGAAAAACGTCAAAGTTGAGATGAGGGGAAGTTTGCTGATCCCAGTTTTGGCAGAGAGCAGTCCGGCCGTTCAGCACAGCAGGTTACAAAGGAGTGGATTCTCTGGCGCCTCCTTCATCCCAGGATTGCTTGTTCAAACGTCTTCACACTTAGACCCAGAGCCTCAGCGTTACTTTGGGATGTCTTTGTTCACGGATGTTGTCTCTTTTAGGACGTGCATTCAAGGTACAGGACTGAGGCCCATCAGGATGTGGTGGGAAGATTTAATGAGAGGTACGTCTGAGGCCCATTTCTCAGGCCCTTAATTGTGGGGAGCTGTGGCGGGAAGCATATGTCTCAGACCCAGTGGAAAGCTGTGTGCTTATCCACGGGCAGGTAGCACGGGCCCAGGGCGGCGAGAACCCGGCCGGCAGTGGCGGTTGGGAAGCCAGCCGGAAGCAGTGAAGGTGAGCGGGGAGCCGGGGCTTGAGCCAAGCCCTTCTCCTCTCTGGCTTTTCACTTACTCTTCTGTCAAAGGGGAATTTGCCTGGGTCACTGTTTCCCAAAATGTGTTTCACAGAACGCTAGTATTTTATATTTTTTAAAGATTTTATTTATTTATTTGACAGAGATCACAAGTTGGCAGAGAGGCAGGCAGAGAGAGGGGGAAGCAGGCTCCCTGCTGAGCAGAGAGCCCGATGTGGGGCTTGATCTCAAGACCCTGAGATCATGACCTGAGCTGAATGGCAGGGGCTTTAACCCATTGAGCCACCCAGGCGCCCTGAGAACACTAGTATTTTAAGGGGGACTTGATGTCAGAAGGGTTTCTGGCCAGTTGTGTCTGGGAAATGCTGCTCCGGTTTGTCCTGTGTGAAGGACACACTTTAGCCTGTTGTAGCCTCTGTCGTAGCAGGGGCCTGTTTGATCGTTTCCCAGGTTTATTTGACCACAGAGCCCTTTCTTAGGGAACACCGGTTAGCAGCCTGCGATACTCCAGAGGAAGCTGTGGCCTGGTCAGTGGTCCTCGTCTAGAGCAGTTTTGCTCGCTGGGGACATTTGGCAGTGTCTGGAAACATTTTGATTGTCATGACTTGGGGGACTCTGCTGGCATCTAGTGCGTAGAAGCCGGCGATGCTGCCGAGCAGCCTGCAATGAACAGAACGGCCCAGAGCGAAGGAGTCTGCAATGGTGCTGGTGCTGAGGTTTAGAAGGCCTGGCCTCGAAACCTGGGGCCTTTCCAGTTTTCATCGTCTCTGGTGCTTTCGCTCAGTAAGTAGGCGGAGTAGGTCAGGAGCTGCTGCCTGCTGCTGGCCTAGAAGGGAAGGAAGCCCGCGACAGTAGCCCATGGGGCTCTCTTCTTGCGCTGGGGGAGGAACTTGAATTCTCCTGCCGAGTACACGCCTTCCCACACTCCGGAGCGTGGTGTTAGTTTCTTAAGGGAGCTTCTCTCTCTTCTCCCTTGTTCTTTATTTTTTCCCTGTGGCAGAAGGTGAATTCGTTCACGTATGGGTTTATTTCCCTGTGTGACTGGTGATCACTTGTGGGGTGGGTTTGGAGCTCCCCATTGAGGGATGGCCTGGGACAGCTCAGTCTTTAAAGGGTGAGCACAAGAGGGTGTGGGGAGAGCTGTGTGACACGGGACACTGATGGCTGTGCACAGTAGGAGTGGTTGTAACCTGTCTCTCAAGACAGTTCGGGGTGTTCTTATTTGCTCTATAAAGCACGTTCAGAGGACGCCTGGGTGGCTCGGTCAGTTAAGTGTCTGCCTTCTCAGATCATGGTCCTGGGACCCTGGAATGGAGCCCCACGTTGGGCTCTCTGCTCCACGGGGAGTCGGCTTCACCTTCTGCCCCCTCCTACTGCCTGTTCTCTCTGTTTAGCTCACTGTCTCTCAAACGAATAAATAACATCTTTAAAAAAAAAAGACAGAAAGCACATTCAGGTGCCTTGTAGAGGAGTCTCAGAATCCTCTCGCACTGCCCAACTGGGTTTTGGCTTTCTCTAGCTTTCTTAGAGATGTGGGAGCCGAGTGATTTTCCTGAAGAAAAGCTCCATCTCTGTTATGTAGGCACTGCCCTCCTTTGCCCTCAGCACCTCACGACCGTTTTGTTCCTCAGATTCATCCTTTCTCTGGCCTCTTGTAAGAAGTGTCTCGTCATCGATGACCAGCTCAGCATCCTGCCCATCTCGTCGCACGCTGCCAGCATTGAGGCCCTACCTCCCCGCACCCCGGTGAGTCAGTCAGTGGTCCGGGAATCGGGGCGAGGCCGTGTTTTCCATGGGGACCCTTCTGTGGCAGTGGCAAACCTTCTCCTCTCCTCTCTGGCAGGAGGAGAGTCTTGGTCCTTCTGACCTGGAGCTGAAGGAGCTCAAGGAGAGCTTGCAGGACACCCAGCCTGTGGGCGTGTTGGTGGATTGCTGCAAGACCCTAGACCAGGTGAGCGTGGCATTCCGACCTTCCCTGCACCAGGATGGCCAGTGCAGAGGGAAAATAGAACGTGCAGAGAGCAACAGAAGCCAAGCTAGGACAAGTCAGGACAAGGCAGGACTTGGATCCTCCCGGGGAAGGGACCTTCTCTCTTGCTTGAACTCGTGCAGCAACACCAGGGCTCGTCTCGGTCACCTGTGTTCAGACAAGTCCAGGGATTGCCTCCCCCTCCACCCTGGGTCATCAGTTCTGGGAGTAGAACTGATGGGCGTGTGCTGGGGAGGTGGATTGAAGTTAAAGCCCCCCAGCAGTTTGTCCGAGAGAGAGAGATATATCTATATTCTTCCATTTTAGTTAGGTTTTTTTTTTTTTTTAAAGATTTTATCTATTTATTTGAGAGAGAGAAAGTGAGAGGATGAGAGGAGCGAAGGTCAGAGAGAGAAGCAGACTCCCCGTGGAGCTGGGAGCCCGATGTGGGACTCGATCCCGGGATTCCAGGATCATGACCTGGGCCGAAGGCAGCTGCTTAACCAACAGAGCCACCCAGGCGCCCCCATTTTAGTTAGGTTTTAGTGACAAAGATTTTGCTTCTGCTTCGTGTAGAAGTGAGAGGAGAGCCTGAGGCCCCTTGCACCCTTGTTCCAGGGTGAGGCCTGATAGGGCCCCATGTGGTGGTATGGACTGTGGGCTGGGAGGGAGCTTCTGGGGTGCATTTCTGTGCTCACCGAGGTGGCCAGGGCTGGCAAACTCAGCTTCTCTAGTGGTTCCCAGCCTGTGCGGGAGCTGATGGCTGTGCCCAGAGGCCTTCAGGCGGTCAGGTGTGTTCAGGGTTCTGGTCCAGCCTGAGCCAGAGGAGCAGTCTAGGCCTCTTGGCGCTGGGCTCTGCCCTCATAATGGAAAACAGCTGCAGTGACGTCTCCCACTTGGGGTGGAGGCCCTGCAGGCTGACTTCCCTGCTCGTTCTAGAAATAGAATTATCGGCCACATAGCTCTCTGTGCAGCCCAGGCTGCAGGCTCTAGGCTGCTTTGAGCCACTTCCTGGTGCCCTTTGTCAGAGAGAGGAAATGAGCGAGGATGGAGAAAAGAGGGAGTAGCTATAAAAACAGTAGTAGTGTTGTAAGAAAATACATACAAGAAAAATCACTTAAGTATGAATGTGTGCGTTAAAAATGGAAAATGGTATTTCTACTTGGCAGTCCCACTCTGCAGAGACAGCTGCCATTGACGGTTTATTGTGTGTTCTTGAACTTTTTCTGTCGTACAAATGGAGATTTTAAAAATACGTGAAGGGATTATGGTGTACCGTGTAAGGGGTCCCCTAGTGGGCATCTGAGTTGATTCCAGCTTTTTTCCTACTATAAACAATGCCGTTAGGATCTTCTTACGGATACGCACCATCTCTAGGATAAGTTTCCAGAAGAATTGCTGGGTTAGAGTGTGTGTGCGTTGAAATGGGTGTCGCACTGGCTCATGGAACCTGCAGCAGTGTGAAAACGCCTTTTTCCCTCCAGCTTGCCGGCATGGGCTGTGATTAAACTTGTAGGCCTACCAGTCCTGTGTTACGAGGACACCGGATCACTGTTTTGAATTGTGTTGCTTTAATTAGCAGAAAATCAGATACTTTCTTCATATAATTACTGGTCATCAGAGTTTTTTTGTTTGTTATTTGTAAATTATTTTGGGGGGGTTGGTTTTTCATTGTAGCATATTGTTTTAGAATGTGTTTTCTAAAAAGATTTATTTGAGGGAGAGAAAGAGAGTGCGCGCGCACATGTGCACATCCGTGCAGGGGAGGGGCAGAGGGAGAGAATCTTCAAGCAGACTTCCTGCTGAGCAGGGAGCCTGATGTGGGGCTCGATCCCACGATCCATGAGACTATGACCTGAGCTAAAACCAAGTGTCAGATGTTCAACCGACTGAGCCACCCGGGTGCCCCTAGGATGCATTTTTAGTCCAGATATTTTACCTTTCTGTTATGTTAGATTTTTCCTGGTTATATTTTGTCAGTTTAAAACGTCTCAACAGTAAGCAACAAAAGAACAAAATACGGTGCTCAGCAAAAGCCAAGTTAGGAAGAGTGAGACCTGGGTCTCCTCTGACTGTTCCATCTGGAGAGACTCTGGCTTCTTGGAGCTCATCCCCTTCCTTCCCTTCCATCTGCCTGGGCTTGTGTCTCCTCAGTGTCTTCTTCAGTGTTGCTGCCGGGGCGTGTCAGGCAGCTTCCTCAGGACCAGACAGGCCAGGCTGGACCATCTGGCCTCCTTCCCAGTTTCAGCCTGTTCCTAGCAGATCCCAGGCGGGGAGCAGAGTTTGGCCTCTGAGTAGTGTTGTGGTTCCTCCTCTCGTTCAGTGCCTCTGGCCTCTTGCTCTCCCAGGGCTAGACAAGACCCTAGGCACTGCGCTGCGCAGTGGAAAAGAGAGGCACACTTGCTTTGTGGAGCTTGCGTTCTGGTGGGTTGAGTCTGACATTGAGTCAAGGAGATAGGCCCATCCGGATGTGTGGTAGAATGTGCTGTGTATGATGGAGAAAACGCACGGTGTCACAGAGGGATCAGGAGTGCGGCAGGTGGGCGGAGGCTGTGGTTCTGGGAGGCCTGGTTTAGAAGGTGATCCTTGAGCAAAGCCTTGAAGGAGTTGGGGAAACGAGCTCTGGAGCCCTTGGAGGGAGAGTGCCTCTGGTGAGGGGCCGCGGGGGGCAGAGGCCTGAGGTAGGAGTCTATTCGGTGTGCTCGGGGACCATCAAGGAGGCTGCCTTGGTTGAAGCAGAGTGAGTGAGTGAATGCGAGTGGGAGGGGATGACGGAGGTCATGCGGCACAGCCATGTGGCCCTGAAGGGCTTGGCACTTACCCTGAGAGGTGGGCGCCCACGGAAGGTTTCACGTGTCCAGTCTCTCAGCACAGCTGCTGGAGGGATTCCCCAGGCTCAACTTTAAAATTCACCCTCTGGCTGCTATGTCGAGTCTAGACTGTAGGGGAACAAAGTCGGAAGCAGAAAGACTAACTGGGAGTCTCTTGTAATAATGGGGGAAGCCTGGATGGGGGCTTTGAGCAGTGTGGCCGAGGAGGATGATGGTGAGGGATGGTAGCATTGGTGTATATTTTGGAGGTAGCATTGATGGGCTTTGCCAGTGAATCAGATGTAGGGAGAAAATGGAGAGGCTCTTGGCCTGACCAAGGGGACAGTTAACTGAGGTGGGGGGAGACTGTAGACAGAAGAGGTTGGTGAGAGACACTCTGGGTTCCCCTCAGGTCAGTTTGAGAGGTCCGATGGACATCTGAGTAGAGACATGTAGGGGCAGTTGCGTGTACCCAGGCATTTGATGGGGGGGGGCAAGAGATCTAGAAGTGGGTGTTCGCAGTGTCTGAGTGGCATGTCAGGCCCTGAGACTGAGAGGAGACGACCAGGCAGTGAGAAGGCCAAGTGCTCAGCTTTGCCTCCTGGCCTGCCGAGACTGGCCCCCTTTGACTTAGCCCCCACTTCTCCACAGTAGCGGTGGGAGGTGGCTGAAACTTGGCCTTTCTCAGAGCTCGCCTAATAGGGTTCTCTTTTCACAGGCCAAAGCTGTCTTGAAGTTCATCGAGGGCATCTCTGAGAAGACCCTGAGGAGTACTGTCGCGCTCACGGCCGCCCGAGGAAGGGGGAAGTCTGCAGCTCTGGGATTGGCTATTGCTGGGGCAGTGGCCTTTGGGTAAGGAGGTCTCATTCCCCCTCTTTGGGAAGTCTGAGCTCTGAGGCGAAAGTGTGTGGGACAGGAGTCGAGGGACCGGGAGACTGTCCCTGGGTCTGGGTGAACCTCTGTGTGATTTGTCTAGGTCGTGGGTTCCTGTCTGGACGCAGTGACACTGTTTCCCCCTCCCCCCGTGGTGCACACGCGCACTGCAGGCACACGGAGACACACACACCAGGACCTCTGTGATCACTATTTAAAGTTGAACAAACACGCACAAATAGTGGGACAGATGTACAAAAGCAAAGAAACAGGAGTAAGAAACTGAAACTCTTCAGGAGATGGGAATGTGTGTGACTATCTTTGCTGAGTGTAAAAAGTATGTATTTGACATTTTAAGGATTTTGATCAGTAGAACAGCTCGTTTGCTTTCGAGGAGCTGCCTCTGAGTGTAGTGTTCCCTTCCGTTCTCTTGCCCTGGGCGGAAGGTTTCTGTGATTGTCAGGAGAGCACGTACTGCCTGCTTCAGTGGCAGAGGTAATGGACCTAGAACTTACCATGTCCTCACGCGCATGGCCTTCCTTGGTGCTCCTGACAGCTCCGGAAGCATTTCACAGCGGGACAAACGTAGGCTCAGGGAGTTTCAGTGAATCACTCACGATGCCCCAGCAGGGCGGTGCCGGCCATGCTGGGGCCGAGGGCCGCCCCTGACTTGTGGTCTCTCGTTCCTGTTGCTCCAGCAGGGCCCGTCAGCACTGTCGCTGTCGGCACCCTTTACACTCAACCGGGTCCCCCGCAGGTTGGCTGTGGCCTCGGCCTGAGCCCCCGTTGAGCTGTCGGGCCTCCCGTTCTGCAGTGCTCTCGGCACAGCTAGCAATGACTGAGGCCACCCTCTGGTCCCAGGATGCAGGCTTGGGAAGTAGCGTGCCCCTCTCGGCGGCATGCCTTCACAGACGTCAGGAGCGGACTGGCAGGACGTGCCACCGTCCCACTGCTCATATGGTCTCCTTAGTCTGGGGTAAAAAGTGTACACAGATCTGGAATTGTTTTACTTTTCTTCCCTAAAAGGTGTTCTTTTTTTTTCCTGCCATTATCTCTGATAATCACCTGTGTGACAGGGCAAACAAAAATCTCTTGTTTCCTCTTATGTTCCCTAAATGTCCCTTTTGGATTTCCTAATTCCTTAAAAAAAAATTGTCCTCTTTTTTTGTTCAATAGGTACTCCAATATCTTTGTTACCTCCCCAAGCCCTGATAACCTCCACACTCTGTTTGAATTTGTCTTTAAAGGATTTGACGCTCTGCAGTATCAGGTAGGAAATGAGGAAAAGGATTTAATTACTTTGGTTCCGTGCTGGGTTTAAGTCTAGGTGAAGTCCTTGGAATGCCCGCTTACTTTAATTTTAGTTTCTAAAGTTTGTCATTGATTTGATTCTCTCCATCAGGAGCACCTGGATTATGAGATCATTCAGTCTCTCAATCCTGAGTTTAACAAGGCCGTGATCAGAGTGAATGTATTCCGAGAACACAGGCAGACCATTCAGGTGAGGCTAGTTCTAAAACCCTGCCGTGTGGGACCAGTGTCCTGCTGTATTTAAATACAGTCTTTTTAGATCGTTTTGTGTCCTGTGTAATTGGGTGTCTTGTATACAGTGTTGCTGTTTTCTGATAAACTTGATCTGGATTTTTAGCCTCTCATCAAGGAAAACCTGGAAGCAAACTCACAAACGTATGTAGCAGGTTGGAAGTTATCGTTTTATCCCTCCGACCCTGAATAAGTGGGATTGTGACTGTGAATCAGCTAGAGGAGCTACACTCACTGCTTGGACACGAGTTCTGGTTTTCCTTAGTTACGGTCGGTTTTGAGATGGTGCATCTGTAGCCAGAACAGCAGCCTCTCCATTTAAAAGAGAAAGAGAACTTTGGAGAATGTACTCTGAATCTTTGTGGTTTAGCCAGTGGCCTATTTTCCTTTTGAAACAGTGTTTCCCTGAAAGCTCTATAAATCTCCAGTGCTCTGGAAGCCTGAATGGTCTGCACTTGTCCAAAGGCTGAAATTTTGTTCAGTTGTAGAGTAGCATCAGTGTGACAGGCTTGCAGAAGGGATGGAGGCCCCCAGGCTCCCAGCAGAGGAGGCTCATCGACTGTTTTCGGTCTTGGGTGGGAAGTGGGCCAGGGAAACTTGGCAGCTTATGACCTTTTTGCCTGTGAAGGCGTATGTATCCGCCTGTCTGGGAGCTGTACCTTTCACAGAGTTTCAGATTGTAAATAATGGTAAGTGCCTCTGCCTTTTACCTAAGGATCTTCATTTTTCTCTACTAGGTCTCTTTCTAGAATCTCTTCATTCCGGACGTTTCTTCCCATTTTTGCCAGATTCCCTCAGCCTCACTGGAAGGGAGGAAGTCTGATGTGGGGTGGGTGGAGGGCAGGCGACAGGTGGTGAGAATGCAGAGACCTTTTAAAACTCAAGAAAAATACACAGGCCAGAGAAAGAAAACCTTTCCTTGAAATGCCCAGGCTCAGCCCTCGCTGCTCTTTGAATTTGTAATCAGAGACCGGCTTGTATCGCCAGAGTCCCTTTGTCTCCAGGCTGGAGTTTAAACACAGAAGAGGTGACCTGACTTTATGAGGCTCCATTTGGGTCCCTGTGAGGCCTCCTCCTCCTTGCTGGAAATTGAGAAAAAGACAAATATTAGATTAAAGTCGGCTACGCCTCTCCGGGGGGCTGCTTTCTGCTGCTTTTATGAGGTGCTTGTTTAGTTTTTTTCCCCTTAAATAGAGTCCAAGACATGGGGCCCTACTGAGGGTGTGTGTTTGTTGTTAGAGTTGAGTGGAGTTGCTCTCTCCCTGACCCATCATTCAACTTCCAGCAAAGCAGTTAGATGATCTTATTTGTAATGAAGTACTTGAGAAGAGCATGGGGGTCAAGGTAACACTCAGAATCCAAGCACTTAAGCCTAAGAAATATTGACATTTTGTTGTTTGCTCTGTTTATTTCATATTTTAAAGTCATTTTTATTTTTGTTTTAAAGATATAAAGCATCAGAGATGTAGTCGAAGCCCCTCTTTTACCCTTCCCCAGCCCATTTCCTCCTCCTGCCACTCCCCATAGGTAACTCTACTCTGGGTTGGCGTGTTTCCTTTCAGTTCCTGTGTTTGTATTTTACTAGGTAATTAGGTATCCGTGAGTGGTAACACACTATACTCTCCTTTTTCAGCCTGCCTTGTGACTCAGCGTTTGTTTTCAAGATTTGTCCAAATCGGAGCTTGTAGCTCTGGTTGATTTCAAGCATTGTATGTTTATACTACTGTTTATTTATGTTTCTAGGAGTGGAACTATTTGATTTAGAGTATGCACAGATTTCCTCCTTTCTTGGATTTTGCCACATTCTCCTTTAATAAAGTGTACCTAATTTACCTTCCCACCAGCATTTTTTTTTTTTAATTTTTGTTTTCCTCAAGTTCTTACCAACACTGGGTGTTTTTATGGCTATTTAATCTTTACCTGTCTCTGTGTGAAATGGGACCTCCTTGGGTTTTTTGGCATTGTACTGATTACTGGTGAGGTTGCGTTTCTTTATGTTAGTTCAAGTTTTCTCTCCAGTAAAATACCTCTTCGTGGCCTTGCACAAACTTTAAAAATAGCAGGAAGCCCTGAAGAAACTGAAGGGATGGCTTGTGTGCATGAGGTTGCCAAACTTAGGGCAAGTTTGTGGTATTAGGCAGTCAAGCTAGTAATATAGTTAAGGATATGTGCGTGTGTGGTAGGAAGGAATGGAGTCTTAGAAGTGCCCTCAGCAGTGCAGGGAGACTTGGCCTTCATAGTGAGGGTGTCCAAGCAGAGAGCACAGGACCCCGTGTGTAGGAGGCGCTTGAGACACCCGACATCGTCCCACCTGCCACCGCTGCTGGGCCGAGGCTGTGCCTCTGGCTCCGCGGCCAGAGCGAGGCTGGGGAGAAGCGTGGGAAGACAGAGAAGAAAGGAAGGGGGAGCCCCCCCCACTGTCGGTACTAGGCCAGACCAGTACCTGCCAGGGCATTTTTCTAGATTTCCCTGATGTTTCTTCCAAGCAACCATCGGATAGGTAGTTCCTCCACTTTACGGGAGAGGAGTCCGAGCCTGTGAGGCCGAGTGACCCCTCCGGGGGCACGTAATTGGTGGTTGAACTTCTGAACCCAGGTGTCGGGCTTCAAGCTCATTCCGTTTTGTCCTGCCAAGGAAAAGTGGAAGGGAGGAATGAGAGAAAGAAGAACCGGGAAGGGGGAGAGGAGGAGGACAGAGAGTGGCCTTTATGAGGCCTTGCAGGGATCACAGCTGTGGCCCCGGGGTGGCCGGGGAGTAATAAACTTTTCTTCCCCGCAGTATATACATCCTGCGGATGCTGTGAAACTGGGTCAGGCTGAGCTTGTTGTGATTGATGAAGCCGCTGCCATCCCCCTGCCCCTGGTGAAAAGCCTCCTGGGCCCTTACCTTGTGTTCATGGCATCCACCATCAACGGGTAAGTACCTTGGGTGGGAGTCATTGCTGCCACTGTAGGTTCTTGCCCATTAGGGGGCACGAGTGAACGTGCCTGCGTCAGGGCGGGTCGGTCCGGTTCCTGAAGTCAGAGTCGTGAGAGCTGCTTCGGTCTCTCCTGGTGCTTATGCACGTTGGAGCCGATCTCCCATTAATGAGCGGTGCCCACCTCTGGTCTGAATGGGCAGCACGAGACTGAAGAATTTCATAACCCAGGTGGTGAGGGTCTCATTCCGTCTCTAGGCCTGATTAGGTTTCAGAGAGCACATGGCAGTACTGCTGTCATCTCTCTTAGCGCCATGTCAAAATACAGTGTGACAGCAACTATCAAGTTAGTATAAGACAGCAGTCTGTTTTTTAAGATTTATTTGAGTGCAAGATGAGGGGAGGGCAGAGGGAGAGAGAGGATCCCAGCAGACTCCCCACTAAGTGTGGAGCCTGACTCGGGTCTTGATCCCACGGCCCCAAGATCATGACCTGAGCTGAAACCAAGAGTCAGACATTTAACCGACTGAGCCACCTTGGTGTCCCAAGACAGCAGTCTTATAATGGCTTAAGAGCTTTGTTTAGATACTTGAAATATTTAGTTTATGGTTGCTGTAGAACCACTAGGAAAAAATAGGCAAGCAAAAGGAAAAGTCACCAATAGTACCACCACCGAGAGGTAGCTTCTGTTAGAATTTTGTTACACAATTTCTATGCATTTATTTTACTTTTTTATTTTGAACAGGAATGTAAACATAGTTTACCTATTGTTTTTGGTTTGCTTTTTTATGTAACAATATATTGTGAACTCTTTCCAGGTCAGTAAGTATATATCTTCAAAACTGGAAAGATTTCTTTGTGTGAATCACATCTTGAAGAGATAATCCTGTGTTACAGATTTATTATTGTGTGTGTTTTACTTATACTGAAAATATTTAAATAAAATGGGTCTTACTTTTTTTGCTAATAGTTTTATTGAGATGTTCATAGACTATATAATTTACCCGCTTGGAGTATATAATGTGGTGGGTTTTAGTATCTGCACAGTTGTGCAACCAGCCCCACAGGCAGTTTTGCATTTTCATCACCCCCAAAAGAAAAACCATAGCCTTTGCCTGTCATCCTCTGATCCTTACCTAACCCCTTGGCAAACTATTAGTCTACTTTCTGTTTTTATAGGTTTGCTTATTCTAGACGGTTCATGTAAATGGAATCAAACAATGTGGGGTCTTTTGTGACTGGCTTCTTTCACTTACCATAATGTTTTCAAGGTTCATCTGTGTATCTTGTATTGGGACTTCCTTCCTTTTCACGACCAAATAATATTCTATTGTATGTTTATACACATTTTATTTTTCCGTTCACTTGTTGATGGACACTGGGGTTGTTTCTGTCTTTTGGCTGTCAGCAATAATGCCACTGTGAACATTTGTGTATAGGTTTTCTGTGTGGACATGTTTTCAGGTCTCTTGGGTACATACCTAGGAGTGAAATTCCTGGGTCAGATAGTAACTTTCCGTTTAACTGCTTGAGGATCCGCCAGACTGTTTTTTAAAGCAGTTACACCAATTTAAATTCCCACCCGCAGCATATGAGATTTCCAAGTTTTCCATGTGCCTGCCAGCATGTGTGTTAGATGTCTTTTTGATGACAGTAATCCTCGTGAGTGCGAAGGCGCATCTCGTTAAGGTTTCCATTGGCATTTCCCCAAGGGCTGATGATGTGGGTGGGGCATCTTATCACGTGCTTATCCACTATTTGTGATCTTTGGAGAAATAGCTATTTAGATCCTCTGCTCATTTTTCTTTTTTTTTGAAGATTTTATTTATTTGACAGAAACACAGTGAGAGAGGGAACACAAGCAGAGGGAGTGGTAGCGGGAGAAGCAGGCTTCCTGCTGAGCAGGGAGCCCGATGCGGGGCTCGATCCCAGGACCCTGGGATCATGACCTGAGCCAAAGGCAGACGCTCAACGACTGAGCCACCCAGGCGCCCCTCTGCTCATTTTTCTATTTGGCTTATTCATCTTTTTGTTACTGAGTTGTAAGTTTTCCTTATGTATTCCAGGTACAAGTGCCTTACATGATTTACAGAAATATTCTTCTGTTTTTTTCCCACTTTCTAGTTATCCTTTGAAGCACCAAAGATTGTTTTGTTGCTTGTGCTTGCTTTTCTTCTTTTTTAAATAAGTACCTGGAATTCTTTTGAGGAAGCTTTGTTATGTGTGGCCGGGAAGGAGAATAAAATACCTCAACATTCCAATTTTTTGATCATCCTTTAAAAATAGTATTTGAGTAAGAGAAAGTATTTGTATGGGCTTTAAATATTATAGTGCATACCACGAGGTGATGTAATAATAAAGGAGGAGACCCACTAAGTGGTCTTCCTTACCTGGTCACTGACTGAAGGAGGAAATACAAATGAGAAGAGCCCGTTTGGTGGCCAGAGTAAAGACGATTTCTTTTTTTCCAAAATTTTTGTTAGTTGTTTCATCACCTTCTCAGTGCGAGTAGGGATGAAAGGAGTTACTGAGGTGGTGGATTTATTCAGTCTTGATTTTCCAAACCGGAAGCGCTCCCTGCCTGCCTTCAGGTGCGTCTTCCGTGGCAGCTCACGCACTGACCATTGAAGACTGTTCCAGTTCGTTATGCTGAAGGCTTTACTCGCATCCTCTTTCCAGTCCTTATTTTGTTTTCGGTCCACAGCACCGTCCTGTGAGGTGTGAGGCTCAGAGAGGGTGAATTCCTTGCCAGAGGTGCTAAGTAGTCGCGCCAGACTTGAACCCCAGCCCCGCCGGCCCCCACCTGAGGCCCCCGGCTGCCTTGCTTCCTGTGGGCGTGCGCACGCTCCACTGGGAGTCCAGACGGCAGCCGGGTGAGGAAGGGAGTCCTCCATCCTCTCCTAGAGCGTGGATTTTGGACAGCATGCCTCATGGCCTTTGCTTTTGCTCCCAGCTACGAGGGCACCGGCCGGTCCCTGTCCCTCAAGCTGATCCAGCAGCTCCGTCAGCAGAGCGCCCAGAGCCAGATCAGCACCACCGCTGAGAACAAGGCCACAGCGACGGCCAGACTGGCCTCAGGTACCCCCAGAGCTCCGCACGGGCCCGTGCGCGGCGGGTCTCCGCAGACCGCCTTGCGGGTTCCTCTCATGCCAGCACGGGCGGTACCAGACTGGCCTGCCGTGAGGCACAGAGCTTGGGTCCCCAGGAGGTGGAACTGCTTTCCCCAGGGAACAGCAAGCCGGTGACCGGATGGGAGCCTGGCCCAGGCCTTCTGGGTTGGGTGCGCGTTTGTCACTGCCTCAGGGCACGGGCGAATTGAACATCCGCCAGAACAGTTTAAAACCCCTCAGTTTGAATTCTCAAGCTGTATTTGCCTGGGCCTGTGACAGAGAAAACAGAACATTTGCCTTGCTCTTTTAGACAAAGCACATCTAATAATTGTTTCTCATTGTGTGTGTGTGTGTGTGTGTTGTGGGGAGCAGCGCGAACCCTGCATGAGGTCTCCCTGCAGGAGTCCATCCGATACGCCCCCGGAGACGCAGTGGAGAAGTGGCTGAACGACCTGCTGTGCCTGGATTGCCTCAATATCACCCGGATAGTCTCAGGCTGCCCCCTGCCCGAGACCTGCGAGCTGTATCCTCCCGGGTCTGCGGCCTGTGATGGGAGGGGCGTGGTGCAGGCCTCGAACGGAAGGCCTTGGCCCTTTGTTCCGTAGGCTGCTGCTCCAGGGAGAGGGGAAAGTCGAACATTCTCCCTTTCCTTCTGTTCCTTCCCTACAATATGGGGTTTCTCTGAGGGACGTGGGGCTCCTCCTTCCAGGCTGGAGGCGATCTGCGTATCCAGGTTCCCTTTGGAAGCAGTCCTGTTTCAGGCTCTCTTTGGTTTGTTTGGTTGCTTAACTCCAGAGCCAGCTACTGTGTTAACAGAGATACCCTCTTTTGCTACCACAAGGCCTCTGAAGTTTTCCTGCAGAGGCTGATGGCCCTCTATGTGGCTTCTCACTACAAGGTAACTGCAGCCAGCCCCGGGGGTGCACTTTAGCTCTGATGGTCCCTTCTTTAGCTTTTCATATCTTTTATTACCTGATGGCTCAGGTGACCATTGTACTAGGACTTAGATTTCCTGATGTTGTCAAGGTCCACTGATCTGGTTGGAGAGATTGCGTTTCCCGTTGTTTCCCATTGAACAATTCCCATCGTTCAGACCTGTCTTGGGCTTCTAGCTTTGCAGACAGTGTGAAACTCCCGCACGCAGCTCCATATTTGGTAGCTGGGGAGAGTGGAGAGCTTTGCCTATTTTCAAATAGGTTCTTGTGTGTCTCACTTGTCTACTAAGCAGATGGGCTCAGACAGCGTAGCAGTGGTTACCTGGCAGTGCCAACTGCCCGAGGCCAGCCTTGTACCTCTGGGCTGTTTTTAAGGAGCACCAAATGAGAATTAGAATATTTGAAAGTCTTCAAAACTGAAGGGCACGTTGGGAAGGACACTTTATGAAGATCTAGGTAGCATTGTTATGAACACCCTTTAAAGGAAGGCTGAAGGGTTGGGTGTCAGAAGTGGTGATAGGTTTTCTTGAAGTAGCAGCCTCTTCTCAGGAGAGTTTCCCAGCTGTGAAATCTGCAGCACCGACGAAGCAGCCCTCTGCCGTCTTCCGTTGCACTTGGGTAGCGATGACGGCAAACATTTGAGGCGAAGTCCCTCCTAGGCCACTTCACAGAGTCCCAGGCTGGCTGGCTGACATACCAGGAAAGCACTTGGCCGGGGTTCAGCTCGCAGCTTGGCTCTGGGTAGGGCGGTACTCCTGTCAGCCGATGACTCCGAGTGGCCTCTCGAGTAAAGGACAAGAGTAGTGGTTCTCACAGACTTGTGTTTGTGCCCCACAGAACTCTCCCAGTGATCTCCAGATGCTTTCTGATGCACCTGCTCACCTTCTCTTCTGTCTCTTGCCCCCGGTGCCCCCCACCCAGAATGCCCTGCCCGAAGTGCTTGCTGTCATCCAGGTATGGTGGCCGTCATTTGGGGAAGCATTTAGGAATCAAGGGTTACTGGCCCAGTAGCTGTGGCATGTGGGGGCTGGTGTTGATTGCCGGTGTGGAGCCAAGTGCTGCAGGCCATTAGGGTGCTTGGAGGGAAACCTCCTCCACCGTTGGAGGAGAGGTGAAAGTCGGAACTGGCCACTGGTATTTTGACATAGGGCTCCTCCTAAAACAACTTTTTTGTTTGTTTGTTTTCCTCCTTTATTGCAGAAGCAATACCTGTACTTCTAAAATTAGAAGATACAGATTGGAAACAATAACATTTTTAATGCCTGGCATATACTCACACATTTTTTTAAAAGATTTTATTTATGAGAGACTGCACACACACACACACACGCACACACGCAGGGGAGGGAGAGGGACAAACAAATTCCCTGCTGAGCAGGGAGTCCAATGTGGGCCTCGATCCCAGCACCCCAGGATTGTGACCTGAGCTGAAGGCAGACGCCTAACTGACTGAGCCATCCACACGCCCCTACTTAAGTGTTTGAGTTATTTTTCCTTTTCATAAACATGAGATCATAAAGTTGGGAAATCTTCGCTTTTTTTTTTTTTTTTTGCAGTGTATATTCATAATCTGCATAGTTAAAGGCCACGTTGCATTTCATTTATGCACGTACCATACTATTGTGAACCATTCTCCTGTTGGACACCAGAGTCCTTGCGAATTTGCAGTGTGTCCTACAGAGCTGTGTGAGCATCCTGTGTCTTAATTGATGTGCGCACACGCACACCTTGTGTGGAGACCCTCTTCTGGTGTAATTTTTGCTCTTTGGGCCAGGAGGAGGTCTGTATTTTCTGCCTTATGAATGACAGTGTCAGGATGCCCCCATGGCGTAGTAATGAAACTTGCACTGGGAATGGAGGAATCCGCTAGAGGGTTGAGCCTGAGTTGCAGTGGGAAGAGCTGGCCTCGTCCGGGAAGCCGCAGAGGAACCCGGCTGGTGTTCCGGGGGTGGGCTGGCTCCGTGCCTCTGGCCTGTCCGCACTGCCCTGCTTCCCCCTGCAGGTGTGCCTCGAGGGGGAGATTTCTCGCCAGTCCATCTTGAACAGCCTGTCTCGAGGCAAGAAGGCTTCGGGGGACCTGATTCCGTGGACGGTGTCAGAACAGGTGCTGCCCTTTCCCTGGTGTGGCTGAGTGGGGGAGGCTGGCGGGGCTGGAGGAGGTTTTTGTGGCTCATTTCCTGGCTCGTGTCTCCCATGCAGTTCCAAGACCCAGACTTCGGCGGCCTTTCCGGCGGAAGGGTTGTTCGCATTGCCGTTCACCCGGATTATCAAGGGGTAACGCGTCCTCAGGCCTCTCGGACCCGCTGGGCTTTATCAGCTGCAGCCGTGTTGCTGGCGGCTCCCTGGGGCAGGTGTATTTGGTTGTTGGGGTGGATGGCTAGTCCAGGAGTAAGGAGTTCCAGGCGCTTCTCTGCCATGAGCAGTTTCCCCAGGGTCAGGGGCTGGCGGGTGATGGTATATGCTCGCTTTCCTTTTGTGAAGGCAGGGCACCCGTGAACCTGACCTGACCATTAGCTCCTGTCTCTGCGAAATCCCCACTGAGGGAGTCCACTGTGGAGACGTCCATTTGGGGCTCGCTGCTCTGGGGCCCAGCCCTCCTGCGGCTCAGGCCAGACGGTGTGAGAGTCAGGGTCCTAGGGTGCTCCTTCTTAGGGTCTCTGCTTTGACCTCACGGAGGGATTTTATTAGTTCTCTGCCAAGTGTAGTTGGACTCGGAGTGAAGGTTTCTGGAAGCAGTACGGGGCGTAGAGGTGGTTTCGACAGATTGAGAGCCTTTCTCTTCCTCTTGTCCTTTTCCCTCCATGTTTGCTCCCAGATGGGCTACGGCAGCCGAGCCCTGCAGCTGCTGCAGATGTACTTCGAAGGCAGATTCCCTTGTCTTGAGGAAAAGGTCCTGGAGACGTCACAAGAAATTCACACTGTCAGCAGCGAGGTGAGCCTCTTTTGGCCAAACGCCTCGTCCCACCCCTACGCCTCGTCCCCGGGAGGGTGGTTCTCCGCGTCTTCAGGAGCATCAGGAACTGTTGAGCCGTCTGGGCGCCCTGAGCACTCGCAGATCTCCTCCATTTTGGAGAAGCAGCGGCTTCTGAGGTGCTTGAATTGAGACCCTCAGATGAGCCTCATCGGCATCACCTGGAAACTCGTTAAAAGTGCCCCGAGCCTTGCCGCAGGCCTCCTGAGTCAGAGGGCGGGGGAGGGCCCCGGGGTCTGTGCCTTAAGAAGCTCCCGGGGAATGCGGACGCGTGCTCCTGCTTTGCCTCCCCACTCGGCGGGCTCCCCCTCGGTCACTGAGCCCAGACTACGGGAAGCCATGTCTCTCTTGGTAAGGTCATGAACGCCATGAACTGTGACAGTTTTTCACACACATTGACTTGATTTTCTCAGTATGCCTGCTCCGGAGGCAGGCGGGGGGCTTGTACTTAAGGGGCGGCTTAGAGCTTTGTTCCTGCCCAAGTCGCAGGGCCACCTGGTGACGGACCTGGATCTTCAGGACCCTGTCTCTGTCTCTTCAATGTTAAGGCATTTTGGAACCGTGTAGCTGTTTTCCCGAACTCTAGGTGTGGAGCCCTGTGATTGCACGCGCCCCCAGGTGTTTGGGGGTCCTGGGGGACGGTTGCTGGACCTAGCGGTGTGCCTGTTATTTTAAAGACCAGGGAACAAACAACAAACTTGTCCCAGTATTTGCTATGTTTAGGTCCGAGCCTGGCACGGTGAGGGTGCTTGGGGATGTCACTGAGCTTCCTCTTTCTCTGCTGGGTGGACTGTGTTCTTTCCCTGGCATCCTCCAGGCCGTCAGCTTGTTGGAAGAGGTCATCACTCCTCGGAAGGACCTGCCTCCCTTACTCCTCAAACTGAACGAGAGGCCTGCCGAGCACTTGGATTACCTGGGCGTGTCCTATGGCTTGACCCCACGGCTCCTCAAGTAAGGGTTTGCCTGCCTGCCTTCCTCCCATCGCCCCGTGGCCTTGGTGTCCCGAGAATGAGAGTTCTGTGGGTTGTGTGTGTGTGTCTTTCTAGCCAGTGTGTTTGTCAGCCATCCGCAGAATACCCTTCCCATCTGCCTCTGTCAGCTGCTCTCAGAAGGGGCACGTGGTGACCTGCTCGTTTTCTATCTTTGCAGGTTCTGGAAACGGGCTGGGTTTGTTCCTGTTTATCTGAGACAGACCCCGGTGAGTGAGGCAGAGGAGGGGTGTGGGTTTGTGGTTACACCTGGTGACAGGTCTGTCCTTACACAGGCCCTGGTGCCTCATCCTGTGCTCTGAGCACCTGTGCCCCTGCCTCCAAGAGGTTTGTTCTGATGGACACTGAAACGGCCGTTATGCCTGAAGGCCACGCAGTCCCACACTTACTCCCACGCTGTGCGGTGCGCGCCTGGCGTGTCCCTGGCCTTGTGCTCGGTTATAAAGAGGCAGAGGGGTACATGGACTTGTTCATCAAATTCTGGAATCCGGCAGCCTGGGGGCCTCTTGGGAATTGTAAAAAGTAAAACTGTGTTTTTAGGAGCGGTTTGCAGGTGGGCAGACTCCCAATTACAAGCCGGTACCTGACGCGGGGATGTGACTGTGGGGCCGTGGAAGGGGGAGTTACTGACTGGGAGTTCATAGAAAAAACCTGTGTATTTACCACCTGCAGTGAGCAAGCTAAGCCACGGAGCTTATTTTCTAATGGGTATAAATGGGCAACAAGAACATAAGGAAAATGCTCGGTGCTGTGAAGAAAACCAGACACTGAACTTGCGGTGTATTGAGGGGCGCCTTGCAAACTGGACCGAGTGGTCAGAGGGGACTGGCCGTGTGCACATTCTGGGAGAAAAGTGTGTCTCCCAGCAGCAGGTGCACTGGGCACAGGGTGAGGTGGGAGTGGACTGGGATTGGGAGGAGACGAGAGAAGGCTGGCGAGGCGCACAGTGGGGCGGCGAGGTTGGGCGGGGGCTCTGTTCGCTTCCCGGCCGCTTGGAGGACGGTGTTACGGAGCTGTGACTGCCATGGAGACCGAGGACGGTGGTGGCCTGAGAGCGAGGGCAGGCAGGCGGGTGCCTGAGACGGGGTGTGCGTCGCGAGGAAGTGGTGAAGACAGACGGACGGAAGTGGCGGAGGCCAGGTGTGTTTGGGGGCTGAACTGACGGATTGGGAGATGAGTGAACCAGAACTGAGGATAATTCTTGGGTTTTTGGCTTGAGAGTCTGGGTGAGAAACTAGAAGGTGGAGGTGCTGTGTGCTGAGCCGAGCCGCTGGAGGAGAGACAGGGCTGGAGGGGACAGCGCGACGTGTTGTCAGATACCTGACCAGAACGTGGGACGAGGGGTTGCCTACAGGAGTCTGGTGCTCCAGGGAGAGGTTGGGGTTGGAGATGGACGCCTGGGAGCGTGTTCTCAGCAGAGTATGCTGCCTGGGGTCGAGGACTCTGTCTTCTTCACGGCTGTAACCCCAGCACTTAGTAGCGTTTACCGTGTAGGGTAGTGTTGTGTTCAGTAGATACTTTGGTTCAGTGAATGAGTACGTTTTTAAAGTTATTGAAAAGTGAGACTGAAAGTCAGCTGCGAAGAGGGTGCATCCTGGACTCTCCAGCCTCCAGAGGAGTGGGTTAGAGACGGGAGTGGCCTTGGGCTGGAGGAGAGTGGGGGAAGGTGTCAGAAGTGGAGTTTAGCCAGTGTTTCAGGAAGGGGGTGGTGCCTGGGTTGCTCAGTGGGTTGAGCGCCCAACTCTTGATTATGGCTCAGGTCATGATCTCAGGATCGTGGAATCCCACTCTGCACTGGGCTCTGCTAAGCTCAGAGTCTGCTTGAGATTCTCTCTCTCTCTCCTTCTCCTCCTGCCCCTGCCCCCATCTCTGCCTGCGTGCATGTACTCTGTCCCTTTCTCTTTCTCTCAAGAGAAAAAAGGGAAAAAAGGGGAATCTGGCCTGCGGGAGAGCAGGTGAGCTAAGGACAAATAAATGGCCAGTGGACTTGCTGGCAGTGGTGATTAGAGGGAAGGCAGCTGCTGTAGAGCTGAGGGATCATCCCAGCTGGAGAGAAGGGGAAGTGAGGAAGTACGTGATTTTAGGGGAAGCAAGAGGAACAGAGAAACCAGGTAGCTGCAGGGGCGTTGGCATTAAGAGGAGTTTGTCAGATGGAAGATTCTAGAACATGATTGCTACAGGATCTGATCCTGTAGAGACTGCACAAATAGAGCAGGCGATGGGGGTCTGATTGTAGACCTCGAGGAGGCAAGGGGAGTAGGACCCCGAGTGCAGGAGGAGGGGTGGCCACCTCATCCTTCACAGCAGCAGGGAAGGCAGTTTGGGCACAGAAGGTGTTGGTCAGTTGGTTGAGTAGGTGTTGGGTGGATGAAGTTCTCTTCCGGTTCCTTCTGTTTTCCCGGGGAGGGGAGGCTGTCAGCTGAGAGAGGGGGTGTTGGAGGTTTTTTTTTTTTTTTTTGAGCACACCAGGCCCGTATCCACAGATGGTGCCCATTTGACTTTTTAAAGCAGGCTCGGCCAAGACTGCTGGTGTTGGGCTGCTCCGTGTGGGCACAGAGCAGCTCCCGGGTGGGCAGGGTCCTGGCTCGTGGTTGAGGCTGGGCTGTAAGTTTGCTGGTCAGTGTCGGGAGAGTGCACGCCATTTTGCTCAGCATCGCCTGTGGTTTGTTCCTGTGCTTTTGTGCTCTGCGCTGCTCATTGGTCAAACGGTGTGGGCGTTTTGTTCTATGAGTGCTCTTGGGTCGAAATCCATCAATCCAGTTCCGTGGGGTGGGCCTTTGTGGTGGTTATAGAGTAACAGTTTAACAACCATTCCCACTACTCAGGCACCTAAGGAAGCTTGTGTTTGCGAGCCGATTGCCAGTATGGGAATTCTAGGTTTGGGGTGTCGAGTTTTGTTGTAAGTTTCCAAAAACGTGGATTGGATCACGTAGAATTCAAGCCGTAATGACTCTGAGTTCAGAGTCTGACTTGATGTGAGCAGGCTCACTTCGTGGGTCCAGAGCAGACTGCGTGCTCGGACGATCTGAATGGCTCTGCTCCGCTGCCGCGGCACCTGGTCAGAAGTCACAGAACCGAGTGGCCCCTGACAGCTGTCGTGCGGGAAACGAGGCTCTGTGGAAGGAAAGGCCCGGGGAAGCACCGCGTCTTCCCGCCCTGCCTGCTTGCCCTTCAGCAATGACAGATGCTTCAGAAAAGGGCACTCCGGGTGCCAAGTAGGCATTTGTGTTTCGCAGAACGACCTGACCGGGGAGCACTCGTGCATCATGCTGAAGACGCTGACCGACGAGGAGGAGCCTGACCGGGGAGCCTGGCTCCCGGCCTTTTGGAAAGGTTAAATCCGTGGGGAAGAGGGGCAGCGAGGGAACAGGTGAGGGGCCCCCCCACCTCTGACTGTGTGTGGCTGTCCTCCACAGACTTCCGAAGGCGCTTCCTGGCCCTGCTGTCCTACCAGTTCAGCAGCTTCTCCCCCCCGCTGGCTCTGAATATCATCCAGAACAAGAATGTCGGGAAGCCGACACAGCCAGGTGAGCTGCGGGCCGGCACGGATGGCGGGTGGGGGGCAGATCTCAGCAGGTTTCGTGGCAGGAGGAGGGGACGTGAGCGTGGTGGTCCAGAAAGAAGGCTGGCTTAGGAATTTTAGGAATTGAGGGGCAGATTGTAGGCCTGCGTCTCCCACTGACACAACCCTCCTCCCCTACCCCACCGCCTCTGCCTCAGGAGCCCCAGCACCCATAGTACCTTCTGTCTTTATAACGAGATTTTATTTTATTTATTTTTTTAGAGGATTTTATTTATTGGACAGAGACAGACAGGGAGAGAGGGAATACAGCCAGAGGGAGTGGGAGAGGGAGAAGTAGGCTTCCTGCTGAGCAGAGAGCCTGATGCGGGGCTCGATCCCAGGACCCTGGGATCATGACCCGAGCCGAAGGCAGGCGCCCCACTGCTGAGCCAGGCAGGCGCCCCATAACAAGACTTCAGAGATGTGATCTGACTTCAGATGTCAAGTAGGGTCATACAGGTAAATTATGGAACCTGATTTAAATCCTGTGAGCTCAGGTAACCAGCTCAGTTCTGAGGCTCAGTGTCCTTGTTCATGAAATCATAATGAGAACTTGCGCCAACCTTACGTGACTGACACATGGAAGGTGATTTGGGCATATAAATCTTGTTTGAATATTTAAATATTAAAAAGCAGACCCTTAGTATTAACAGCTGTAGGCTTTTTCTGTTGCTCATTGTGCGTGCGTGCGTGTGTGTGTGTCCCTTTTTTTTTTTTTTGCTAATTATATTTTGATGGAAAAAGCTGTGTTCCTTGAACTGGGCACAGCACACACTTTCTGTGAAGCTGGGTCCCGAGGAGAAGTGACACAGTGGGGGAGGAGCGTTTCCTTGGTCTGATGTGTTGGCATAGAAGGCCGAGCAAGGGGCGCATGCCAGCCGTCCCTGCTCCCCGGGTGCCCCAGAGCTGCCTCCCCCTTTAAAGCAGGACGAAGGTCAGGGCTACCCGGGGCTGTGTGTTCTGTCGGTGGGCAGGTGCTTTCGGGTGGCTCCTCTCCCGCTCTGCTTCAAGGCCCCGTGGAGGGGCAGCTGCTGGCGTGCCCCCGGGCGGGGACCGCTGTGTGTGCAATCTGGGCATCGTGTCGGACCCCGCAAGGGCGTCTGGCTGCCCTGACTTGGCGGGCTCTGTTGCGGGCCCAGCGCTACGCCGGGAGGAGCTGGACGCCGTCTTCCTCCCCTACGACCTGAAGAGGCTGGAGATGTACTCCCGGAACATGGTGGACTATCACCTCATCATGGACCTGGTCCCGGCCATCTCCCGGATGTATTTCCTCAACCAGCTGGGCGACCTGTCCCTGTCGGCGGCCCAGTCGGTAGGTTCTCTGCTGCTGGCGTGCTGCCTGTCGGCTGGGATGCTTGGGTGTGATTTTGTGCATTTAATTTCTGTGGTTCTGATAGGTGGGTAGCGTTCTCCCCGTTTCATGGCCGGGGAACACTTGGGCTCTGAAGTCAGTCGTGTGCCGGGCCGTGCAGTTAGTGCCCGGGAGCGCTGCGCTCCAGACCCGCGCCCTCCCTGCCCCATCACGTCACCTTGATTCTGACTCTAACTTAGCAGAGCTGAACTGCTCATGCGGCTCTGAAGCAGCTCTCGTCGGGATCATCAGTTTGGGGAGCTCAGGAAGGGGGGGCATTTCTTGGTTTCAGTAACGGGATGAAAGAGGAGCTGCCGGAACAGACGTCCCAGTCCGCGTTTTGTACCGGGTGGCTTTGGTCAAAGGAGTGACTGGTTCTTGGTGCCATTTTAATGGGCAAAGGCCTGTTCCGCGGCCACATCAGCAGATATTCCATCATCTAGGCTCTTCTCCTGGGAATTGGCCTACAGCATAAGTCTGTGGACCAGCTGGAAAAGGAGATCGAGCTGCCTGCGGGCCAGTTGATGGGGCTTTTCAATCGGATCATCCGCAAAGTTGTGAAGGTAATAGCAGCCGGGGCAGGGTTTTGGTCAGTTTTGAATAATTTAACAGATGTTAACATTTGGCCATATTGTTGCAGGTATTCATTCTCTCTCTCTCTCTCTCTCTCTCTCTCACACACACACACACCCCACACCCCCCCCCCCCCAGGGCGTGGGCTTTAGCTGTGTCTCTGCTGTTCTGTGCTTTCTCCCAGAGGCCACACTGTTAGGGATCTGCTGTCTTTCTAGTCTGTGTTCTTGTCCTCTGGTGGTGGGTGCCCTCTGTGTGGCGTGAAGTGGGTGCCGAGTGACTCGGGGGCGAGGGGCTGGGACCCGGCTGCGGCTCCATCTTCCGCTCCCGGCTGTCTTGCAGCTGTTCAGTGAGGTGCAGGAACGGGCCATCGAGGAGCAGATGGCGGCCGTGAAGGACGTGGTTATGGAGCCCACTGTGAAGACCCTCAGCGATGACCTGGTACGTTCAGTTGAAGGCCTGGCACCCTTTCCCCTGGAGGAGTGCTCCGCCCTGACTGCCCCCCCCCACAGCCCCCCCCTCCATGGTGGGGTGGTGGCCTCGGGCTCTGTGGGCGGAGCCAGCCTGAGCTCCCATCGTCTCCCGGCCTGGCCTGCGTGCCCTCCGGCTCCCCCTCCTCGAGTCCCACCAGAGGTGTGGGTGCAGTGCAGCAACAGCTGCTGACCACGTCTTGTCTGTCCTTTTGGACTTTTCCAAATGCACATTTTCTATTCCTGTGTCTTTGGTAAGAGCTGTCCCTGGTAGCGGGGATGTGTGCTGGTCAGGGAGATCTTCTGCCCCCTCCCCTTTCTTCTGTGCTTCCTCCTCTGCTTGCCTCTCACCAACTCTGTCTCCGGGGCTTTGACCGCAGGATGAGGCAGCGAAGGAATTCCAGGAGAAACACAAGAAAGAAGTGGGGAAGCTGAAGAACATGGACCTCTCTCAGTAAGGCCCCCGAGTGGCTTGTGGGGCACGCAGGCTGCCGGGACCATCAGGACCTGTCTGTGGACCTCTTCTCACCCCCTTCCAGGCACCCTGGCAGCTCTTCCGTGGCACCCTTCTAGAAGCACTCACAGCTGAAAGCTTCCTCCTTCACTGTTCCCAGAACTTGGAAGAATTTCCCCGCAGGCGCCTCAGGGAAGGGGGGAGGGATGCTGATTGATGAGCAGCCACTTTTAATGGCCACTTTGTGTTTGGTTTTTGCATGTGAATTTGTTTAAAGAAAGCATTCTGCCTAAAGCAACCAAACCCCTTGCTGTGGAGCCCTCTGTGTGCTAGGACTTAGTCCCCATCCTGCTGAGGCTGTCACTGTCACAGTGCTCCTGGAGGAGGGAGTGAGCGCCCAAGGGGCACAGGGAGGCTCTCCCGAGTGGGCACTGAGTGGGCGTGGGACTCCTGGCGGGTCTGGCGGCCCCCAGATCCAGTGACGCTCCCGTCTGGAGCTCCGCTCTCTGGGCGGCCCTGCTGCGCGCGGTCCCTTCCCTCTGCTGCTGGCACTGACACAGCTGCTGGCTGCCATGGCAGGGAGGGTGTGTCTGAGGAGACTGTTGTCACTGTCCTTTAAGCAGGTTTGGAGATTTCCTTTTTTTTTTTTTTTTAGATACATAATCCGTGGGGATGATGAAGAATGGAATGAAGTTTTGAACAAAGCCGGGCAGAATGCCACCATCGTCAGCCTGAAGAGGTGAGGAGGGCCCCACGACCTCTGCCAGGAGAGGCTTTCTGGCTTTTATGCTTCTTTAGGGACTTTCGTTAGGACATCGGGCTCGAAGCAAAAGCTTTGAGGGACGGCCGGTCTCCTACATCCGAGGCAGGGCCGTGGGGCTGCCGTGGGCTCCAGTGCGGTGCCTTGCTCACCCCCGGAACAGCAGCGGGGCTGATCCGTCACCAGCGCTGCTTTGAAGATGAGCGACCAAGGCTGTAGGGTGTCGGTAACTTCCAGAGCTGCAGCCGGCCGGCAGAGCTGCCACAGGGACCAGGCGTGTCCACTGCGAAGGCTGGAGTTTTACCTCCACGCCAAAGGTTCTCCAAGGCTTAGGGCTTAGAGTTCCTTAGAGTCGTAGAAATCGAGGGCCCCCAAAAAGGGCTTTTGTTTATGTGGGTTGTATCTCTCGATGTTTCCGATATTAGAAATGAAAAACAAAAATACTTATCCAAAATTTAACAATCATGGATTTGTTATTGATTTGTTACTTTAAAAAATACTCCTCTTTCCGTCCCCTGCAAAATCTTAGGGTAGCACAGTTTTACATCTTGCGAAGTGGTACCGTCTGGCTTAATGGAAGGCAGCTGGCTCATCTGCTTCTGCCTTTAGTCTGGGGCCACCACACACCTCGTGGCCTCTGGAAGACTGGCCAGCCTTGAGAGGACAAAAGTGAAAGGCAACTGGTGTATTTATATTGTTAGGAATATAACCTACCTCGAGTTTCTACCTCGGGGACCACCTGGAAGGGTCGAGGGGATCCCAGGAGTCCCTGGACCCTGCTTTGAAAACCGTCCCCTCCGGCTGCCCTTCTGTAGAGGGAGCATCGGTAGGTAATGGCTCCTCGGGCCGGAACCTTCATCATCGTTCCCTTGGAAGAGAATGAGGTTTCCCCTGCCCTGGGCTTCTGGAGATGAACTTCCACATCTAGCTTGGGGTTAATAGGGGAGTTCTTGGCATTGCCTTAGGACAGTGTCCCTTAGAAAATGTGTTTGGAAAGACGAGTGACTGTAGCAGCTGAAGGTCCCTGAAATTACAGCACTGTCTTCTGCAGTCCCCGTAAGTTACTGTGGCATTTTGAAGGTTCCAGTGTTAATGGCAGCCTTACTCCCCAGATGCTCTCAGATGTGGCACAAGAGCCCCGCCAGTGTGTTCTGGTTTCTGGTT
>CM053613.1:19970987-20000678 GCA_028646535.1 Procyon lotor | reverse complement strand
GTGCCAAGGCCGCTGGTGGGCGCATGGGCTTGATGGTTCTTTTTTGACCACCACCAAAAAGCTGATGACCTAAAACAGTCACAGACCAGGAGAAGACAGAAGGGGAAAGTGTGGTGGGCAGAGCGTGGGGTCCAGGTGTATGGATTCCTCGTCCTCCCCCAGACTCAGTTTCCCTATCTGTCAAATGGAGCGCCGCTCCCCGGTTGCGATGAGTCGGAGAAACAGTGCATATGAAGTGCCCGGTGACAGGGATGCTCCAAGCGCTGCTCTCTCTGAGCAACAATTACCACAATGACGAACCCCGGGGGGCCCTGCAGTTGACAGTGTCTCTGAAGATCCAGGCTCACCAAGTTTTTAATTCTAAGGTGATGGAGGCCCTCCAGCGGCCTGTTGATTCTGAGAATTAACGCTGTCCCGATTTTGCAGATGGAGAAGGTTTAGGAAATGCAACTTTGGGGCTTTCATTGTTTTAAATAGGATGATGTTATTGCCTTTAGTTCCTGAGTGCCACACAATGGCTCTGGCCTGGGGGCCAGCGGGAGACGTGGGTCCTGGGCAGGCCCCTTCCCTCTGTGGACTTCAGCTCCTTCAGATTCGGAGGGAGGACAGGGTATTGGGGGGCGGGGAGGGGAGGGACTCCTGAGGTCTCAGAGGGGCAGACACAGAAGGGTGATTTCTTATGACTTATTTTTCCTGTCCTGAGATTCCCAAGCAATCAATCAACTAAGGATTCAGGTTATCTGGTTAATGCAGATTTTCTCATTCAGAGTTTTAGCAAAGGAACAGCTGTGTCCACCAAGCCCACGCTGCAGGCTTACAGAGGCCCTCCATGCCCCCAGAGGCCCCTATGGCCCTCCTAGGAGCAGCCCTGCCTTCCTCGTGAGGTTTCCTCACTCTCGGGCCAAAGGGCAGAGCCTCTCCTCCTGCCTGTGAACAAGGCTCCCATGGAGTTTCCCGGCTCTGCCTGGAATCCCTTCCCATCCATCCGCAGCGGTCTGCGGGGTACAGACCCTGCTGGACCACCCAGCGCGGTCCAAGTAAAGACCTCCAGAAAGAAAGGAGCCCACTGAGGCCCGGGGGCCATTACTGAGTTGGGCTTGAGCCCAGGGCAGGTGCTTGCCGTACTCCTGAGCAGCAGTGAGTTGGACCTGCCCAAACTTTTCCCAGTGGTCCGTGCCTCTGCCTATAAATGGGTGTCTTTTTGCCAGCCTGCCCACCCCCCCACAGCTAGGCAGAGATAGTGTGTCCTGTAAGTTCTTTAGAAGTTGTTACCTGAGTATAGACCTAGCCCCAATTGGAGTCATTGTAATAATAATAATAATAATAATAATAATGGCAGCGAGCATTCACCGAGTGCTTATAATGAACCAGGTCCAGTGCTAGAATCTTTACCAACATTGTTTCAGGTAATCTTTCTCATAACACTGTAAGATAGGACCTAGTACCACATAGCAACTAAAGCTGAGAGGTTAAAGGTGACAAGGTTAGGAAAGGGACAGATAACCCAGGTGTGTCTAAATCCAAAGCCCTTAACCCCTTCCTCCCCTCATGCATCGCTGCCTTTCCCTTTCCCTTTCATTCAACAGTGTACACGTACCACGAGCCAGGCCCAGGCACCTACTAGGTGCCATGGCTGCAGTGATGAGTGCCACCTTGGTCTTGGTCTTTCCCTCACAAAGCAAGTGAGAGAGAGAGAAAGAGACATTAAACAAATAATCCCTGTCATAAATTTGTAATGGCTAAGTATGATGATACCACAAAGGAAAAGGACAAGGTGACGTATGTGTGATGGAGGACAGATTGCATTTCAACTGGGGACAAGGGCAGAACTCCTGGAGGAAGAGCTATTTAAATTAAGCCTAAAAGGATGAGCAGAAGTTAGCCAGGGAGAGTAAAGAAAAAGGTAAAGGGAGTGGGCAGCAAGTGCAAAGGCCCTGAGGCAGGAACCATCTTGGAGTCCTTGAGAAAGAACCAAAAAACTAGCACCAGGAGGCTCGATGCAGTCAGCAGTAGCCACATGCGGCCATGAAGTTTAGTTAAAATTAAATAAAGTGAAAATTCAGCTGCTGAGTCACACTAGGCACATTCCAAGTGCTCAATAGCCACAGGCAGCTAGTGGCTACCACATAGAACTGCCCAGATTTCCAGCATCATGGTTCTCCCGGATAGCACCTTGGTAGATCATCAGCGACAACAGCCGAGAGACGAGTGGGAGCTGAGGCCAAAAGCAGGAGGGCAGGAGTAGGTCACATATGGCTTTTGAGTCTGGATTTCATTCTGAGCAGGCTGGGAAGCCACTGAAGCAGGAAACAATAAAATCCCATCAGTATTTTAGAGGATCCCCCAGACTGCTGTGTCTAGTCAGGAAGGAGCCCAGCTAGGAGGCTATCATCCAGGAGGCAGAGTGATGGCGGGGGCCCAGACCAGGTGATGGGAGGGATGGAGAGAAGTTTCTAGAGGTAAAGGTGGTGAAAGACAAGGGCTCTGAGCTGGCATCTCTTCGGAGACCAACAGTCCACGACGGCGGCTGCCCCAGGCTTTGCCCCATGCAGGCCCTGCCCAGGCTTACCAGTGAGAGAGGCCCTGTTTCTAGACCAAACTCAGGGCTAAGTGGTCCCGGTGGGGATACCGAAAAGCCGCGCCACCTAACGGCGGCCTCCACTGCCACAGCCAGGAAACCGTGGCCTTCCCACGGAGCCCCTGAGGCCCATCTCTGGCTCCCCACAGCTCTCCCAAAACAGAGCCCCCAACATATGGTTTAAAAAGAATGAAGACAACAGACTGAGAGATTATCCAATGAGCCTGTTCTAGAAAATCCAGGACATATGATCACGATGCCTATGGCCCAGCTAATGTTTCATGATCTCAGTCACCCCCAACGAGAAAGGAGATGTGCCAGCCAGAGGCCAAGGCTGGGCCAACGAGGACAGCTGGCATCCTGGGTCTGCAAGCAGTGTTCCCACCAGTCTGCAGCGAAGATGAACATCTACCCTGACCACCTGTGGAGCACTGTGCCCTGGGCAGCGCCAGGCAGAGGGTTTTACCTGCTCTAACTCACCGAATCCTCATTCGACTCCATGAGGTAGGGTGCTTGCCCCCATTTGCATCTGAGGAAACCAGAAGAGCAGTAACTTGCAAAGAAGCACACAGATGGGATTCTGATTCATTTTCTCGAAGTCTGGGCTTCTATACATTAGGCCATTCACCACCCACACACACAGGCACACATGCATGCACTCACATATGCACACACGCACCTACACGCATAAACATATGCATACATATACACACGCACGCATGCACATATGCACACATGCACACACACACACACACACACATGCACATACACAGACAGGTGCACATACCTCCAGACCCTTCTCTTCACTCCACTGCCCCCTCAGCCGAGACCCAAGGCTCCAGACTCTTCTGGGTCTGGGCCCAGCTCTGGGCCCAAAGAACAAGATGATTTTCAACTCAATACCTGAGGAAGGGGCCCAGGCCCGACAAGCTCTGAAGCCGTCCAGCTGGCCCAAGTGATACCCCCAGCCACTCGCCACATGTCTCTGCTCCCCACCCGCCCTTGCCCACCCCCACTGCAGAAATGCCAGAAAACCTCGGGTGGCCCCAGGAACCTCCCGTTCTGCGGCTCAGAGCTTCTTCCTGGCACGGAGGGTGGGCTCTCCAGCAGCTGTGGTGGCCGGCGGGACATCAAGAGCTGGTTTCAGAAACTGCCCCTCCAGCCCCATCTCGGCTTCAGGACTTCAGTCAAGGACCGAGAACACGTCCTGGGGCCACATTTTAACAGTGTCCAGTCTCAAGGCAACGAACCTCTCCAAGTCGCACAGACAGCAGAGAGCCCAGGCCCTGTCGCCCCACACCAGGCACCGCCCAGCGGCAGGGACCCCTCCAAGGCATGGATAGTTCGGAGTGGAGGGGAACTGTCTCGGGAGCGCCAAGGACATCTGCAGAGGAGTTCAGTGGGTCCTGGGGCTGCCGTGCAGGTTGTGACTTGGTGACCCGCCCCACCCGGCTATCTCGGTGACAGCTACCGTGCCTACCGTGCCCGACGGTCACCCCACGGCCACCTCCAGCGGAGCGAGCTGGAGCCAGGAGTGGCGTCAAAGCCACCGCTGGGAACTGGGAGCGGGTAGCACGGGGATACCTCTGGCCAGACCCACAAGGAGAACCTCCCACGGGCGGCACACAACCTGGCCTCACACCGACCTGTCCTGGGCTCAGCGCATCAAGCCCAAGATCCCTCATCCGCGGCACTCGGAGAAATCCCACAAATGAAAAGGGCGACGTTTTCCCTCCCTCTTCTTGCCATTTTGCAATTTCAGGGCAAGCTTTCGGTCTACTCACCGCTTCGGAATCCGCCCCGGGGCTTACCTCGCCCCTCCATTTGCTTCCTCTCCTCTTCGAAGACAAGTTAAAGCCACGCTCGGTCCGCCTGCAGGTGGCGCCAGGCGGCACGGCGCTCCGCCGGACAGAAGGGCCGCCCTCTCCCTCCTGGTCTTCCTGCCCCCCTGCCGGCCCTGCTCTTGCGCCCCCCTCCACCCGGCGGCTCCCTCTGTCGTCAGCTAATGCCGCCGGGCCTCCAATTGTGCTTTGCACACCCCTGCCTGGGTGCGGGGGCCTGGTGTTCCCCCTCCCGTGAAAGGGTGCGGAGGGGACCCTGAAGGCTGAAGGCCCGCGTTCATCTCGTTGCTGGTTCCAGCGGACATGCGCTGTAGCTACTAGAGCTGAGGGCCCGAGTCCGGCCGGCCTGGGTGCGGAGTTGGGCTCAACCACTGGCCAGGCCCGTGAACTGTGCCCCACAAACATCCCCGGGGCTCCCTGCTTGCCCGCTCTTGGTCAGGAGTCTTGTCTGCTGGCTCTGATTAAGAGTGCAACGTTGCTCACCCCCTTCCCCACTGTTTCCCTACCCCCACCCTGCTTCAATATTCTCTGCAGTTATTGCTTGTTCATTTGATGTTTGTACGCACTTGGATGTTAAGTCTCCAAGAGGAGTGACCTGCTTCGGCTGTGCCTGGGGCACCAAGTGGGCGTACTGTGGCTCAACAATCATGAATGAATGAGCGAATGAGCTGCGGTGAGCTCCCTGACCTTGCTCTGCCTCCATTTACTTCTCTGTAAAATGGGCCCAGGAAGAGACATTCATCACTAGGATGGGTGAGATTGAGTGCCTGGCAGTACTAAACAATCAACAAACTTGGCTAATAATTACTCACAAAGTGTGCATTGCACACCTACTATGAAAGACAAGACAGAGTAGTAGGTCTGAGCATTAGCTCTGGAACGGACCTGCTCTGGTTCAAGCCCTGCCTTCACCACTCTGGATAAAATTCTTAGACTCTCTGGGCTTCAATTTCTTCCTCCATGAAATAGAAGTGACCCTAGTCCCACATAGGGTGGCTGCAAGGACTGACACAGAAAGTGTATGTGAAGCATTTAACAAGCACTTGGCATTTAGTTCGTGCTCTATAGTAAAGCAGAAGAGACAAGGTCAGTCCTTACAGTGGTGTGGACTAGTGCTGTGATACTAAGGAACACACAGCTGTATGGAACAGAGAGGGGATCTAACCCAGATGGTAAGTTCAGAGAAGACTTTCTGAAGAGGTCTGGAGAGTGCAAGTCATCTGAGTGGAAGTGGGGAACAGGGAGTCATGCAAAGGCCCTGAGGCAGGGGAAAGCCAAGCAGCACTGAGACTCTCTGACCGGAAAGAAGGGAAGAAGTTGGGCAGAGAAGGTAGATTGCTGAGTGGAGATCAGTCTGTGAAAGGCCCGACAAGCATGGCGGCCTTCATCCGAGAGACAACAAGGAAGCAACTGCAGGACAGTAAGCCAGGGAATGACATGAGCTAGTGGCACTGAGATTGCCCTGGGCAGCAGTGTGGTACACGGGACACCATTCCTTTCCGTGACAACATACTTATTGTTTCATCCAGTGATTAGGGCATAATATACCTACTAGACTATACCGTGTGTGTGGGTAGAATAGCATCTGGTCTAGTGGCTGCCCAGTACTAGTTACTGAGCACCTACTATATGCCAGGCTCGGGGCTAGGTGTTGGGGGCTACCTCTGGAAACATCAATCTCCACCTTCTGATGGGAACAGAGAGTGAACTAAATAAATAAATATACAGTATCTCATGTTTGATGATGATAAGTATTATGGCAAATAATAATAATAATAATAATAATAATAATAATAGAAGCAGATACAGAATGCTGGGTAGGAGTAAGTGTGTGTGATTCCACTGAAGGTGACTTGAAGCAAAGATTGAGAGGAGGGCCTGAACCCATGGATATCCAAGGAAAGAGCCCTAAGGCCAGTGCAAAGACCCTGGGGGTGGAAAGTGCTGGGGAGTCTGGAAAGAGCCAGGAGGCCAGTATGGCCAGAGCAAAGTGAGCAAGGGGAGCGGCAGGGGCAAGGGAGATCGGGCACCACTTCGTTTTTTTTTTTTTGTAAATCATATACTCCTTTGAAATAACACAGTACACGTGTCTCAGATTGTTACTTAATGCATGAGTCCTAATTGAGCTCTGTATTGAGTTGATGCTTTGCTTTCTACTATTCCTGAGCTCTGGTCTCTGCTTGTACTTGTGTCCCTTCCAGTGTATTCTCCACACACTAGTCAGAGGAATTCTCTTAAAATGTGGATCTTGTCAAACTCCCAAGTCTTCACTTTACTTTTTGAACAAAATCCCAAGTGCTTACCATGGGCTGGCAAGGAAGGGCCCGTGGGCTCTGCGGGCAGCTGGCCTCCCCAGCATCATTGTCTACCCTCCCCTCCTTCCTGGCCCCGGACACAATACAGGCCTCACTGGTTCTCTCTTGGTGCTGCTCCTTCCCTCTGGAAGGCTCTTGCCTCCTGACATCGGCATAGATGCCTCCTGCCCACTCTATCTAAGCGGGCACCTCCCCCACCCTTCATTCTCTACCTCATGTCTTGCTGCCTTCATTACAGTCACCATGGCTGACTTGTTTGACTTGTGCTTTACCTTGCCCGCGAGTCCTTAAATTCTACGTGCACGGGGACCAGAGTTGTCTCCTTCTCACTTGTTCCCAGCACAGGGCCCAGAACCTGGCACCCAGCAGGTCCCTAGTATTTGAATACGAATGCCCCCCTCCAAGGCAAACACCTCCCGGCTCCTAATGACTCCAAAGCACCTCCTGTGGGATCTGCTACCGCAAAGGCGTCCAGTTCCTAGTTGCTCCTTTTGGTGTGATTGGAGGTCTGAACCATTCCTACTGCCGTAACTCGCTCTATTGTTGCAGATGCTGATTCTAACTGCTTGAAAACAAGTGGCATCAAAAGTCAAGACTGTCACAGTCATAGTCGAACGAGTAAGTGTAGAGATGCCTTTCCTCCTTTCTAATTTCCTAAAACCGTTCAGGAGACAAAGTACTCTAATAAGCTTGGACACTGAACGTTTGAAGGGGATCAGAGGTTCCCCAAAGAAGATGGCAGAGAAGTTGACTTTTATAAACTGTTATCAAAATTACATTTCTTTTCACTTGGACATGGTGTTGTACGAATTAAAATGACGAAGCGAAGAAACTGTCTAACCATGGTCAATTTCCGAGTAAGGATCTATTTCTCCTGGTCTTCCGAGGGTCCTTCTCTCTTAAGTTCTCAGGGACGATAGTAAACACCACGTGTTGGCAACTCTCTTAGCCTTTGCCGGCCTGAAGACAGGCCTACCCAGAGCTGAACCAAGTCTGACCTCCACAGTCACTTGGTTGTTAAACCATAATCCTCCAACTTCTGCCCTGAGGTAGGTGCCCCTCCAGTCCCATTTTACAGATAATAGGAGAGATTATAATTACAGAGCTAGAAAGAGGTGAATTCAGGCCTCAAACCCGGGCATTTGGACACTAGAAGCAGTCTTATCCACAACTCTCATGGAAGAGAAACACCAGCTTTTCATGAAAAAATTCATCATAGGATCAGTCCGCCCAGACAGGTGTGACTAGAGGATTTTAGTACCACCATACTGTCTGCCAGAAAGATCATTTGACTGTCATTTTATTAATGCCTAAGAATTAGTCCATAATTCCACAGAACAAGGACAGGCTGGGAGCCACAGCGTTTCTAGTCAGTATAAATTCAGTGACCCTGTATGTGTGTTTTATGATTGCTTTATTATTTTTTTTTTAAGATTCTATTTGAGAGAGAGCGAGAGAGCGGGTGGAGGGGTAGAGAGAGAAGCAGACTCTCCATTGAGCAGGGACCTCGATGTGGGGCTCAATCCCAGAACCCCCCGGGACCATGACCTGAGCTGAAGGCAGCCACTTAACTAACTGAGCCACCCAGGTGTCCCTTACCATTGCTTTAATAGAAGACAGACATTTTACAGCCCAATGAGGGTCCAAGTAGAGCACTTGGTCATAATACGGAAAATAACCCTATTAAAAAAGCAGCAATTCTCAGGAGTTAATGAGAAATTGTACGACTCCTTGGAATTTTTTTTTTATATTGTAAGTAACTTTTTTTTTCCTTCTCAAAAGGCCTCCAAAGTTCTCATCTATGGGAATTTGTGCGAGACCTGCTTCTCTCTCCTGAAGAAAACTGCGGCATTCTAGAATGGGAAGACAGGGAACAAGGTATTTTTCGGGTGGTAAAGTCAGAAGCCCTGGCAAAGATGTGGGGACAAAGGAAGAAAAATGACAGAATGACGTATGAGAAGTTGAGCCGAGCTCTGAGGTGAGTTAATAGCATGAAACGCCATGAGCCTTCGGGCCGAGTTATACAAAACAGGCAGCCATAGAAAATTTAAACTGTTTTTGCAGTTTTTTCCTTGATAAGGGAAAGGTCATGAGACAACACTCTGGTTCTTAGTTACAGGTGGGATTATAGTTTGTAAACGGACACGTCGTCCTTCTCACTCTTGGCCACGGCCCCGGGGACCCCTCTGAAAGCCGGCCAGCCCACACAGACACACACAAAACGCGTTTTGATCTGAGTGTGGTGAGGCTTAGCCTTCAAGGTGTCTGGGAAAGGTTTAAGTGTAAGCCGATAACAGGGTGTGGAAATACCAGGGTAACCAAAGACCAGCCCGGTCACCCGAGAGGAATGAGGAGAGTGTTTCTGCCGCCTTCCCGGGGCGCAGGCCTCCCCACGTTTCTCTTCCACTGTCTTTCTCAGGTACTACTACAAGACGGGAATTTTGGAACGGGTCGACCGAAGGCTAGTGTACAAATTTGGGAAAAATGCACACGGGTGGCAGGAAGACAAGCTCTGATCTGCTCCATCGCCGAGCTCCTTTTACGGCTTTCTTGTCTTCTCAATCGCATTGCAATAGACATTTGAAAGTCTTGTTGTCGTTGTCGTTGTTGTTAACCTGCAGATGTGCTAAAACTTCTCCACCTCTCAGCTTACATTTGGATTCAGGGTTGTTGTCTGCTCCCACGGTGGACAGCCACCCTTTAAGGAATTCTGTGTTTTCTTACCCGAGGGAAGGAAGGAATGATCTTCTGTGGCCCCTTGATCAAACACTCCTTCCCTGATCAAGAGTTGCAGAAACACAATAGCCCGTGCTATTGGTGCTACTCTGAGAAAAAGGACCCACTTCTCCCATTTGAGACTCATCCAGGGGCTCCCCTTCCAAAGGCTCTCAAGTTTTCTCATATTTAACTGTGGCAGCTCGCAAAGGAAAACAGGAAAAGTGACTCTTCGGTCGTTAGTTTAGTAGGAGGAGGTGAGATGTGGGTAAGACACACCTACTGTAGATTTTAAATCATTAAAGTCAAATGCCGTAGAAAAGGTTCTTAACTAGTAAAAGAACGAACGCTGGGACATGATTGGATTTAGCATAGGTTTCATAGTAAGCTTCTGAACCAGGGCATCTTTGGGGCCATTCAGCCAAACTCCCACGGTCGTCTTTCTGGGGTCACACACTTCAAATTAGGCACATTATTAATTCCTGCTGAGTTTATTCCCCCTCTTCTCCTGGTGGTGGTGGGAAGTGGGGGCAGCTGAGTTAGTCCACAGATCCCTTGCACCGATTTCCAAATCACCACTGTTTCTGATTCAAGCCGTCAACCCCACAAAATTGTCGCTTGTTGATTCTGTCTGTGGCCCAGACGTTAAACCTTTACTGAGCGGGCCAGGTCCTGACAACTCTGTAATGGCCGATTACACGAGAAGTCTCCCTTGTTTTGTCTTCTGGCACGTGCTCAAGCTCTAAAACTATTTCCTTGACGAAAGTAGGAACGGTGAATTGCTATCAGTAAATGTTCACGGGTTAAAGTCTGCACTGACATCTCCTCATCGCTCACTGGTGGGGAAGCCATTAGTGACCTGCGATGAGGCGGCCTGCCCGGAGGACTGCTACCCCCCGCAGAGTGGGGGGGGGGGAGGCTCCGTGCGACCAGGCACTGAACCACGAGTCAGGCTGAGGACCTCCGTGCTTAGAGCTTCACTTCATAGCAACTTGTTTTTTAAAAAATGTGAATTACTGTAAAATAATCTATTTTTGGATTCAAATGTGTTTTCCAGGTGGATATAGTTTGTAAACAATGTGAATAAAATATTTAACATGTTCACGTGTCTCTGTGTTGTTAAATTCGGCAAGGCAGGCTCAGGAAAGTGATAGCAACCTATAAAACCTTTGAAGACACGTCTGTTGCTTAACATTTTGGAGATGGAGATTTTTAAAGAGCCCCAAAAGATGCAAGAAATATATGCAATGATCCTACCCACCACCTCTACATCCTAAGACAGAGGGTCCCCTTACAAAATGAAATATATGGGCCAGTGGGGCCTTACAAATATGTTTTTGTTTGATACACAAACACACACACACACATTTTTTTTTTTTTTTTTTTTTTGCTAGTTGTTTCGAAGTTTGGTTTTGTTTCTTACTATGAATTAGTTAACCTTATCTAAAAATCAGGGGATTTACAGAAAAATCTAGATTTCCAGCTTCGTTTAAAAAGTCAGATCTGGCAACACTCGTTCCTCAGTGCGTTGTGGCAATGATTTCCTGGAGCTCAGTAGAAATGGCCCCTTGGGGCAGAGCAGTTGGTCCCCGCGTCATACCTCTTTCCAGATATTCAGCTTTATTCTTGCATCATTGTGGTTTGTTTTGGTTTTGGTTTTTTCATACATCCAGAATGCCTGTACATTTTGTATTTGGGAGCCCCGTCCTGGCCATCTAAAGAGGTAAGTACCATGTCAATGGAAAGGATCAAAGCCCACGGTCCCACTAAAAGAAGAGATTGTCCAGAAAATTGGAAACGTGCTAACAGGAAGTAACGAGGAACTTCCAGGCAAAGGTTGGAAGGAACAAGACCAAGAAGCTGAGGCACGGAGATGGAGGGGAATGAAGTGGGGGCAGAGCAGACGGAGGTGGGGGTGAAGGGGGAGAGGAGAGTAACAGGGGCCTCAAGCAATTCACAGAACAAAAGCATTTCTCCCTCTGCCACTCAAGAAGTTTGCCCTTTACAAAAACCATTAAATCAGCATCCTCTTTGCATTAGGTTCCTAGCGCTGTCCATGACAAAATACCAAATTTGGAGGCTTAAAACAAGAGGATTCATTCTCTCCCAGTTCTGGAAGTCTGAAATCAAGGTGTTGGCACAGCCATGCCCCTCCCCAGGATCCAGGGAAGAATCCTTCCTTGCCTCCTTCAACTTCTGGTGGCTCCAAGCCTCCTTTGCTTATAGCTACAAGATTCCAATCTCTGGCGCCATCTGCCTGTCACCTGCCCCTCCTTCTCCCCTTTGGTCTCAGAATACTCATCACTGCGTTTAGAAACCATCTGAATAATCCAGGATGATCCTATCTTGAGACCCTTCACTTAATGATATCTGTAAACTCTTCCAAATAAGGTCACTTCACAGGTTCCAGAGGTTGGGATATGGGCCGATCCTATTAGAGGACATCATTCAACCCACTATCTTCTTTAAAATGTGAACTTTACTTAAACATATAGCCTCATGACATGGTTCACTGAAGAATGGAAAATACAAAGAGCTGCTTAAAATACCCCACTTTAAGCAAATGATACCGAAGCAAAACAAAAATCTAAAACAACAATGTAAAATTCACTTCTCAAACAGCCAAATGAGGAACTAAGATCCTTTAGAAAAAAACATCACAATACAGCTTTCCACAGAAAACTTTCAGTATATTCATATATGATTGTTTAAAATTGTCCAAAATTCAAAAGTATACAGAACTTTTTGAGTTCACCTCTACCAACCTTTCACATCTTTAAAAGCTCTGATAAGGATTTTAAAGCCTTCACTTTGTCTTATCAGCTCATTTAAAGTGAAATTTGGCCATTTGCTTTGTGGTACCAGGAATGAAGAGGCAAAGCTATGGCCAAGCAGCTTGGCCACTTTCCTCTCAGAAAAGCATGTGCTAAGTTCTTAAAACTCATTTCCTTAGTAAATAAGTTAAAGTGACACTCTTTTATCAGGGAAACACAAAATTAATGTATTTTTAAACCAAAATTCTGACACTGATTTTGAAAAGAACAAGATCCTTCCCAGTGCTTTGAAGTCCAGATCTAGTCCTCTTCTCAGAAGAGCAAGCGATCAATTTTAAAATACCAGGAGTTAAGAGGCACCTGGGGGGCACAGTCAACTGAGAGTCGGACTCTTGGTTTCATCTCAGGTCATGGTCTCCGGGTTGTGAGATTGAGCCCCGCATCAGCTCCACACTCGGCACTGGAGTCTTGAGTTTCTCTCTTGAGTTTCTCTCTTCCTCTGCCCCTCCCACTTGTGTACACGCTCTCTCTCAAATAAATAAATCTTTAAAAATAAATAACATAATGCCAGGAGTTGATCTTTAGGCAGCGGTGTGCTGGGGTTAAGTGAAAACGCCTTTTAAGGTGAGAATATGAGAAATGAAAACGCGAGTCCACACAAAAGCATGTATGAGAATGTTCTCAGCAGCGTTATTCATGGTAGCCAACAAGGGGAGACGCCCACATGTCTACCGACTGATGAAAGGGCAAATAAAACACAGCCTATCTATACAATGGAACATTATTTGGCAATAAAAGGAAATGAAGTACTAACACATGCTACAACATGTAAGAACCTCGAAAACATCATGCTAAGTGAAAGAAGCCAAACGAAAAGACCATACTTAAATGTAGGACTCCACTTAAGTGAAATGTGCAGAGTAGGCCAATCTAACACAGCAACTAGATGGGTGATAGCCAAGGGCTGGGGCCAAAACTGTCCTAATGTCAATTGTGATGATTACACGACTCTGTGTATATACTAAAAACCCACTGAATCGTATACTTTAGTTGTTTGAATTTTATGGTTTGTAAATTATATCTCAAAAAAGTTCTTATTTTAAAAAAGAAAAGAGGTTCCAATGATCCCCTGTGTCAAACACTGCTAAGAGACCATGGGAGTCAAGAATGAGAATGGACCACTGGATCTTTTTGTTGTTGTGCTAAAATACATATACAAAATTTAATATTTTAATCTTTTTTTAAAGATTTATTTATTTGCGAGAGAGAGAGAACAGAGGGGAGAGGCAGAGAGAGAGGGAGAGTCTCAAGCAGACTCGGTGCTAAGCACAGAGCCCAGCGCGGGATTCAATCTCATGACCCTGAGACCATGACGTGAGCTGAGACCAAGAGTCGCTCTCTTAACCAACTGCACTCCCCAGGCACCCCTATTTTAACCACTGTTAAGTGTACAATTCAGTGGCATTAAACACATCTAAGTTGTTGTGTAACCATTACCACCATCCCTCTCCAGAACTTTTTCCTGTTGCCAAACTGAAACTCCGTAACCATTAAACACTAACTATCTGTTCCCCCCTCCCACAGCCCTGGGGGGCACCATAGGGACCTCATCTAAGTGGAATGATACCATACTTGTCCATCTGCATCTGGCTTATTTCCTTTGTGTCATGTCTCCAAGGATCATCCATGTTCTATCCTGTGTTAGAACTTCCTTCCTTTTTAAGCCTGAATAATATTCCATTGCCTAGATATACCAAATTTTGTTTTTTCGTTCATCCATCAGTGGACACTTGAGTTTTTTCCACCTTTTGGACATAGTGAGTAACGTGGCTAGAACACTGGATGCACATATACCCCTTCAAGTCACTGCTTTCACTCCTTTTGGGTATACACCAGAAGTGGCATTGCTGGATGGGACCATTGGATTTTAGCAGCATGGAAGCCACTGCTGACCTTGGCAAGGGCAGCCTGATTGTAGTAGGTTCAAGGGAGGACAGAAGACAGGAGGGAGAATGTTCCTCCCTCTTTAGCAAGTAAAGGAAATTCTTTTAAAATATTTTCCAACAAAGGGGGCAATAACAGGAGAGCCCTATGAGAGCAAGAGAGGATTTGATGAGACTTGGAAGAGCGGGTTTGCAAGCTAACAGGGATGAGGCAGGAGAGGGCAGGGGGAACCAAAAGCAGGAGGGAAGGCAGGGGATCAGTGCGCATGCGAGGTCTGGCATTCAGCAGGGACAGAGCTCATTTCCGTCAACAAGAAGGAAAGGAGAGCACGGGGATGTCAATGCTAGCAAGTTGGAAGACTCTGGTGGAGGAAAAGATAAGGAAGTTATTCTATCCTTGGTGCAATAAGGAGCTGAAAGGAGAGGGGGGCCAAGGAGGGTTTACCGAGGAGATAAAAACAGATTTCCAGGCAGCACTGGGGGCCCACCTGAGGTTTATGGTCAAATTTTGAAAAGCCCACGCAACAGGCCTATGGTTTGCTTTGATCAAGGTCATTTCCAGTGCGGGAACTGAGTCACTGAGAGGTGTCCTTGACCAAGGCTGGGTTCTGGAGTAGTTATTATGTAGAACTAGATCAAATGTAAACAAAGAACAGAAATAAGGACACAAAGAGGGTGATGACCATTGAGAATTGATTGGAAATTCCAACAGTGTGCATGAACTAAAGGGAGGGGAAATCTATGGTCAATTAATGTTCAGATAGAGTCACACACACAGTCACCTCCATGGGTGGAGTACAATTCCTCACCCTTGGATTTTGGATTTAGCCACATGACTTGCTTTGGCCCATGAAGTATTAGTGGGCATAACATGAGCAAAGACTTGAAAACTATTTGTGCAACTGGGATTTCACTCTTGCAATCTCAATGTCCTGAGAAAGAAAAAAAGAGTAGGCTTCCCTTTCTTGCATTCTTGAACTTCTGCCATCACTAGGGACTAGCCACCACCATGCGTCCCAGAAGGACGAGAGACGTGTGACACAGAACCACATCAACAAGCTGCCGCAGCTGAGCCCAGCCTAGATCAGCCAATCCCTGGCTAACTCAGAGACATGAGTGGTACATGATTATTGTTTAAAGTCACTGAGTTTTGAGGTGGTTTGTTACAAAGCAGAAGCTGACCAAGATGGGGCCCTAGGGGGCCGAGCTGGAAAGAAGTGGTGGTCAAAGTCAAATATCTTGAATAATACCCATACAACCCTAGGGAGATAGAATAATTATTGGTCCCACTTAGAGATGAGGGAACTAATACTCAGGTGAAGCCACTTGCTCAAACAGCCACAGGTGGAAAACGGCAGAGCGTGGAGCTGAATCTTCTAGAGCCTCTGCAACATACCACCTCTTACTAATTTTATTCTCCTTATAAATTTGGCTCACAAACTCTTAGGATGTATCTTAATAGGAATATAATTTCGTACTACTTCCCAGGAAGTAAAACCTCTGAGGAAGTTAAACCGTATCGATATTTATCTTTGAAAATTACAAAGTGAGATCTCCACAGCATAACTGAAGCCACTTCCGGGTGGCAGATCTTTACATACCAGAAACATGTTACATACATGTGATTTTTAACTACTGACTTATTTCTAGATGACAGAATAGACCAAAGCAGAAAATCATCTCAAAGACCCCATCTTTGTGTTTACACCCAATTTTCAAATAAACTCCTTCCCCATTGTCAAATTATATTAATTTGTATGAGTTTATCTTATATACTTACTACTGTAAAAAGCCAGACCTGTAGTGAAGTCACTAAATTGAAAGTGTTCACCACTAGGCACAAATGGACAATTTCACTCTGTACGTTGACAAATATAACAGTTTCGAAGCACATACAAATACAGGAAGCATTTAGGCAGGAGAATTTGGTAGGCAGGGGTAAAAAAAAGTTTGAGCTAAAAGATTGCAAGTTTGTATCTACTAGGGGCCCAATGTTTCCTGAAGCCCAAGATGTCAGGGGAATTCCTGAGACTGAGTACAAACTGGTTTTGAAGAGTCGAGGTGGAGGGAGTAAGGATTTTCAAAGAAAACAGGTTTCATTTAGTATTCAAGAGCTTGCCTCTAGAGTATTCCACTGGATTTTAAGCATGATAGGCAAAGATGAGTTAAAGAAAAAAAGAAAGAAAAGAACTGGAGGTTCTTTTTTTTTAAATCTTCATAATCAGATAAGGAAGTGAGCTAATGGACAAGAGATCTAAGTAACTTTTAAAGTTGGAAAATTTGTTATTTTCCCAGTAGAATTAAAAGTTCTGGTCCAGGGGCGCCTGGGTGGCTCAGTTGTTAAGCGTCTGCCTTCAGCTCAGGTCATGATCCCAGAGTCCTGGGATCAAGCCCCGCATCGGGCTCCTTGCTCTGCGGGAAGCCTGCTTCTCCGGCTACCATTCCCTCTGCTTGTGTTCCCTCTCTCGCTGTGTTTCTCGCTGTTACATAAATAAAATCTTAAAAAAAAAAAAAAAAAAGTTCTGGTCCAGAGTGTCATAGAAAGCTGTCTCTAAGGCTACTGGTTTAAACAAATTATATAGTATCCCTGTAATACTGGTATTTTCAGTTTTAAGGGTAAGCATCTGATAATACATGATCTTCAGACTAAGAGTCCCGAGTTATATATGGAGCCAAAAAAAAAAAAAAAATCAAATACCATTCTTCTTATGTGCAGATAATTTTATTGTAAAAATGTAGCAATTACAAATCAGTCTGTTGCAAAATCAGTGCTATATCAGCACAGACGTAATTCCAAATTTAGAAAAATCTCATCACTTCTAGGCAGGAATAAGCATTAAGCTATGATGTCAGTGAAATTATTTTCAAAAGACATCAATGCATTAAGTGTGCTTTTCCTATACAGAACTGAGAAAAATTAAAATTTCTGAGTAGATGATCTTTTCTTATATAATTATAGCCATATTTTTATACAATAAGGCCATGAGATGATATGTAAACATACTAATTTTACCAAGATTTTTTCTTATTAAGTAAAATCATATTTGTGCCAGAAACGGTCAGTCTAGTCATTTTAAGTAAATAATCCAATCAACTGTCAAAAGCAAACAGAGTTTTCTTTTATATCATTATTAAGCCCTACCCTTATTTCCCCCTAAGGAAATAGCACTAAAAGCCACCGGTACATTATTTGCTATAGAAACCAGGATTATTATTTCAAAGACATGGCTTGCGATTGCGCACCTGGCACAGGAGAATCTTCTATCTGGTGCCGAGTGGGTAGGTGGTGAACACCACGATTTGCTTCACAGGTGAGGAGCAACCTGGGGCAGGCCCCGGGCCCCGACTCACAGGTTGGCTTTCTCCCTTGCCGCCAGGTGAGACCCGTGCTGCATAAAGGTGTGAACTGCGCTCTGTTTTAAAAGAACAAGACCAGCAGGTTAATTAACTCTCTCAGCAGCAGCAACTTGCTGTTCATCTCGGCTTTCATTTGTGCTCAAACGAAGATAATAACTATTGGGAACCGCATTTACCTACATGACCTTGTGTGGTCCAGAGCTAAAGTGAAGAGGCTGTGCTGTGCAGGTGAGTTCTTTACCTGGCAAGGGAGTGTCTGAACAGCTTAGAAAACCTAACAGTTGTCCCTGAGAAGAATCATCACTAAGGAAACCCAACTTGCCAATCCAGTCTGATCCAGGACACCCTTCCTTTACCCCAGCCGGGCTGCTCCAGGCTCACCTTAGGTTTCTCAGCATTGTATTTGTCCAGAAGAGCCTGGATGCGGGCCCCATAGTCAGGATGGACATCACTGAAGTTCTTGACCTGAACCCAAAAGACAAGAATGTTAATATGACCCCAGCCCCCTCCTGGGCCGGCCCGCTGGCGTGCGTGGCACACTGTGTAGGGAAGGAAGGAAGGCACAACAACACAATGTCTAACATCCCAGAGTAAGACTGGGGGGCCCCGGGGGAAACCCTGGCACACACTGGCTGAGCAGCCTTGGATAAGTCATTCCTCTGAGCGTCAGTGTCCACTCCCCACAAAGTGAGTGACATCATTAAACCTACCTCAGAGAATGAGGTGAGCGGCAATTGCTGCACGTAAGAGGCCGACCTCAGGGTGACTCTACAAGTCACAGTGATTCGTAGAATGAGACAGGCCCAGACCCCGCCTGAATTTAAAGTAAGGTGTACAAACACGGTGGCCCGTGCTGGGCAACCCCACACACTGCGAGCAGGAATTTCCAAGCGCGGCCTGATCCAGAGCAAAAAGCAGGAGGGAGGCACCGTGAACCCCCAAGAAGCCTCACAGCTTCAGCACAGGCCGAAGAAGAAGGCCAAGGGTTCAAGCCTAGTTCTGCTACTCACGTGCTATCTCACTCATTCTCATCAGTGAGAGAACACCTGCCCCCGCCTACCTCACAGAGCAACCGTCCAGCTCTCGGCTGCAGACGGCAACATGTAAATAGTGCCTCAGCAGTTTAAAAGGTTATTTTTAGACAGTTAGAGACAGTTACAGACACAGAACTTTGCCTACAGAGAAAGCGCCCAGCCTGTTGGTACTTGTCTCCAGGCCTTTGAACACATCCCAGAGAGCCGCCGGTCCAGCTGTCCCTTTGAACAGAGAAGCAGCAACCGAGACACGAGGCAACTTTGGGGTTGTCTCAACTTCCAAGAAGCTTCCTCCTGTGGCAGGCCCGAAAGCTGCGAGTGGGACGGCTCCACGCAGCACCGTGAGCTGCTGTCAGAAATACCCTGGCAGCTCAGTTCAGGAGTTCAGCCTGAGGTATGGAAGCGGCTCAGTTCTCCCCAGAGAGCATGTAAGTTTCTAGTTGCTTCTGAAGGAGGGTCAGATGTCATGACACCAAATGGTTAGGCAGGCTTCGCAACACAAAAATGCAATCCATATTTCTTATCATCTAAAGTCGAAGAAAAACTGTGGCAGGACCCACATTTTTATATTGGACATGACTCCCTGGCACAGAACTTGGCTGCAGTCAATGAAGAGCAGAGGACAGAACTCACCCTGAATTCAACTCAAGTATTCTACACTGCACAAGGAGCTAAAGGATCAGGGGCTATGCCACATTCCCTGGAGAAAAAACATGCAGAGTGTGGAATCAGAGGTGGGCTGGGGATTAGGGCTAATTTTTTTAAAGTCCAGTTAGCTCAAGCAGAATAGAAGCAACATTCACTTAAGGGTTCTGTTTCACAGCTGCGCTCTCGTCTCTGGCCAGCAGATGTCACCCGTCAGCTTACTGAGTATCACTCACCGCTTTCTTCTGGATGAAAAGCTGCGCATCCTTCAGGTGGCCAGCGATGTTCTCGCACAGGCGTTTCCTCTCCTCCTCATTCAGCACCTTCGTGTAGAATGTCCGCACCTGTGCAGGGAAAATTCACGATGCGGAGAGTCAAATAACCAGTCTGTCTGGAACAAAACTCACCCAATGTGCCACCTTTGAAATGAAAAAACAACTCTCGTTGGCCTAATGAAATAGTGTTTAGAATTTCAGGATGAGTTAAAATTCTAGTGAAAACTGTCATTTGTATGTCATATGTAGTTCCTCACTTTTTGTTTTGTGGAACAAGGAGAATTTAATTGGTAACAGCTCTCATAAGTGCTTCTTAGAGTAATGTCCTTTGTAGTCAGTGCTTATATGTCTCTTACAAGCAAAAGACACAGTAGAGCCTACAATTGAGAATCCCACCACACCTTGCTACAGACACATCCAGAGTGGGCAAGCTGTCATCCAATGGAAACTTAGCATGATACAACCTTTGTTCAATTCGTCCAGACCCATAGAGGAAGAAACCCTAATTCATTAATATATACCTTTTTTCAGAAGCCAAGCTTTCTTGGAGAAGACACATGTTAATAGTGAAACTCTGTTTATATGCTTGAGCTTACCTCCAAAATGAACATCAACTGATCAAAATGAAAAATAGCAGCTTAGAAATAAGGTAGATGAGTCCTAAGGGCTTTGCTTACTTCTGAAATCAACCATTTCTAAGTAAAAGCTATGATTTTACTCTTAACATTTCATTCATTCATTCAACCAGTACTTATTTATAAAGTTCCTATAATGTACCAGGCACCATTCTATGTCCTGTTCTACTAATGTTTATAAAGTCCAAAACTATCCAAGTATCCAAAGTATCAAATTCATAAAATGTCAAGATGTTCATAGCTTTTCTAAATGTGTTATCAAATATCAAACCATGGGGCGCCTGGGTGGCTCAGTGGGTTAAAGCCTCTGCCTTGGGCTCAGGTCATGATCTCAGGGTCCTGGGATCGAGCCCCACACCAGGCTCTCTGCTCAGCAGGGAGCCTGCTTCCCTCCTCTCTCTGCCTGCCTCTCTGCCTACTTGTGATCTCTCTCTGTCAAATAAATAAATAAAATCTTTAAAAAATATATATCAAACCATAAAAACACTTTTTAAAAATTTGAACAAAGTTTACATTTGATATCAAAGTTTTAAAAATCAAACTTTGGACATGAACACAAGCTAATCACAGTACTGCATTATGGGGATTTTCTCAGATCTATCCCCCAATTCACTAATTCTCTCTCCAGCTGTATCTAACACACTGCCTAACCAGCCACTAAGTCATTTTAGTCTGATGAATTTTTACTTGAAAGATTGTACTTTTTGTTTCTAAAAACATCTATTTGGTTCTTTCTTTATTCATTTTTGTTTTCCCATATAATTTTTATCTTGTAGATCACATTCTGTTCTCTATCTCCTTCAATACAGTATACATGCTTATTTTAAAGCCCTTTTAGATTATTCTATCATGTACGTGATTCTTCCATCTATGGCACATGCAATTTCTCAGGGCACTGGATTTCCCTACTTGTATTGTAATTCTTCCCTGGGACTCATCTCCAGCAGGAATTATCTTCTGCAGAACCATTACCTGGGTCAAAATTGTAAAGGGGTCTTGAGATTTTTTTCACCATTTCTACAAAGGCCTAAAGGGTTCACTGACTCACTGTTTCTCAGGTCAGGACTTCTAGGTGGTTCTAAGTGGAACAAGAGTGCAGAGACCTCACCTAAGAGGAGAAGAGCAGAGGAAAGGGATGCCCAATTTCTCAGGAAATGTAGAGCCCGCATGCTGCCAAGCTGCAGCCTCAGTCTGGTGGGTAGTTTACCCCACGGAGTGCCGCTTCCTGACTCTCCTCATTATGTCACATGTCAAGAGCCCAGTTCTAGCTCTCCGCAACACATGGAGCCTGCAGCCTAAACTCCGAGGCCCTTGGAGTCATAAAATCTTAATCAGATGTAAATACAGTCTGGTTACCCACCATGATATATATACCTTTGATACTCAAGCACTATTGTGATTCCTTTTTCATTTCTAGAATCCAGAGATTTTGTTTGTTAGCTCAACTACTTTTTTTTTGTTTTTTAATCTCGCATGTCCATGTATGACAAGTAGAAGTGCAGCTTCTACATCATTCTACTGATGACGTCCCATCAGTCTACCATCAAACTAAAAGGAAATTGGTCCTGCAATTTCAGTGGTGCGCTGGAGCCCACTTGCTCAGGAGAATGGATTGTCATCTTTTTAAGAATTTTGTGAGTTGTTAAAACATGGTCGTTATTAAAAACCCAATTATATGTTTATATATAATTCACTCAGTTAAATTACATTATGAACAAAAATAATAAACCTTCAAAATGATTGATTTCTTAATTAATACATTATTACCTATGTTCCTGAGGTTATTTGTGTCTATTGTATCACTATGGTAGAAATACTACAAAATAGTGTGATACTGAACCTCATGTCCCAATGCCACAGATGCAATGACACCATGTTCCTTGCTTGAACTCAGCTCTCAGGAATATTTTCACTAAGAAGATTGCAAACACTATAGGGTGTCTGGGTGGCTCAGTTAGTTAAGCCGTTGCCTTTGGCTCAGGTCATGATCTCAAGGGTTCTGGGACAGAGCCTCTGCCAGGCTCCCCGCTCAGCAAGGAGGCTGCTTCTCCCTCTCCCTCTGTCCCTCCTCCTGCTTGTACTCTCCGTCTGCCTCTCTCTCTCTCTCAGATAAAGAAATTAAATCTTAAAAACAAAAAAGAAAATTGACAAACACTATAAACCAGGGCTTTTCCCCCTGTACACAACTGTTAATATTTATCAACACACCACTCCATAAAACCCATATGAAATACCTACTCTCCTAGAGATCTGGTTAATCTAGCTCCAAGAGAGTAACAAAAAAGCACATGTACAAACACAAAGATAAACAGCACCTTATCGCAGCAGGTAGACAAGACGGCTGCAGTATAAATAGTGTGGAACCCTTACCCATCTGAGCCTGGCGTCAGCTGTCAGGCTACTTAGGCAAAAGGCAGGTGGGACTTGGAGGTCCAACTGAAGAAGTCTCCAGGGTTCTCTGACCTGCACGGCCTTACACCTGGCTAGCAACTACCGTCTGCACCCACGGCTCAGCTGCTCACTCCCGGGGGCACAGGCTCCACACACAGGACAGCTGCTCGATTTTATTGGCCAGATAAAGATTCTAAATGCCTATATCAGCTCCAACACTCTAACCATAGACCTTTGATAGCAGGACCAAATTCTTTTTAAAGGAAATGTAATATTTTACTAGTACATACAAATTGATTAAATTTTTTTTTCTTTAGTAAGCTTTTTAAGTGTAATGACCCTACAGTAAAGGGTACCAACCCTAAGTGTGAGGTTCAATGATTTTTCAGTGAACACACTATGCAATCACCACCCAGATCAAGGAGCATCATTCACACCTCAGAAACCTCCCCACCAGAGTCCCTCCTCCCGGTCATTATCCCCCTTTCTCCAAAGGCATCCCCAAAGGCAATTCTTTTGACTGCTAGTATTGTCAATGTGTTCTGCCAAATATGCTTATCCAAGCTCTTGCTGAATATCTGGGTAACAGGAAAGGTCTCGTACCTGTCTTCTGGCGCTCACGTGTCCACATTCCTATCGGGTTCCTACGTAACACCGTACTTTACTAGGGTCAAAAGACACATGCGTGTTTAGCTTGAATGGACACCGAGATACAGTTCCCCAAAACAGCTGAACTAATTTACACTCACAGGAGAGACAGCGTTGTTTCTCGTTGTCTCAACACTTGGCGTGGCCAATCATTCTAATTGTAGCCACTCCGGTGCATCGGTAGTGGTATCTCTTTGTGGTTTTATTTTGCATATCCGTGCTGACTACGGAGATAAACCACTTTTCTGTATGTTTTTTAGTCATTTGGATATCCTCTTCTGTGAAGTCCCTGTTCAAGTCTTTGCCCATCTTCTATTCTTTGGTCTTTTTCTCACTGCTCTGTGGGAGTTCTTTACATATTCTGGACCTGAGTTGTTAGTTAGATGAACTGCATATATATTCTCTCACTCTATAAGCCACGTATTACCTAAATTAATTTTTGCAGAGGTAGTATTTGCTAGTTTAACGCCGGAGCAGGCCTCATGCAGGCAAAATTCTTTGAGAGGCAGGGCATGTATTATAATATATTGATATCATCCGCCTCACCAAGAATAATGCAGTTACTACAAAAGGCTTTTAGAAAATGTTTCATTTAATCTAAATCTGGTTTACATCCTACTATAATTTCTTTTTTATATATACATATCTATGTATGCATCCCTTTCAAATAAAGATGTCTTCACCGTGAATTAATTCATGTATTTAAATATCTTTTACTTAGAACCCGCATTCATAAATTGTGAAACTAGATACAGTTCCTATTCTAATTTTGATACTAAGTTTAACACCAACCACCCAAACTGAACTCTAGGACAATTAAACTTCTTAATTTCCTTTTTCTCTTGTGTGAGGTCTAAGTTGTACTGGACACATTAATGAGGAGGCTGCTCTTCAAAGTCAAAGGGTCTCTTTCAGGCACCCACTGAGAGAATGGCAGCCATCGGTGATCAGAAAGAGGGTGGGCACTTGGCCCAGGGCGGTTAACCAGAGGCTGGCCAAAGGTCAGGGATGCAGCCTAGAGTGAAAAGATTAGTCAAATCAATTTGACTTCCTCTCTCTAGAATCCAATGCAGAAGTCCTGAGAGAAAGGGAGAGTGAAAAAGGGTCCCCCCCAAAAGTAATATATGGAGAAAGAAGCCATAAAGAAGAGTAACACCAAGGTCACAGCAAAGCCACAGCAATGTTAAAACAGAAGCTATGAGGAAATGAGGAGGAAGTCAGAAGGACATGGTAAGAATAAGCAACTGGTGGGGCGCCTGGGTGGCTCAGTGGGTTAGAGCCTCTGCCTTCAGCTCAAGTCATGATCTCAGGGTCCTGGAATCGAGCCCCGCATCAGGCTCTCTGCTCAGCGGGGAGCCTGCTCCCCTCCCTCTCTCTCCCTGCCTCTCTGCCTACTTGTGATCTCTCTGTCAAATAAATTTTAGAAATCTTTAATATAAAAATAAAAAAAGAATAAGCAACTGGTACTGAAAAATAGAAGCCGACAGGTGGCGAGCAGCACAGTCCTGTGAGCAGTGCGCCCTCCAGTGGACACACCCACACTCTTGCTACTGAGGCGCCTAGTGCTACTGTGAATCCTGTTCTAGTCCCTTAAATCCCAGCTGTCCTGTCTAGCTTCTCAGATGTGGTTGTACTTAAGCTTTATTTGCGCATTTCTTACATTTCCATGCGTCACTGCTTCTCCAATGGCCCCCACCTATAATCCCACCTATAATTCCCCCAGAATCTGGGGGAACTGAAAGGAGTCTCCATAACTTGTACTGAAAGAGCATGTAACACTTCAACTCCATCTAAAAAGGGACTGATTTATGATTATAGATGTCTTCCATGAATTCAATTTAAGACATATTAGACACTTGAAGAGGGGGAAAATAGGGGCAGCTTGGGTGGCTCAATTAGTTAAGCGTCTGCCCCTTGATTTCGGCTCAGGTCATGATCTCAGGGTTGTGAGATCAAGCCCTGTATCAGGCTCCATGCTCAGCACGGAGTCTGCTTGAGATTCTCTTGCTCCATTTACCCCTCCCCCTTTCCCCACTCACACGTGCTCTTTCTCTCTCTCTAAATAAAACCTTAAAAAAAGGGGAGGGGGTTGTACAATATGTAGACATCAACAAGGAAACTGATCAAGCAGCTCCCGTGGCGGACCAAGAAGCCATTACCTGAGTGACATTATCTTCGTTGGTACTGTCGAAGCGCTGCACATCCGGAGAGCACCGGCTGCTGTGCTCCAGGGCCCTGGGCTGTTGTTCCGGAGCACTGAAGCTGTTGGGGTAGTAATTTGGAGCACCACCTTCAAAAGAAAACCATACAGATTCATTTGGGGAGGTGAAGAATGAAGTAAGTCTACAAGCAGTCAATGTCCAAAGATACAATTCAAGTGGCAATCACAGATACTTGTATGTACCCACACACGTGCGTGCCTATTTACACACACAATCCATACGCATGCCACGAACATACTATTTTTAACATCTCCTATTTGGCTATAGGCAGGATTCAGATTCTTAGAGAATAATCCCACCTTCCAAATGCTCTCGTGGGCGGTCTCACTCTGAGTTTTAATGAAGAGATCTCAAGTTTTCTTGAACACTTCAAGTGATCTGACCTTGAAAATCTTCCAATGCTCACTGGTACAAGCATATTTATACAGGTTTGGTCTGGCCCCCACAGAAGATGAGACCCAAAGATACATGTCAAATCTGAGCATTTCATTTGGACTTGGGCTCAATTCAAACACTGAATCACGGAATTCTTGGGAGCAACTGAAAGTTCTAGCTCTGCTTCTTCAATATACAGACAGAGAGAAACTGAGCCCTGAGATGTTGGCTTCCTGCTGCACGGTCACGTGGTGGTTAGTGGCAGAACTGGGATCTGGGACCTGTATGGTCTCTTTCCGGCACAGGCTATATGCCCATTACAGAACTCTATCTCACTCTTCCTTCAAGGTTGTTAAGATTCTCGGAAGATCTTTCCTTTATTGACTATGACTTTATTCAATTCTAGCTTCACTTTCACTTCCTTCCACAGGTAAATAAAAAAGGACCTTTTTTTAGCTTGATATTTCTAGTATGGCAGCACTCATTTATCAGGACTGAGAGAAGAAATAATGACAAATGCAATCAAAACATTTTCTGGCTTCTGAAATAAATTAAAAGGCCTTTTTTTTCCATTTTGGCATATTTATTTTCCTAACTGCTACAGCTGATGTTGGCTTAAGCTTGAATAATTGCCTGAGTACACGCTGCCTCGGCAGGAGTGGCCTAGAAACATCTTGAGTGTTTTGAACAAACCAGTCGGAGGTTGGAATTTTAACCAGCTGCCAGGATAGAATATGCAGAATGGATAATCAAGAGGTGTCTATAGATCACACACATCAAGGCATGAAGGGCATGTAGGAAGAAGGAGGGCCCCATACTATTATGGGGCCCAATTTTTAGCCCTTGGGATTCATTCTAGGTTAGCCTCAACTATCCAGAAGGCAAAGCGCTCCAACAACCAGCCACCACAATGGTCTTCTGCACTAAGAATTAGCTCTTTGAAATATGCTTATTTGAGTAATTTTAAAATTCTATCTCCAAATGAGTTCTGACCTTTCCTCAAAGTGGGAGTTGTCTTCAAGTCACTGACTGACTACTGGGAACAATTAAGCTCTGTCATTAAACTTCAAGAGCACAACCCAAATGCTCAGCTTTTAAAAGTAGGCAAAGGGTGTGTCAAAATGTATCCTTGAGTAGTTTTTTCATTTGTATGCCACCATAATGGTGAACAAGAAGGATACACATGGAGCAAGTACTTGTTAATGAAGTTCCAGAATATACATGAACCTCTCCCATACAGCCAGTCTCAGGAATGAAAGGACTGACGAATACGAAGGGAAGAAACCACTTCAGAATGAAAATGCAGAAGACTGACACAGGAAGTATCAGTTACTTGGGGCAGCAGCATGAGCTCTGTAAACCGAGGGGGGGGGGCAGAAGTACCGCAGACACCTAGTAAACTTGTTAAATACATAGGAAAGACTTAGTCATAAAGGTAACAAATGCAAGGCTCAAAATCAAAATATATAAACAAAATAATCTTAAGTCTCTAAAAAATAGCCCCAGAGAAAACTGGCAGAAAATAAAGCAAAATGCAACAGTTGTGGCCTCTGAGTGTTGGGGCTGTAAGTGGGTTTATTCCCCCCTTCTCTTCTTTCCCTTATATTTTCCAAATTTTCTTTAGGGTACAATGTATTATTCTTATCAGAGAAAAGTAAACATTGTTTGAATACAGACATCTATGGCTATAAATATAAATCATCAGTAAATTTTCTGAAGGCTATTTTCTGAAGTAAGCAGGCTATTACTAAAACAAATGTGCTCCAAATAGGTGGGGGGGGGGGTAGAAAATTAAGGTCAATATTAAACGGGGAACATTAAAAGGAAAAAACATTAATCACAAACATTCTCTAATTAGAACAAGTAATCAAAATAGAGGCTGTTTGTACATGGCACCAAAAACAGTAGTTAAAAGGAAAAAAATCACAAATTTGATAAATGAGCTTCAAAGAACAAAATTCAGTAGTCTCATCTCACCAGTTGATTTACATGAATTCAACTATATTCACTTTGAAAAAAAAAAAGTGAAAGAGAATTCCTTGATTTACTCTGTCTCCCTCATTCTAACCTGCCCCGTGCCCTTGAAACCCTAACTACGTTTGTTCCTCCTTGGCCCCAGCCAAGTGCAATGGAAAACAAGAAACAGGAACTCTTGACTTTGGCACTCCCAAGAGTCTCAAGTCCTAGTGATTCAAGAGTGATAAGGAACTGTCCGCTTGGTGAAATCTTTAAAACCTAATCCCTAAGCTGAATGCTACTCTTCAACAGCCATGAAAGATCTTTCTCCATAATCTTCCATTATCTGATGGATGGCAAGAAAAATCTGAGATGGGAACTCTCGATTAAACATATCAAACAGTAAAAATACAGAGTCTTCAGGCAGTTTAAACCGTCCTCACTTCATAGAGCAGAAGGTCCCCGGGTCGCCTTCACGGAGCAGGAGCCTGCAGACCACGGGCCTGGCACGACCTCCCCCACCCTCCGCTCAGCGGTGCCCTCAGGGCCCCACCCTCTCCCAGGGGAGCCAGACATCTGAGGCCTACCCTGATTGTCCAGCATGCACATGGGGCCATCCCGCTGGTAGTTGGCCACTCGAGCACGGAAAGGACAGTTCACAGGTATCTGAAGATAGTTGGGTCCCAGGCGGTGGCGGTGAGTATCAGGGTAGGCAAAAAGGCGGCCCTACAGTTACAAATGAAACAGGCGCTGACTGCGTGCGGTCACACACACAACAGAACGGTCTGAACACCTGACTCTCCAACTTCAAGCACGAAGCACTCCATACAGCATTACCACCAAACCCTGCCGAGCCCCCCAAAAGAGCAAAGTTTCTGTTCTCCTGAGTTCTCCCGAACTGAACGGTCCTTAATCTTCCCCGTCACACGGCCCAAACAGCCACAAATCTTCATACCTGTTCTAGAAGAGAACTCTTTTCTTCCCCTCAAATAACAAATGAGTGCCCTGCCTTAGGGTACTTCCCACTCTCAAGGATGTATCACATTGTAAAATACATTTGCTGGCACCCCACTAACTGGAATCTATGTCCTTTTCACTGCGATCTGGCCTCTCACCACATTGGGTGACACTTTAAGGTTTAATAACACGATCTTGTTGAAAGGTAATGGAGACCCTGGTTCGTGCCCAGACAGCCACTCTGGCCCTCGGACGCTCATTAGTTCCCATCAGAGTGATTTCAAAGTCCCCCTACCTGGCTCTCCACTTCCAGCCCCTCTACTACCATCACTGTCCTACACATTCCTGCCAAAGGCATCAGCCTCAGGCCCCACACAGAATGCGTGACTTACCTACTCAAAAAAACTTGAAACGTTTCCTCACTGGTCACCAAGGGGCTAAGTAAGCACACCAGTCCTTCCGTGCTGTACGTATGGCTCCTCCCATGCTCCCTGGCATCAGAACTCCTAGCTAAATGACATACGTTGTGGAACGACTGGGCTAGGGACTGGTATCTTGACTGTGCCTACTAAATAAAGCCCTTTCACTTTCTAAACACACGAAAAAAACAAAACAAAACAAAAAAACTAAGAAGACAGCACATTAAATTTAAAATATGTTCGCCATAGCTAAAATTAATACCGACAGAAATTATAGGATTCATTCATACAATTCAATTCACTAATAGAATTGCATGATTTCGGTTTATCATCTTTTCTCAGGACCTTCTTCCTGACAGTTTCAATGAAATGCCTTAGACATTTGCTTTTTGTTGTTGCAGAGAACATGGATGTGATCTGTGGTCCTTTGCCCTGGGCCGAGGCCTCCACCCAATGCTTCTCAGCTCTTCTAACTGTACAACTCAGTGTTGTTAACTGTCTCCATGTCTTACTGTGGCTCCAGAGAGCCGTGGTGACCTGGATCATGAAGAGAATTCGGATAATAATTGTTTTTCAACCTATTCCCTCAATAGCAGGGTTATGCAGTCTGA